>SJYG01000532.1:1418261-1504775 GCA_006410535.1 Litocranius walleri | reverse complement strand
TTGATCTCTGGTTCCTCTGCCTTTTCTAAAACCAGCTTGAACATCAGGGAGTTCACAGTTCATGTATTGCTGAAGCCTGGCTTGGAGAATTTTGAGCATTACTTTACTAGCATGTGAGATGAGTGCAATTGTGTGGTAGTTTGAGCATTATTTGGCATTGCCTTTCTTTGGAATTGGAATGAAAACTGACTTTTTCCAGTCCTATGGCCATGGCGGAGTTTTCCAAATTTTCTGTCATATTGAGTGCAACACTTTCACGGCATCACCTTTCAGGATTTGAAACAGCTCAACTGGAATTCCATCACTTCCACTAGCTTTGTTCGTAGTGATGCTTTCTAAGGCCCACTTGACTTCACATTCCAAGATGTCTGGCTCTAGATGAGTGATCACACCATCGTGATTATCTGGGTCTTGAAGATCTTTTTTGTACAGTTCTTCCATGTATTCTTGCCACCTCTTCATCTCCAAGGCAAACCATTCAATACCACAGTAATCCAAGTCTATGCCCCAACCAGTAATGCTGAAGAAGCTGAAGTTGAACGGTTTTATGAAGACCTACAAAACCTTTTAGAACTAACACCCAAAAAAGATGTCTTTTTCATTATAGGGGACTGGAATGCTAAAGTAGGAAGTCAAGAAACGCCTGGAGTAACAGGCAAATTTGGCCTTGGAATGCGGAGTGAAGCAGAGCAAAGACTAATAGAGTTTTGCCAAGAAAATGCACTGGTCATAGCAAACAGCCTCTTCCAGCAACACAAGAGAAGACTCTACACATGGACATGACCAGATGGTCAACACTGAAATCAGATTGATTATATTCTTTGAAGCCAAAGAAGGAGAAGCTCTATACAGTCAACAAAAACAAGACCGGGAGCTGACTGTGGCTCACATCATGAACTCCTTATTGACAAATTCAGACTCAAATTGAAAAAAGTAGGGAAAACCACTAGACCATTGAAGTATGACCTAAATCAAATCCCTTATGATTATACAGTGGAAGTGAGAAATAGATTTAAGGGCCTAGATCTGATAGACAGAGTGCCTGATGAACTATGGAATGAGGTTCATAACACTGTACAGCCAACAGGGATCAAGGCCATCCTCATGGAAAAGAAATGCAAAAAAGCAAAATGGCTGTCTGAGGAGGCCTTACAAATAGCTGTGAAAAGAAGAGAGGCGAAAAGCAAAGGAGAAAAGGGAAGATATAAGCATCTGAATGCAGAGTTCCAAAGAATAGAAAGAAGAGATAGGAAAGCCTTCTTCAGTGATCAATGCAAAGAAATAAAGGAAAAGAACAGAATGGGAAAGACTAGAGATCTCGTCAAGAAAATTAGATAAAGGGAACATTTCATGCAAAGATGGGCTCAATAAAGGACAGAAAATGTCTGGACCTAAAGGAGGCAGAAGATATTAAGAAGAGGTGGCAAGAATACACGGAAGAACTGTACAAAAAAAGATCTTCAAGACCCAGATAATCCTGATGATGTGATCACTCATCTAGAGCCAGACATCTTGGAATGTGAAGTCAAGTGGGCCTTAGAAAGCATCACTATGAACAAAGCTAGTGGAGGTGATGGAATTCCAGTGGAGCTGTTTCAAATCCATTAGGTTATAGAACTAAATATAAATGAACCTCATATGGACCTTATATTTGCATTTCAGACAAAGATAAAGTCAACATTTCCTCCTGGTGATGGTAAGGGATGCTGTCCTGCGCTGACATCTATCTGGCCCTGGATGCCAGTAGCACCCACTTTCTTGCAGTTGTGACAACAAAAATATCTTCAGACATTGTCAAATATCTCCTGGGGTTGGTAATTTAGAGGGACAAATTCACCATCTATTGAGAATCACTAAATTCTAATCAAGACGGTCATTTGCTGTTGTATTTGCCAATTATTCAAGCTATGAAAACTAATCTGAATTTGGTTTTTGTAAATTATATCCAAGGAAATCTTTAAATAGGTAACTGTCAGAGCACTGTGCTAAGGGTGATGGGTGTATGCCACAAAGAAAACAGATTTTACATCGATGTACAAATGGTTAGTTAGTCACTCAGCAATGTCTGGCTCTTTGTAACTCTATGGACTGTACCCCGCAGGCTCCTCTGTCCATGGAATTTTCCAGGCAAGAATATTGGAGTGGGCGGCTAATTCCATTCTCCAGAGGATCTTCTCAGCTCAGGAACTGAATCTGGTCTCCTGCACTGCAGGCAGATTCTTTACCGCATGAGCCTCCAGGGAAGCCTCCGTGTGTGTGTGAATGTATGTATGGGGGAGGGCAAAAGAGAGACCAGGCTGCAATGAGTCTTAAGAGTGACTTTTTTTCCCAGACTGTTGACCGTTGAAATGGATTCACCCAGGTGTGTATCCAAAATATATGTTTTGAGTTCAGCTATGATTGAGAAATGTTTGGTCAAACAAGTAAAGCTGTTCGATTTTTTATTTTTTAGAATAGGATGTTTAGAGAATTTAGGAAGATAGTTTGATTTAATAATCACAAATTTCTCAAAATTTTGGACCAAGTATTTTAGCAGCTTCAGTTAACGTCTTTCGTGACATAACATTCTACAGAATTCAAAGTGATGAATGCAATGGTCTGCCAATACAGAAGGCAGGCCAGGCAGGGCAGAGAGAACAAGGTGAAGGATAGAGAGCGGAGAGTCCTCTGCGTGTGGAGACACAGAGAAAAGCCTGATCCCACGGGCGCTGAGTCCCCTCTGTTCACCCGCATTTACAGAGAACTGGAGAGATATGATGTGCCCTCTGTAACAGAGATTTTCAGCATTTCCCCCAAAGGCAAACAAAGAGAGTTGATGAAAAGAATAACCTGATCCTGGATGACTTTAGGAAATCTTTCTGCCCCGTGGAAAGTGAAGACGAGCAGGGTGAGACCGTAGGCTGGGTAACCCCCTAGGATCACAACAGAAATTGTAACGGCTTTGAATAATGAGCAGCATTAACAACAGATCAGACAGAGCGATTTGAGAAATGTTAATGCAGAAGACTGTGCGTCGGTAATCTGCCATTTTTTGTTGCCATCTTTAACCATTTGGAAGGTCATTTTAATTTCAAAGACTATATCGATTTTTCATACCAGTGAGCCAAATTCTATGGAAGGTAACAAACAGTGTTCATTCAAAAAGCCGAGATCAGGGCGTCCGGCCCCATCGCTTCAGGGCAAATAGATGGGGAAACAGTGGAGACAGTGACAGGCTTTATTTTCTTGGGCTCCAAAATCACCACAGATGGTGACTGCAGCTATGAAATGAAAAGACGTTTGCTCCATGGAACAAAAGTTATGACCAACCTAAAGAGCATATTAAAACTTTGCTGATAAAGGTCTGTCTAGTCAAGGCTAAGATTTTTCCAGTGGTCATATAGGGATGTGAGGCTTGGACTATAAAGAAAGCTGAGTGCCAAAGAACTGATGCTTTTGAACTGTGGTGTGTTAGAAGACTCTTGAGAGTCCCTCTGACAGCAAGGAGATCCAACCAGTCCATCCTAAAGGAAATCAGTCCTGATTATTCATTAGAAGGACTGATGCTGAAGTTGAAACTCCAACACTTTGGCCACCTGATGCGAAGAACTGACTCACTGGAGAAGCCCCTGATGCTGGGAAAGACTGAAGGCAGGAGGAGAAGGGGACGACAGAGGATGAGATGGTTGGATGGTATCACCAACTTAATGGCCATGAATTTGAGCAAGCTCCAGGAGTTGGTGATGGACAGGGAAGCCTGGAGTGCTGCTGTCCATGGGGTCACAGAGTTCAGATTGAGCAACTGAACTGAACTGGACAATGTGGGTGGCTTAGACTCTGGGATCATGAGAAGAAGTATCTTTAAGAAATGTTTCTAAGTCGTTACAGAGCACAAGCTTTGGGCTCCCCGCACCATACAGCTAATTCCCATGGGCCATCTATTCTATGTATGGCAACGTATATGCTTTTACATATGGTAATGTATATGCCCCACCCATCAACAGAAAATTGGATTTAAGATCTACTGAGCATGGTCCCTTCCATCAGAACAAGAAGCAGTTTCCCCCATAGCCAGCCTCTCTCCTCAGGAAGCTTCCATAAGCCTCTTATCCTTCTCCATCAGAGGGCAGAGAGATCAAAAACCACAATCACAGAAAACTAACCAATCTGATCACATGGACCACAGCCTTGTCTAACTCAATGAAACTATGAGCTGTGCTGTGTAGGGCCACCCAAGACGGACGGGTCATGGTGGAGAGTTCTGACAAAATGTGGCCCACTGGAGAATGGAATAGCAAACCACCTCAGTATTCTTACCTTGAGAACCCATGAACAGTATGAAAAGGCAAGAAGATATGACACTGAAAGAGGAACTCCCCTGGTCAATGGGTGTCAAATAAGCTACTGGAGATCAGTGGAGAAATAACTCCAGAAAGAATGAAGGGACGGAGCCAAAGCAAAAACAACGCCCATCTGTGGATGTGACTGGTGATGGGAGTAAAGTCCGATGCCGTAAGAGCAATACTGCACAGGAACCTGGGATGTTAAGTCCATGAATCAAAGTAAACTGGAAGTGGTCACACAGGAGATGGCAAGAGTGAACGTCGTCATTCTAGGAATCAGTGAACTAAAATGATGGGCATTTAATTCAGATGATCATTACATCTACTACTGTGGGCAAGAATCTCTTTGAAGAAATGGAGTAGCCATCATAGTCAACAAAAGAATCCAAAATGCAGTACGTGGATGCAATCTCAAGAACAACAGAATGATCTCTGTTCGTTTCCAAGGCAAATCATTCAATATCATGGTAATCCAAGTCTATGTCCCAACCAGTAATGCTAAAGAAGCTGAAGTGGAGTGGCTTTATGAAGATCTATGAGATCTTCTAGAACTAACAACCCAAAAAGATGTCCTTTTCATTATAGGTGACTGGAGTGCAAAAGTAGGAAGTCAAGAAACACCTGGAGTAACAGGCAATTTTGGCCTTGGTACATAGAATGAAGCAGGGCAAAGGCTAATAGAGTTTTGCCAAGAGAATGCACTGGTGATAGCAAACACCCTCTTGCAACAACACAAGAGATGACCCTATGTGTGGACATCACCAGATGGTCAATACCAAAATCAGACTGATTATATCCTTTGGAGCCAAAAATAGAGAATCTCTATACAGTCAACAAAAACAAGACCAGGAGCTGACTGCAGGCTCAGATCATGAAATCATTATTGTAAAATTCAGACTTAAATTGAAGAAAGTAGGGAAAATCACTAGACCACTGAACTCTGACCTAAATCAAATCCCTTATGATTATACAGTGGAAGTGACAAATAGATTCAAGGGATTAGATCTGATAGACAGAGTGCCTAAAGAACTGAACAGAGGTTCATGACATTGTACAGCAGGCAGTGACCAAGACCACCCCCGAGAAAAATAAATGCAAAAGGCAAACTGGCTGTCTGAGGAGGGCTTACAAATAGCTGTGGAAAGAAGAGAAGTGAAGGGCAAAGGAGAAAAGGAAAGATGTAAGCATCTGAACGCAGAGTTCCAAAGAATAGCAAGGAGAGATAAGAAAGCCTTTCTCAGTGATCAATGCAAAGAAATAGAGGAAAACAATATAATAGCAAAGACTAGAGATCACTCAAAAAAGTTAGAGATGCCAAGGGAACACTTCATGCAAAGATGGGCTCGATAAGGGACAGAAATGGCATGGTTCTAACAGAAGCAGAAGATATTAAGAAGAGGTGGCAAGAATACACAGAAGAACTGTACAAAAAAGATCTTCACGACCCAGATAAACATGATGATGTGATCACTCACCTAGAGCCAGACGTCCTGGAATACTAAGCCAAGTGGACCTTAGGAAGCATCATTATGAACAAAGCTAGTGGAGGTGATGGAATTCCAGTTGAGCTGTCTCAAATCCTAAAATATGATGCTGTGAAAGTGCTGCAAACAAAATGCCAGTGAATTTGGAAAACTCAGCAGTGGCCACAAGACTGGAAAAGGTCAGCTTTCATTCCAGTCCCTAAGAAAGGCAATGCCAAGTAAGGAATGTTCAAACTTTCACACAATTGCACTCATCTCACACGCCAGCAAAGTAATGCTCAATCTCCAAACTAGGCTTCAACAGTACGTGAACAGAGAACTTCCAGATGCTCAAACTGGATTTAGAAAAGGCAGAAGAACCAGAGATCAAATTGTGAACATCCATTGGATATTAGAAAAAGCAAGAAAATTTCAGAAAAACATCTACTTCTGCTTTATTGACTATGCCAAAGCCTTTGTGTGGATCACAACAAACTTGTGGAAAATTCTTAAAGAGATAGAAACAAAAGACCACTTTATCAGCCTCCTGGGAAATCTATATATAGGTCAAGAAGCAATGGTGAAAAACTGGACATGGAGCAACAGACTGGTTTCAAATTGGGGAAAGAGTACATCAAGGCTGTATACTGTCACCGTGCTTACTTTTATATGCATAGTTCATCATGTGAAACTCTGGGCTGAGTGAAGCACAAGCTGGAATCAAGATTGCTGGGAGAAATATCAGTAAACTCAGATATGCAGATGACACCATCCTTATGGCAGAAAGTGAAGAGGAACTAAAGAGCGTCTTGATGAAACTGGAAGAGGAGAGAGAAAAAGCTGGCTTAAAGCTCAACATTTAATAAATGAAGACCATGGCATCCAGTGCCATCACTTCACGGCAAATAGACTGAGAAACAGTGGAAACAGTGACAGACTTTATTTCCTTGGGCTAAAACTCACTGCAGATGGTTGACAGTGCAGCCATGAAATTAAAAGAAGCTTGCTCTTTGGAAGAAAAACTATGACAAATCTAGATAGCATATTAAAAAGCAGAGACATTACTTTGTCAACAAAAGTCCATCTAGTCAAGGCTATGGTTTTTCCAGTGGTCATGTATGGATGTGAGTTGGACTATAAAGAAAGCTGTGCACCGAAGAATTGATGCTTTTGAACTGTGGTGTTGGAGAAGACTCCTGAGAGCCCCTTGGACTGCAAGGAGATCCAACCAGTCCATCCTAAAGGAGATCAGCCCTGAAGATTTATTGGAAGGACTGATTCTGAAGCTGAAGCTACAATTCTTGGCCACCTGATGCGAAAAACTGACTCATCTGAAAAGACCCTGATGGTGGGAAAGATTGAAGGTGGGAGGAGAAGGGAACAGCAGTGGATGAGATGGCTGGATGGCATCACCAACTCGATGGACGTGAGTTTGAGTGGACTCCGGGCGTTGGTGATGGGCAGGGAAGCCTGGCGTGCTGCAGGCCGTGGGGTTGCAGAGTCGGCCATGCCTGAGCAGCTCAGCTGAGCTGACTTGAATGTGTGTGTTTCAGCACTACTGTCTCAAGCCATCCCACTCCCCTCTTTCTTCACTGTGACTGAAAGTTTGTTCTCCATGTCTGCATCTTGTTTGCTGCCCTGCAAATACGATTATCAATGCCATCTTTCCAGACTCCATGTACTTGGGTTAATACAACCTAGAGGGTTGGGAGGGGGAGGCAGGTTTAAGAGGGATGGGAAGTGTATGATTGTGGCTGATTCCTCCAATTAAAAATAATATAATTAGAAAATATGTAGGAAAAAAAAAAGAAAAAGTTCTAACAGAAAGTGGAGTCTGGTTGCTCACATCTCAAAAGCCATTATAGAGGCAAGGTTGATGGGGAAAAAAAAGAAATGTTTCTAGAAGCCAATCCCACTAGCTCCATGATATAGTCCATTTTATCAGTAAGACACACAGATACTAAGATATCCTACCCGGGCTCCGAGATGGAGGCTCTGTGTCTCGCTGAGCGCTGGGCGCAGGTTTTAGTGGGCTTGTAAGTGGAGAGCCTCCAGCTCTCTCACCCCCGCGGGGTGTGAGCCGTCGGGGGTGTGGCGGGCGCCCCTGGACCTGGACCTTCTGGCTCTTCCCGCGCTTGCTGCCTGCAGGCTGAGAGATAAGGACTTGGCCAAGCAGACAGGGCCTCCCTCACTCCTGGCTGAACCCTCGATATTGTTATCATCAATCAGCAGGCAGCTGTTTTGGGGACTCCCAGTCAGCGAGGCAAACATTTGAGCTATGACTGCCCTCCCAAGTGTGCCTGACCCACCAGACAAGAGAACTGCACACACAGTCCCTGTCCGCTGCTCTGGACCACTCAAACAGCTGCTCCAAGGCTGCCGCTGGGCTGGTCACCTGGCAGCCCTGCTGGAGTGCAGAGGAAGATTTGCAGATTAGAGTCGGTTTGCTCAAAACAAAGGGCTTTCTGTGAGGCAACCACAGGGAGGCCAGGGAGGGGGAAGCAAAGCTGGGGATGAATCTGGCAAAACATCTCTTCGTGAAACAGGCCAGCTGATGTAGACACAGGCGTGTACAAGCCTAAAGCAAAACGCAAAGGAAAAAAAAAAAGAAAGGAAGGAAAAACAGACAAATAGAAAACGTTTGGACCCTGATGGAATGACAGTGAGGCTGACCAGCTGTGTTCAAGGAATGAGAGAAAAGAACATTGATTCTATAAGCAATGAATAAATACTTATTAAGGACATGCCACGTGCCCAGGCATTTGAAGATGAGAAGCAAGGATTCAACAGTCCGGGGAATTTGCAATTTTCTTCAGCAGATGAGACAAATCCATGGGAGCAAGGTAGGCATAAACCGTGCTTTCCGTCAAAAACTGCAATTCACTGCATGGAACTCACAGGAAGGGTGGGAATCAGATGATCCTAAGTAGGTGACTTTCCTCTAAGCCTCTCTGCAGACGTAGATGGCACAACACCCCTAGTTCAAAAGGGCGGAGTCACAGTGCATCCAAATACACGGGAATGCTCCAGGACTTCGCGTGTCTGCACCAGAAACTTCCAGGAGCTTTTAAAGTTTTCACTGGGCAGAATCAGACAACTGTGGTGGTTAAAATGCAGAGTCCTGAACACCACACTAGAGAGTTCTTTAAATAGATCTGGGATGGGACTTAGGGAATCTGCATTTTAAGCAAACATTCCAGGTGTTCCTAAGGCAGCTGTCGCAAGCCTTTACTTGAGAAACACTGCTTTAAAGGTGAGAGTGAACTAAGGGAATTTACAGTAACATTTTCCGATATTATTAACCTGTACCTGTTATGGGGCCTTCTGTGATCTCCCTGGAATTATAGTTTTTAAAAGCTATATGTTTATGGGCATTATTTTTTGAGTGAGAAAGGTAACATTTCATCATATTCTTCAAAGGTACTGTCCACAACTTTACCCCCAGAACCAATAATGTCTAAAGATGTTTGCTTTCTGCTATTTATTCAGAAAATCACTTATTCAGTCTGTCTGTCCATCCCCAGTTTAGATCTGGAAGTCCTGTCCTACTTAACTTCTGTGATTTTGTTAAGTCTTCTCCAAGAGTGAGCACAACAAACCACTCCAACGTCTGAGCTCTCCAAGCCGTGGTGTTTACCTGCCCTACAGGGCTCATCACATTCCACCGGGAGTGTCTGTCTAAGCATCTGCTGTTTCCCCAGGGGAATACAAGGCGGCTGGCAGCAGGGGCCATAAAGGAAAAAAAAAAAGAAAGGAAGGAAAAACAGACAAATAGAAAACGTTTGGACCCTGATGGAATGACAGTGAGGCTGACCAGCTGTGTTCAAGGAATGAGAGAAAAGAACATTGATTCTATAAGCAATGAATAAATACTTATTAAGGACATGCCACGTGCCCAGGCATTTGAAGATGAGAAGCAAGGATTCAACAGTCCGGGGAATTTGCAATTTTCTTCAGCAGATGAGACAAATCCATGGGAGCAAGGTAGGCATAAACCGTGCTTTCCGTCAAAAACTGCAATTCACTGCATGGAACTCACAGGAAGGGTGGGAATCAGATGATCCTAAGTAGGTGACTTTCCTCTAAGCCTCTCTGCAGACGTAGATGGCACAACACCCCTAGTTCAAAAGGGCGGAGTCACAGTGCATCCAAATACACGGGAATGCTCCAGGACTTCGCGTGTCTGCACCAGAAACTTCCAGGAGCTTTTAAAGTTTTCACTGGGCAGAATCAGACAACTGTGGTGGTTAAAATGCAGAGTCCTGAACACCACACTAGAGAGTTCTTTAAATAGATCTGGGATGGGACTTAGGGAATCTGCATTTTAAGCAAACATTCCAGGTGTTCCTAAGGCAGCTGTCGCAAGCCTTTACTTGAGAAACACTGCTTTAAAGGTGAGAGTGAACTAAGGGAATTTACAGTAACATTTTCCGATATTATTAACCTGTACCTGTTATGGGGCCTTCTGTGATCTCCCTGGAATTATAGTTTTTAAAAGCTATATGTTTATGGGCATTATTTTTTGAGTGAGAAAGGTAACATTTCATCATATTCTTCAAAGGTACTGTCCACAACTTTACCCCCAGAACCAATAATGTCTAAAGATGTTTGCTTTCTGCTATTTATTCAGAAAATCACTTATTCAGTCTGTCTGTCCATCCCCAGTTTAGATCTGGAAGTCCTGTCCTACTTAACTTCTGTGATTTTGTTAAGTCTTCTCCAAGAGTGAGCACAACAAACCACTCCAACGTCTGAGCTCTCCAAGCCGTGGTGTTTACCTGCCCTACAGGGCTCATCACATTCCACCGGGAGTGTCTGTCTAAGCATCTGCTGTTTCCCCAGGGGAATACAAGGCGGCTGGCAGCAGGGGCCATGCTGCTGAATCGCTTCAGGTACTTTGCGTGAAGGTGGAGTCGCTCAGTCGTGTCCGACTCTCTGCGACCCCATGGACTCTAACCTGCCAGGCTCCTCCCTCCATGGGATTCTCCAGGCAAGAATGCTGGAGTGGGCTGCCATTTCCTTCTCCAGGGGATCTTCCCGACCCAGGGATTAAACCCGGCTCTCCCGCATCGGAGGCAGATGCTTTAACCTCTGAGCCACCACCACCTAACATATGTCAGAAAGACCTCAGTCCACAGTCTCTAATAACCGACTGAATGGACATGTGCACGTCTGCTGAACGCTGAGGAGCTGTGAGTACAGGTAATGTGCTCCTGTTTCTTCTTCCTGCGTGAAGCTGTAATTTAAGAACCGTTTGGTGTTGAATTCAAGATAAAGAGATTTCAGTAACCCAGCTAAGGTCCTTACATTTTTGACTTTCAGCCAGAATCCTGGCCCCTCCAGATCCAGTGAAGTGTGGTCGAAGCTTTCAGAGTGTCAGGTGAGACAGCGCCCTTACGTCCAATGTGATACAGCCAGTTACAGATGTGACCACCTAGAGAGGCCTTTTTCTGCAAGGGCAGACTGATCCCATCCCCTGTTGGGAGAAGCAGTTAAGTCTTAGCGCTTCCAGCCTCAGTTGCTGTCAGACTGAGAGCTCTCTGGTTTAAGAAATGACTCCTCGTCGTCACTCCTTACGCCTTCCTTGGGCCCTTAAGCCATGCTCCCTGCCACACATCCTGCTTAGATCTCCCTCAAAACACATTAATTTTCAGCTCTGGAAGAAATTTACTTTCCTTCACACAGAGAGCTGTTTGTGGCCAGAGGCTTTTAGCTGATGAGCAAGAACTCAGAACAACTCTTCATCTCCCTCTGCCTGTAATCCGGAATTTTCGATCACTCGACCCCGACACCTGAAAACTTCAGCGTGGCAGGAGCCTCAGCTTCAACCTGTGTTTGCAGTCAGCGAATAATGAGGCTTTTGCGAGGCTGACAAGAGTAGACTTTGCTGGCACGGCTTCTATTGTGCGCCTTAGAGTGAATCCACACTGCTGGAAAGGAAAAGAAAAAAGATGCCACCTTGGAAGCATTGGGGGCCCCTTGTGAGAAGACAGCTGTTCTCCTCCTGGTTGGGAGGAAAACAGCTGTAATACCTACCAAAAGTCTGTGGGGGCAGAACTGTAGCGAAAGCATTACTCTGAGTGGAACAAACTGGGCTTCTCAGGTGGCACTAGCTGCAGAGAGCCCGCCTGCCAGCGCAGGAGGCGCAAGAGGTGAGCATTCCATCCCTGGGTCTGGAAAACCCCTGGAGGAGGACGTGGCGATGCACTGCAGTGTTCTCGCAGTGAGCTGGACACAGGAGCCCGGCGGGCTGTGTCCACAGGGTTGCACAGAGCAGACTTAGCACTTAGCACACGCAGAAGAAACCCGGGAGAAGCCAGTGGCGGCTGAGAGAGCTGGAGACGGCCCCCAGTCCGGGCAAGGCTTGAGTCTTCAACAGGGAGAGTGAACAGCAGTTCATTGCTGCTGAGTCGCTTCAGTCGTGTCCAACTCTGTGCAACCCCATAGACGGCAGCCCACCAGGCTCCCTGGTCCCCAGGACTCTCCAGGCAAGAGCACTGGAGTGGGGCGCCGTTCCTTCCCCAACAACACGTTAAATAAATGTGAATGCACTCCGGGAGCGGGAGCCACTGACTTTTGTGTGGCTCTGGGAGCTGCTCGGGCAGCTAGCCGACATGCTTCCAATTGTTACTGTGCCTGGTTTTGCTGTCTGTTCTCATTTCTTTAGCCAACAACTGGCGGGGGAGAAATTTCCTCAGGGTTAGGGCTCTGAGCATGCCCATCTAGCCCAAGTTGCTGTTCTTTACTTAACTACTTACTTCATTTACAAAGCCCTCCACAAGTTTATTGAGCACCTACTCTGTTGCGGGCCTTCTAGACCCTGAGGACTGGAGATAGGAACGAGGTGAGCGGGACCTCACCTCCAAGGAGAGCACACTGCAGCCAGCAAGGGCGGACGAGGAGCGGGCGGAAGGCCCCTGTGCTTCCCAGGGAGAGAGCCAGTCAGGGTGGGTGGCGGTGACCAGCGCAGAGAGGGCATTCCAGGCGGCGCAGTCAGTGAAGGTTTCTCTTGGCAAAGCTGAGATCTAAACAGTAAAAAGGCAGCCATGTAATGACCTGCTGCTGCTGCTGCTGCTGAGTCGCTTCAGTCGTGTCCAACTCTGTGCGACCGCATAGACGGCAGCCCACCAGGCTCTGCTGTCCCTGGGATTCTCCAGGCAAGAGGACTGGAGGGGTTGCCATTGCCTTCTCCAAGGCATGAAAGTGAAAAGTGAAAGTGAAGCCGCTCAGTCGTGTCTGCTGGGGTGCCATCGCCTTCTCCGATGTAATGGCCTAAGGGGTAATATTTACAATCTGAGAAAATCACAGCAAATTCAAAGTTTATAGGATCGTCACGAGCTTGAACACTCTAAGAAGAGCAAGGCTCCCGGTACGGTCACAGCGGAACGACCTGGAGAGGAAGCGGTCTGGGCAAGGCTGAGTGTGCGGAGGGCGCTGGGCCGCGCGGGCGTTTCAGGTCGAGACAGGGGCCTGGGGTGTGCGGCGTGGGAAACGAGAAAGCACGCCAGGGTTTCGGGAGGGAAATCATGACCGCATCCGGCCCTTCCTCGAGCTCAGGGGCGAGCTCTTTCCGTGCGGTCGGTAAGCCGCCTGCTGCCGCTCGCCCCCCGGAAGCACAGACACTCACGTGGCGGCTACGTGTGGCTCCTCCGGGAGCCACGGGGCTTCTGCACAAGGCCCCCAGGGCACTGATCATTCACGGCGTCATCTCAGGCGACTGGACACCAGGGCCTACCACAGACCCGCACTGCGTGCAAACCCTTACGCCCTCTTGCCGTTCTTTCCTTAATATCTGCTTTTGTATTCTCCACGCTGGACACTGTGCGGGAAATCATAAACCCCGAGATGAATGTGCCCTCTGCTAGAGCACACAGTCTAATGAGCAGAAAGAAACACAGGAATAGGCCTCCGTAGTGGCTGATCAAGTAGTTGTTGGGAGGAAGTCAGACTTTCATCAGACCTGGTGACCTAAGTTTTCAGGGTCTGGGCCTGAGCTCTGTCTCGCTCACCGCAAGCAGAGCTGAGGAGCCTAGAAGGAGACAGCGCTAGCCAGCCGTCTTTGCGCCATTTTCCACTTTACTAAGAAAGCAAAACTGCTCAGCAAAGCCTCTTAGTTCCTCTTGTTTTTCCACCCCTGGCAGGAAGCAAGTCTCACCGCAGAATTCAAGCCCCGAATTCGCTGGCCGCCTTCGCAGGGAGCGTCCTCACCAGCCCCTGCCTCTGCTGGCTGCAGGGCTGCTCCGCGCCCCGCCGGCCCCTTGCTGCTGGACAGGCCCTGCCGCGCACGCGGGTCCTCGGCCCGCGCCCCTCCTCTGGGCCAGGCCGGGGACCTGCGGCGGCCTCGCTGGTCCTGCAACCTGCCCCAGGCGCGGCCCAGCGTCAGAGCAGCGCCCAGTCCGCGCGGCGCTGAGGCCCTTAGACGTCCGGGCGTCGGGGCGCCTCCCCTACCTTGTAGCTGCTGCCTGATGACTCTCTGTGTCTGAAGACGCAAGAAGTGAATTTCAGCCGCTGGGAAAGACTGTCCCCTCCCGGCCTCTGCCCCCATCCCCCCTGGGCCACAGGCAGCGTAGACAGCAGGCTGTCTTTCCTCCTCCTCCTCAAAGACGAGGTGCGGGCTTCCAACCACGCAGCAGAGTGCCCTTCTTAACAGCCTGGTTCACGCCCCTTGGATAGTAACTCAGTTACTCTCCCAACTTACCTTTTTATTGAAATAAATAAATAAACTCAAGTAGTGGGGTAGGTAGTGGAGGTGATGGAAGATGCATAAATAAGTTCCTTAAGATTTTGTAATTGCATTATTTACAATAAAATCCATCCTTCCTTCTGCATTGACACTCCAAGCCGATTTCATATTTTAATCAGATTCTATTCATCTCTTTATGTATCACATTTCAAGAACTGTTAATGTAAACTACACGTATGGAAATAAATATCCCTAACTCGGGCCAGTTGTACCTATTTTCTTACCATGTCCACGTAAGTGGGGATCATCTTCTTTTTACTTAATAGTCTCAATTTCAGAAATGCTCTTTTGGGGTAATGCTTTCTCTGGGTTTCCTGTATATGTCTAGTGATTCTTTTCACTTGCCCTTTTAGCCTTTGGGGATCCAGCAGAGATTTCATTGGGAACATTTTAACCTTCATTCTGATCTTCACTATTAATGTTTTCCATTGTTTTCTTAAGATTCATATTCAAAATGACTCTATCCTTCTATGTTGACCTTCTTCTATCTTGATCTTACTTTTTTCATCTCTTCAACATTCTTTTCTAGTCAAATGGGACTATATACCTATTCCCAGTATGCTTCTGCCCTCTGGCTTCTGTACAATTTATTATCATTTCCCCTCACTAAAATATTCTCTGTTCCCTCCGTACTTAATTTGTGTATTCATAGAATATAACCTTTTTGCTTAATTCTGTGTGGGTATCCACAATCATGAAAAATATCATCCTTCCATGAACTTCCACACCCCTTTATTTATCATGCTCGTATCTTTTACTCATTACGGCACTCACTTATATTTCTCACTTGGACATGACTGTATTAGACTAAATCCACCTCAAGGGAAGGGAGACAGTATTGCTCACTGTTGTGTCTGAAACACAAGGATGATCGGTGATGCTAGTCCAGTGTATTAGCACCTAGCACATTAGACTCACTTAACAAGTGTTTGCTGAATTTGAGATGGGTTGAATAAATGGTTTAATAAAGAAAGGTCTCAGAATTAAATGTTGCTCAGAAGTGTGTTAGTTGACAAGAAAAAGAGCATGGCACCGTGGAGAGGGACAGCTGAGCCTCATGCCCTCAGCCCTGTATCTGAAGCCCCATCATCTGCCTGTGGACATAGCGCCCATGGTGATCTTGGTGAAGCTATTCTAGCCCAAGGTGAACATCGCAAATAGCCCCTAGCTTCAAAACCAGGCTAAGGCACACTATCAGATCTTCAGAAGGATGGGAAAATAGACAGTATATATATATATATATATACAGATAGATATATATATATTTTGTACGCTAAGACTACTTTTGTGGAGAAGCTTTAAACTCTCAGGACAATGCAGAGACAGGTGCAGAGTCTCCAAATGCTATCAATGTCATCAGGCGGCTCTGCACAGCTGAGAACTGCCTATAAAGATGGAAACGCAGAGCTCCAAGGACTAGAGACAGAGCTGAGATGTGTGAGTGGGAAGCCGAGAGTGCCCAGAAGCAAGGGCAGCATCTGGGCGCGGGCGCGGCGAGTCCCCCAGCCGCTGACAGGCAGCAGAGGCCCCCGGCGGCATCTGAGTGCCTAGGGCTCCTCTGGGAAAAGGGCTTTGGTGTCATCAGGATGAAGGCAGTGTCTTCATCCCACTTTCGTTTCCAGAGCCATTGTTTTGCTCCTATTTCTAGAATACGGTTGCTCCTGAAATTGCTCCTTCAATGCAAAGGCTATTCTGGTTGTTGAAAGGTTCACTTCTGAATAAATAAACAATCCCCTCTTCCACACGTGTTTGTATCTCTAGTTAAACAGGTATCTTCTGTGGAAAATTCATCCAAAAGGTTACTTGGCTTTTAAGATTTCCAAATTTTATTTATTGGGAACAAACCCCAAAGCTTCCTAAATTAACATATCCTCTTCATTTTAAAGGGAAGGTCCTAGTATTCTCGCATCAGTCTTGAGGGTATTCAAAAGTGAGAGTAGATATTTATGTAGAAACTCCAAAACTAATGAAAGGAAGTTAAATTATTCAGTTTATGAAATGAATAAACATTGTCAAGCTGGCCCTAAATCTGTCCACAGGAAACAAGATGAGTCTCTGTATTTGCATTTTTAAACCATAAAAATTGTTACATCCGACATATTTTCAAAAGCAAAAGGAGGCATCGCCTCTAGTTCTCTCTCCCTGCTCGCTAGGACACGCCAAGAGACAGACACACTGAATTGCTGCCACCCTCTGTGGCGCTTGCTCACACGAACCTACTTTTGCACACACCACACTCCTGTCCCGTCTACTCTCCACCCCGAACCGACAGTTCAGCCAACTCACAATGATATTTCACTACATGTGACTTCAGCAACGTTTTAAGGGATATGTGAATCACAGCCCTCATCTTAAGATTCGAAAGAAGGACTCTAGTGCGAATTACACGTGCATCAGGAGGGGAATAAGGAGAATCCCTGCAGCTGCCAGTCTGCAAACGCTTGTCTCAGGGGCAAGCACGAGGAGGCAGGGTGACAGGGCAGGCTCTGAACGCAGCCCCACGTTCGTGTCGGTGAGCTCACGGTCAAGCTTGTCTTTCTCAGTTTCCAGAGAAGTAAGGGTGGGAAGGATAAGGCTTCATTTCCAACTTTCGAGCAGGAAACAGCAGCGTCTCCCAGCACTGGCTGAAGTCTAAGACACAGAGCACCCTAACGCTACTTGGCAAAGATTAACTGGAAAATCCTTTCGGGAGAGCCATATCGCACATGCATCATTTATCTTAAAATATGTGTGCCTATTAAGTCAATAAATATTCTCCCACCAAGGTCTACCGAGGAATTAAATGGCATACATATATACATATTTTATGTACATAATGATTAATAGCAAATGTGAAAAATCAGAGGGTAGCATATGTATTGTGGTTGTTTAGTTGCTAAGATGAGTCCGACTGTTTTGCAAGCCCGGGCACTGTAAGCTGCCAGGCCCTTCTGCTCATGGGGCTTCCCAGGCAAGGATGCTGGAGTGAGTCGCCATTTCCTTCTCCAGGGGATCTTCCTGAGCCAGGGGTGGAAACTAAACCTCCTGCATTGGCAGGCAAATTCTCTACCACTGAGCCACCAGGGATGTTGTTATTTTAAATGGTAGACTATTCATAGCATAATATGTTACAGAAATATTAATGGATATTGCCTACCAATTAACATCGTATATAGCAGAAAGAATTTTTAATGACTTAGGAGATGCTTATTATACTCTTCAGTTTAATTTAAAAAAATAATATATTACGATCCAAACTTGAGAATTAAAACCATATCGCTGAGTGCAGAGAATTCTATCATATAAACCATGCTGAACAGTTAGAGGTCATATATTTTTTATTATCTTAATGATTCCTTCCCTCAGTCGTACATTTAATTATTCAACAAATGTCCATCAAGCTGCAGCTTTGTCCCAGAGTGCACTAGACACGGGCAATCGTCACTAATGAGCAAGGCACTCACAGTTTAGACTCTCACAGAACTTGAAGCTAGCGCAATCTCAGCCCATGTTCATCCTCTCAGATGCTCCGCTGAGGTTTCCTTGGGGCGCGTCCCACGCTGCAGAGAACCTTTGAAAAGTGCTCTGGACAGGGACTCGTGGGTGTTTTTGTGTCGGTGATTCACCATCACATTCACATCAACTGAAAACTAACTCAAACATCTGAAAAGGCCTTTAATTTGTGCATTCACTCCTTCGGCACATGCACAGTGCCAGTGCATATCAGACTCCATTCTCGGGCAGTGAAAGATACACAGTCCTACACATTTGGTGGGCTTTGCATTTAGAACAGTAGATTCTGAACACTTGTCCTCATGATATTTTAACTGCAAAATGGGAAATGTAAGAACAAATTCCTATGTTTTCAAAGGGTTACATAGATGTTTGATACTTAGTGCTGAAATACTTTTGCTACCATTTGCAATCACCCTCCAAAGCATAAAAGATATTAGATATAAATCTAACATGCACAGGGTCTGTAAGCTGGAAACTACAAAATGCTAATGAAAGAAATCAATGAAGACTGAAATAGATGGAGAACTTCTGTGGTCACAGAATGGAAGAGTCACCATAGTAAAGATGTCAACTCTCCACAAACTGATTTATAGCTTTAACACAATTATGGTCAAAATCCCAGGAGGACTCCTTACAGATATATTAATAGATAAATTGATTCTAAAATTTATATAGAAAGGCAAAGGAATTAGAATATCAAGATTAATATTGTAAAAGAAGAATAAAGTTGGAGGGATCACACTAAGTTATTTTTAAGACTTGCTGTATAGCTATGCAATCAAGACACCATGGTGTTTGCGAAAGAACAGATGCGTAGGTCAATGAAACAGAATCGAGAATTCAGAAGTAACCCCACATAAAGTATGATTCTTGACCCAGGTGCAAAAGTGACTCAGCACAGGAAGCATAGTCTCTTTCTACTATCCCAGTAGCATTTTGGATAAAATATTTAAATTATATAAAAATAATTCTGACATTTTTAAAGAAAGTATCTTTCAGTTGAGAGAATTTTTTTCTCACTTTCATTTTTTTTAACTTTCTCCTTAATTGTCATTCTTTTTAAAAATGCTAGTTCTACAATTATCATTGCAAGGAGGACACATTTCTAAAATCTAATCAGAAATGCGCACATCTTCTCTTACCCCCATAGTGATTACCAAGTAGTTTAACCTATAACACTCCTCTAATCATGCACAGGGTGTAATTAGCTAACTGAGAGCATTAAGAGCATTTTAAAGAAACTGAAGCTGTAGACACTCTGTTGTCCCTGTGCCACGTTTCTAATATACTTTCATGGGGAATGATATTAATATAAAAAGAGCCAATTACCCACAGACAGAGCAGCAGGGGGGGTCACGCTGCCTTTCTGATTAGGAATGAACTTGGAATGACTAGGGCTATAGGTAAAATAGAGCCAACATGTTTCAAAGAGACACAAGAAGCAGATGGAAAAACTACCAGAAGCAGAGATGGGGCCCTCACGCCTGCAGGCGGGGCTTCTGAGTGTGCAGGACGGATGGGAAGGCTGTCTGGCGCTGAGGAGGGGCAGCCGGGAGATGGCCCTCACCCTTCTGACTCTTTCCCGCCAACCGGGCATCGCTGCACGCGTCTGTGCTTGGTCCCTTCAGGCGTGTCTGACCCTGCGACCCCGTGGACCATAGCTCACCAGGCCCCCTGTCCACAGGATTGTCCAGGCCGCAGTCCTGGAGTGGGCTGCCGTGCCCTCCTCCAGGGCATCTTCCCAACGCAGGGAATGAGCCCGCGTCCCTTATGTCCCCTGCCCTGGCAGGCGGGCGCTTCACACTGGCGCCACTGGGAAGCCCCAGCCCTGCATCACTCGCCTGTCACACTCTAGCGTCTCTGCAAGACAGATTTACAGACTCAGGAACACTACGCCATCGCTCTGCACACTTGTCGTCCTGAGACTGTTTGTATGATTCAAGCGGCTGCCATGGTCATGGCACAATTTCAGGAAATCAAATGCACAAAGCTCTTAACATCCACAACATAAAAACTTGGTGTGAATACTACAAAAGAAAGTTTAACTGGAGAGATGTGTCAAAGAAGTGTCTCTAAAAATATAGCCTGTGATTCCCTGAATTACAATTTCTTTAAGAATTCTGGACCTTGCCTTGGAGCTATGGAAAGAGAATGTAAGAGATTGAGGGACAGCAATCTAATATTTAGTTCCCCAGTACCCTAACAATGAGCATTACCAATATAAAGAGCTAAACTCTCATGGTTTCAAAGGTATGATTCAATTTATCAAAACTTATTATGTTCTCATGTTCATACTCTGCTAGCTTTGTTCATAGTGATGCTTCCTAAGGCCCACTACTAGACTGCACATTCCAGGATGTCTGGCTCGAGAGGAGTGATCACACAATCATGGTTATCTGGGTCATTAAGATCTTTTCTATATAGTTCTTCTGTGTATTCTTGGCACCTCTTCTTAATATCTTTTGCTTCTGTATTTAGAAAAGGCAGAGGAACTAGAGATCAAATTGCCAACATTCATTGGATCATTGAAAAAGCAAGAGAATTCCAGAAAAATATCTACTTCTGCTTTTTTGAGTACACCAAAGCCTTTGACTGTGTGGATCACAATAAACTGTGGAGTATTCTTAGAGATGGGAATACTAGACCACCTGACCTGCCTCCTGAGGAATCTGTATGCAGGTCAAGACACAACAGTTAGAAGTGGACATGGAACAATGGAATGGTTCCAAATTGGGAAAGGAGTACATCAAGGCTGTATATTGTCACTCTGCTCATTTAACTTACATATAGAATGCATCATGTGAAATGCCAGGCTGGATGAAGCACAAGCTGGAATCAAGATTTCAGGGAGAAATATCAATAACCTCAGATATGTGGATGACACCACCCTTATGGCAGAAAGCAAAGAGGAACTAAAAAGCCTCTCTATGAAAGTGAAAGAGGAGAGTAAAAAAGCTGGTTTAAAACTCAACATTCAAAATACTAAGATGATGGCATTCAGTCCCATCACTTCATGGCAAATAGATGGGGAAACAATGAAAACAGTGAAAGACTTTATTTTCTTGGGCTCCAAGTTCACTGCAGGTGGTGACTGCAGCCATGAAATTAAAAGACACTTTCTCCTTGGGAGAAAAGTTATAACCAACCTAGACAGCATATTAAAAAGCAGAGACATTACTTTGCCAACAAAGGTCCATCTAGTCAAGGCTATGGTTTTTCCAGTGGTCATGTATGGATGGGAGAACTAGACTATACAGAAAGCTGAGCACTGAAAATTTGATGCTTTTGAACTGAGGTGCTGGAGAAGACTCTTGAGAGTCCCTTGGACAACAGGGAAATCCAACCAGTCCATCCTAAAGGACATCAGTCCTGAACATTCACTGGAAGGACTGACGCTAAAGCTGAAACTCCAATACTTTGGCCACCTGATGCAGAGAGCTGACATTACAAGAGACCCTGATGCTGGGAGAGATTGAGGGCAGGAGGAGAAGGGGACGGCAGAGGATGAGATGGCTGGATGGCATTACCAACTTGATGGGCAGGAGTTTGAGCAGCTCTGGGAATTGGTGATGGACAAGGAAGCCTGGCATGCTGCACTCTATGGGGTCACAAAGAGTTCAACATGACTGAGTGACTGAACTGTACATGTTCAAACATCTCATCTTCAAACAACCAGCAAATATAAACACAGGCACCTACTATTGTTTGCAGATCTAATAATCCTTAGAAGCGTACGGAGGACTCGTCACCTTCTCTATCATTCATCCTCTAGGTTTTAGACCTCATGCAGTCGTGGTGTTAAATATCATTATTAAATAACAACTCAATATATACATGTACATCAAACTTTTCCCTTTGAACATTAGGCTCCTCATCCAACTTGCCTACTCAAATTTCCACTTGTGTACCTAAGAGATACTTAAAATTTTAACAAGTCTCAAACTGAATTTATGATTTTCTCTTCCATACCCCTCTTTCTATGGTCTTCCTCATCTCATAAACGTTTGAGTCTATTCATCCCAGACTTTAGGTCACAATCTTAGAGTCATTGCTGACTCATATTTTTCACTCAGCCCATCAGTACAGTAAGCGCACACCCTAGATTCTGGCTGGTGTCCCTGTGTTTCTATTAGCAACACATCCTTCTGCTGGAAAGTGTTTCGGTTTGGGCCCCCAGCCCAGTGTCGAGTAGAGCCCTGCCACCCAAGTCTGGCCGCATCTCGCATCTCCATCTCCGCGCTCTGGTTCAGGCCACCATGGGCTTTCATAGCCTTCTGCTTCCACATCTGTCCTCTACAGTCTTCTGCAACATGGGCTGCACAACAATTGCCACAGAGTAGGTGGCTTAAAACAGAGGAGACGCGGTCCCTCACACTCACGGAGCCCGTAAGTCCACATCGAGGTGCTGCAGGGCCGCAGCCCCTCTAAAGCTTCCAGGGAGAACCCTTCCTCGCTGCTTCAGCTTCTAGAGGCTGCCAGCAAGTGCTGGGGTCCCTTGGCCTGCAGATGCATCGCTCTCATTCCTGCCTCATTCTTCACAGGGTCTTCTTCTCTGCATTCAGATTTCCCTTTTCTTACAGGGTTACCAATTATATTAGATTAAGGTCTACTTTAATCTCAAATGACCTTATCTTGGTTACATCTGCAAAGACCTATTTCCAGACGCTGGGGATTTGCTCTTGAATATATCTTATTGGGTGACACAGTTCAACACACAGCTGTGACTCATTTAAAACAGGAAGAGAAACACATCACTTATCTGCCTCAAATCCTACAGTGTCTTTCATCTCTGTAAGAATAAATCTCCTGCTCTGATGCTGACCTACACGCTCTGGCCCCTGACCAGCTCTTTGATCACATCCTTCTCATTCTGGGCTCACTTTTTCTGCCCCAGCCATACTGGCTTCCTTATTCTTCCTCGAGGATGTCAAGAGCATGGCCAGTCAGATCCTCTGGTCTTTTTGTTTCTTCTGCCTGGAACTCTCTTCTGCCACATGCCTACCAGACCCACAAATCCACTTTGTTGATGAATGTTTTCTTTCCATTTCAGCAAAAACTGAGTTTCCTCATGGCTAAATCCCCAGAATATAGAGAAGCCCTAGCAAACGCCAGTCATTTAAAAAACAAGAAACAAACAAAGAACAACAAGAACTGAAGGGATAAAGAGGAAAAAGAATCCACATTTATTAACCCCTTACTGCATTATAGATGATTACACAGTACCTGAGAAAAATGTATTGTCTCATTTATTCCAAAAGTAACGTTGAAAGTTGAGTAATATTATCTCTTTTTATGGAGAGTAAGTTGAGACTCAGAAATTTTTTAAAACTTTACAAAGAATACATAGCCCACAAGGGACAGTCCAGTTCCATCCCGGGTTTAATGGACCCCCCAAAGCTGTTCCGAATATACAACAGTATGCCCTGAAGCAGTGGAGCCAGCGACCAAGAGTTTGTTCGAAAAGTAAGTGGGAGAAACGTCACACAGAGAAATGTGAAACCTGGGTTCTGATCCAATATCTAGTACTGCTGCTGCTAAGTCACTTCAGTCGTGTCCAACTCTGTATGACCCCATAGACGGCAGTCCACCAGGCTCCCCCGTCCCTGGGACTCTCCAGGCAAGAACACTGGAGTGGGCTGCCATTTTCTTCTCCAATGCATGAAAGTGAAAAGTGAAAGTGAAGTCGCTCAGTTGTGTCCGACCCTCAACGACCCCATGGACTACCGCCTTCCAGGCTCCTCCATCCATGGGAGGAGTACTGGAGTGGGGTGCCACTGCCTTCTCTGAATATCTAGTACAAGTGAAGGCAATTCTTTCAACTCATTGGCTTCCATTCATTCACATGTCAAATATACTAAGAATATGTGTGCTAATTTGACACAATTTATTGGGAGGAGTAAGGGCTCCCCAGATGGTAAAGAATCTGCCTGCCAATTTCAGGAGACCTAAGAGACATGGGTTCAATCCCTGAGTTGGGTAGATCCCCAGGGAGTAGGCATGGCAACCCACTCCAATATTGTTCCCTGGAGAATCCCGTGGACAGAGGCACCTGATGGGCTATAGCCCATGGGGTCACAAAAGAGTCAGACACGACTGAAGTGACTTAGCATGGACGCAAGTGCACACAAGGAAGAGTCAAAGAGGAGGCAGAGATTAGAAACAGGATATGCACATAATCTCAAAAACCATCTCCCTAAATCATTTAACTGCAAATAGAAGGAAAAACTAACTTTACAATGGAGAAGTCTGATGGACACCATCTTCACAACGACACTGTATAAACAAATATTAAAGCAGGGATCAATGTTGCCATCAAAACTGGCACACTCCCACGGGCATCTGAACTGGCACACTCCCACAGGCATCTGAACTGGCACACTCCCACGGGCATCTGAACTGGCACACTCTGATGGGCATCTGAACTGGCACACTCCCACGGGCATTTTAACACGCTGCAGTAACAAAGACAGAACAAGATGCACAAAAAGGGTATAACTTGAATCTGATCATGTACAAAATCAGAAAAAAACCCAATTTAGGGACATTCTACAAAAAACTAGTTTTATACCTTTCAAAAATGTCCAGGCCAGGGCTTTCCTGGTGACTCCGTGGTCAAGAATTCACTGTCAAGGCAGAAGACAGGGGTTCCATCCCTGGTCCAGGAAGATCCCCTATGCCCTGGAGCAACAAATCCCATGCGCCCCAGCGACTGTGCCTGCGTCCTAGGGCCCAGGAGCCACAGCTACTAAGCCCGAGACTGCTGAAGCCCCCGCTCCGCAGAGCCCACGCTCCACAACCAGAGAAGCCACTGCAAAGAGACGCCGCACACTGCTAGGGAGGCGCCCCGCCTGACTGGGGGCAGAGGAAGCCCAGGCGCAGCCATCAGGACACAGCACGAGTAAACAAAAGCTCTTTAAAAACATCCGCATCAGAAACTACAGAGAAAGGCGATGCAACTGTTCAGTGATAAAGAATTCCAAAAGGAAGAGAAAGCAAAGCCAATGCGTAATAATAGTGGATGTAATCTGAACCAGCGAGAAAGCAATTTTTAAAACTAACATCACTGGAGTAATTTCAAAAAAAATTAAACAAGCTGTTGATAACATAATAGTATTGTTCCAATGCTAAATTTTCTAATTTGATCATCATAATATAGCTATGTAAAAAAGTCCTTGCTTTTAGGACATGTACTCCATAGAATCCAGGGAAAAGGACAGTAGGTTTTCAACTTGCCCCATAAAGAGAGATGGACAGAGCCAGTGGGGCAAGACGGGCAACTGGATCGATGTAGGAAAAAGACAGAGGAAGCTGCTGGTCCTACCCTTGAGGTCTGATGCGAATGTGAAATGATTTCAAAATAATGGCCATGTTTTACATGCTTAATGTGAACTTGTTTCAATATAAAAAGAAAATATTCTCCATTGACAAATTTCACCAATGTGGTTTGCACAATTCCAGGAAGAAAGGCAAGACTCTGATAATCTAAAAATCCAGGAAGTATTTTCTCCTCATTATATTGATTTTAAAGAGCTTAACCCATTAAGATGCTTGCTAATTTCACAGAGAGTTCTCAGAAGAGGCTATTTGAACACTTGTGATTGATACATAAGCTGAAATTTCTGACACTTTGCCTAATTAGATAAAGATACAGTAATTATTAATGGACTGTTAATTAATCAAGAAGCGAATGAAGACAATTCAGTTAAATAAGGAATCAGTGAAAGGAAATGGTCCCTGGGAAAATATAGTGATAGGAATCAGAAGGGCAAAACTTCACAAAAGTCACCCAGAACTTGCTGGGGGTGTGGAGATGAGTGTGAACATGACCTGTTTGAATGACAGTCTCCTAAGCAGGTGTGTTACGACTCCAAGATGCGTTTATTGAGCAGTAACAGCTATTTGTCACAGCATGTCCTGGTGTAACGGATGCCCTGAGTCTGATTTCACGATCAGCTAATTCCCTACTGGCTTTAGTTTACTTTCTCTTGTGTACAAAGCGCTGTTCAGTGTAGCTCAAACCTGCTGGTCCAGTAAGAAGTTATATCTTTATGGACAATGAACAAGCCAGAGTTCTGGTCTACGCCTCAGTCTCTATCAGGTGGGTCAGCACAAATCACTATCCCAGAGGCCAGGGGTAACCTACGGCAATAACAAATGAGGCTTTTAGACCTGCAAATCTAAGGAGCAGACTGGGCCACGGTCACTTGTTCTTTCTTTTTTTAAAGGGCAAACACACCACAAGGACCTAATTAGACAGCAAGGCGACCTCCTCCTCTTCGCGTCATGCAGTGGGAAACGGGGGGCAGGGCGGGTATTCTGGTTCTGTTTTCTTGTAACAACAATCAGTAGTTTCCTTTGGGAACCTACTCACTTCCCATCTTTATTTTGTGGCTTAGATGGGGATGATGTAACAGCTGATATCAAACTCAGCCAATTCTATTATCTGCTTCTTCTAATATCAGTTAGATGAGTGGACAGCTACCCCAGCGCAGTTCAGGGAGCATCCTCTCTCCAACCTTTGCTGTGATCACTGAGCTAAACACATTCTCTCTTCCCGGGGCTACCTAGAGCTCCTGGTAGGTATTTTGCCACAGCTTAAGAGCAGCCTGTTTGAGAATGAATCCTGCAAATTCATGACAATATCATTTAGGCACCTGGATATAGCTCTGCCAAGATCTTCCAAACAAAGGAGCCGATGAAATCGGCTCATGACTGTTCAAATTAGATTTCCTTCATTTTTGATCAAGAAATTCCTCTCTTGTGCATACCTTCAAACTCCAACTCTGAAACCGGGATATGCTTGGAAATAAAGTCACTTTATGAAAAATCACATTATTACCAGCTTCTTTCTTTAAACATTACATTCTAATTACATTCCAGTTAGCAATTGGTGTCCATTAAAACTATCTGGAGTATGAGTACACTCGAGATCGTGTAGGACATTATGAGAGAAGAGGGACGGAGATACCTCGTGGCTGTTGTGATGCCGTGTGTTTACCACGTTCTACTTCCATCTCCTAAGAGAATGTTATTGTCCCCATGTGGCTGGGTAGCAAGTGACCACCCTGGTCTTCTCTCCTTCCTGGGGGTGTGAAGACTTCCTTCCCGGCCCCTGTGCAAGGTAAGGTCATGTGACTATTTCTAGGCCAAAAAAATGTGGGCAGAGTGAGATGTCCCGCTTCTCAGGTTGAAGCATTTAAACCCAATGTATCAGTTCAGTTCAGTTCACTTCAGTCACCCAGTCGTGTCCGACTCTTTGCGACCCCATGAATTGCGGCATGCCTGGCCTCCCTGTCCATCACCAACTCCTGGAGTTCACTCAGACTCATGTCCATCGAGTCCATGGTGCCATCCAGCCATCTCATCCTCGGTCGTCCCCTTCTCCTCTTGCCCCCAATCCCTCCCAGCTTCAGAGTCTTTTCCAATGAGTCAACTCTTTGCATGAGGTGGCCAGAGTACTGGAGTTTCAGCTTTAGCATCATTCCTTCCAAAGAAGTCCCAGGGCTGATCTCCTTTAGGATGGACTGGTTGGATCTCCTTGCAGTCCAAGGGATTCTCAAGAGTCTTCTCCAACACCACAGTTCAAAAGCATCAATTCTTTGGCGCTCAGCCTTCTTCACAGTCCAACTCTCACATCCATACATGACCACTGGAAAAACCATAGCCTTGACTAGATGGACCTTAGTTGGCAAAGTCATGTCTCTGCTTTTGAATATGCTATCTAGGTTGGTCATAACTTTTCTTCCAAGTAGTAAGCATCTTTTAATTTCATGGCTGCAGTCACCATCTGCAGTGAGTTTGGAGCCCAAGCCTGACACTGTCTCCACTGCTTCCCCATCTATTTCCCATGGAGTGATGGGACCAGATTCCCATGGAGTGATGGGGCCGGATGCCGTGGTCTTCATTTTCTGAATACTGAGCTTTCTCGCTCTCCTCTTCCACTTTCACTTTTGCATCTTCTCTTTCCCTTTGGGAGTAACCATGGAAACCATGAAGCAGACCCATGAGAGAAAAGCATCCTGAATCCTGAGACAAGATGTCCTAGAGTTTTGCTCAAACTGTTTATAGGCTGTGCCCATTGCATTAGAATTTCTGCAAAAGTGAAATAAGCTCTCTTACATTTAAAAAAAAAATCTGTGAATTTGTCATCAAACATATTTTATCTAGTTTAGCCGAGTCATTAGGCAGGACTCCATAGTGTCCCTTGCAGTCGTGAGTGGAATGTGGCAGAAATGATGCATTGACTTCCAGGGCCTCAAATTTCAAAAGCAGTTTGTATGATTCTCCCCTGGTGGCTCAGATGGTGAAGAATCTGCCCGCTATACAGGAGACGAGGGTTCTATCCCTGGGTTGGGAAGATCCCCTGGAGGAGGAAATCACTACCCACTTCAGTATTCTTGCCTGGAGGATCCCATGGACGGAGGAGCCTGGTGGCCTAGAGTTCATGGGTTTGCAAAGAGCTGGACACGACAGAGTGACTAACACACACACACACACACACACACACACGCACACACACACACACGCGTGCGCAATGCCCACACTCTTCGCTCACTGGCTCAGTGGAGTGGACCGGTGGATGGCCCCAAGCCCCTGGAAGTCAACAACAGGGAAAGGTCTTGAGTCTCTGAATGAGTTTAAGAAATAGAGACCCTCCCCTCCAACACATCCCAACCATCTATATTAAACTGAATGCTGAACAATAATTAAACTAATTTTGTGTTATTTGCTTAGCTTGCTAATGCACAATAAGTGATAAAGGCTGGAGACTGAGCGTGAGTGTAAGACGAAAATTTAAAAGGACTTGAAGCTGTGGAAGCTGTGGCCACAGATGAAATTTAGAGGTTAGATTTCTCCTAAAATGAAGTCAGACTCAATACTGATGACAATGGTACCTCCTGGGATCCAAATGAATAAACTTGAATGACCTCATGCAGCTTTGCGTCTGTGGGCACTGTGAATACTTAGTCATGAATGAGGGTCAATGGTCCCATCGAAATAAAAGAAGATTAGTAAGGCGATGGCACCCCACTCCAGTCCTCTTGCCTGGAAAATCCCAGGGACGGGGGAGCCTGGTGGGCTGCAGTCCACGGGGTCGCTAAGAGTCGGACACAAGTAAGCCGCTTCACTTTGACTTTTCACTTTCATGCATTGGAGAAGGAAATGGCACCCCACTCCAGTGTTCTTGCCTGGAGAATCCCAGGGATGGGGGAGCCTGGTGGACTGCCATCTATGGGGTCACACAGAGTTGGACACGATGGAAGTGACTTAGCAGCAGCAGCAGCAGTGAATTCCAAGCAAGGGTAATACATAGATTTCATCTCCTGGGTGAGCTCAGTTCAGTTCAGTCACTCAGTCGTGTCTGACCCTTTACAACCCCATGGACTGTAGCTCTCCAGGGTTCCCTGTCCATCACCAGCTCCCAGAGCATGCTCAGACTCACATCCACCAAATTGACGATGCCGTCCAGCCATCTCCTCCTCTGTCGTCCCCTCTCCTCCTGCCCTCAGTCTCCCCAGCATCAGGCTCTTTCCAGTGAGTCACCCTTCGCATCCGGGGGCCAAAGTGTTGGAGCTTCAGCTTCACATCAGTCCTTCCAACGAATATTCAGGACTGATTTCCTTTAGGATTTACTAGTTTGATCTCCTTGCAGTCCAAGGGACTCTCAAGAGTCTTCTCCAACACCACAGTTCAAAGGCATCAATTTTTTGGAGCTCAGCTTTCTTTAAGATCTACCAAACATATCCATAGATGGACCTTTGTCAGTAATGACTCTGCTTTTTAATATGCTGTCTAGGTTTGTCATAGCTCCTTACTTCCAATGAACAAGTGTATTTCAATTTCATTGCTGTAGTCACCATCTGCAGTGATTTTGGAGGCCAAGAAAATGAAGTCTGTCACTGTTGCCACTGTTTCTTTATCTATTTGCCATGAAGTGATGGGACTGGATGCCATGACCTTAGTTTTCTGAATGTTGAGTTTTAAGCCAACTCTTTACTCCCCTTTTCTCTTTCATCAAGAGGCTCTTTAGTTCTTCTTTGTTTTTCTGCCATAAGGGTGGTGTCATCTGCATATCTGAGGTTATTGATATTTCTCCCAGCAATCTTGATTCCAGCTCGTGCTTCATCCAGTCCAGAGTTTCTCATGATGTACTCTGCATAGAAGTTAAATAAGCAGGGTGACAATATACAGCCTTGACGTACTTCTTTCCCAATTTGGAACCAGTCTGTTGTTCCATGTCCAGTTAACTGTTGCTTCTTGACCTGCATACAGATTTCTCAGGAGGCAGGTAAGGTGGTCTGGTATTCCCATCTCTTGAAGAATTTTCCAGTTTGTTGTGATCAACACAATCAAAGGCTTTAACATAGTCAGTGAAGCAGAAGTAGATGCTTTTTTCTGGAATTCTCTTGCTTTTTGGATGATCCAACAGATGTTGGCAATTTTATTTCTGGTTCCTCTGTCATTTCAAAATCTAGTTTCAACATCTAGACGTTCTCAGTTCATGTGGTATGGAAGTCTAGTTTGGAGAATTTTGAGCATTACTTTGCTAGCATGTGAGATGAGTGCCATTGTGCGGGAGTTTGAGCATTTCTTTGGCATTGCCTTTCTTTGGGATCAGAATGAAAGCTGACCATTTCCAGTGCTGTGGCCACTGTGAGTTTTCTGAATTTGCTGGCATATTGAGTGCAGCACTTTCACAGCATCATCTTTCAGGATTTGAAATAGCTCAGCTGGAATTCCATCACCTCCACTAGCTTTGTTCGTAGTGATGCTTCCTAAGGCCCACTTGACTTCACATTGCAGGATGTCTGGCTCCAGGTGAGTCATCACGCCATCGTGATTATCTGGGTCATGAAGACCTTTTTTACAGTTCTTCTGTGTATTCTTGCCACCTCTTCTTAATATCTTCTGCTTCTGTTAGGTCCATATCATTTCTGTCCTTTATTGAGCTCATCTTTGCATGAAATGTTCCCTTGATATCTCTAATATTCTTGAAGAGATCTCTAATCTTTCCCATCCAATTGCTTTCCTCTATTTCTTTGCACTGACCACTTAGGAAGGCTTTCTTAGGTCTCCTTGCTAGTCTTTGGGACTCTGGTTCAGATGCTTATATCTTTCCTTTTCTGCTTTGTCTTTCACTTCTCTTCTTTTCTCAGCTATTTGTGAGGCCTCTTCACACAGCCATTTTGCCTCATTGCATTTCTTCTGGGGATAGTTTTTATCAGGGCCTCCTATACAATGTCACAAACCTCTGTCCCTAGTTCTTCAGGCACTTGGTCTATCAGATTTAATCCCCTGAATCTATTTGTCACTTCCAGTTTATAGTCAAGGGGCTTCCCTAGGAATTCAGCTGGTAAAGAATTCGCCTGCCATGCAGGAGACCCCAGTTTGATTTCTATGTTGGGAAGATGTCCTGGAGAAGGGATAGGCTACCCACTCCAATATTCTTCAGATTCCCTGGTGGCTCAGTTGGCAAAGAATCCACCGCCAATGTGGGAGACCTGGGTTCAATCCCTGGGTTGGGAAGATCCCCTGGAGAAGGAACAGCTACCAACACCAGTATTCTGGCCTGGAGAATTCCATGGACTATATAGTCCATGGGGCCGCAGAGAGTCAGTCACGACTCAGCAACTTTCACCTTTCACTGCATGATCGTAAGGGATTTGATTTAGGTCATACCTGAATGGTCTAGTGGTTTTCTCTACTTTCTTCAATTTAAGTCTGAATTTGGCAACAAGGAATTCATAATCTGAGTCACAGTCAGCTCCTGATCTTGTTTTTGCAGACTGTATAGAGCTTCTCCATTGCTGGCTGCAAAGAATATAATCAATCTGATTTCAGTATTGACCACCTGGTGATGTCCATGTGTAGAGTCATCTCTTATGTTATCAGAAGAGGGTGTTTGCTATGATCAGTGCATTCTCTTGGCAAAACTCTGTTAGCCTTTGCCAGGCTTTACTCCATACACTATGGCAAAACTTGCCTGTTACTCCAGGTACGTCTTTACTTCTACTTCTGCATTCCACCTGTGATGAAAAGGACATCTTTTTTGGTTTGAGTTCTAGAAGGTCTCATAGGTCTTCATAGAGGCGTTCAACCTCAGCTTCTTTGGCATTAGTGGTTGGGACTTGGATTACTGTGATACTGAATGGTTTGCCTTGGAAACAAACAGACTTCATTCTGTCATTTTTGAGATTGTACTCACATCTTGTATTTCAGACTTTTTTGTTGACTATGAGGGCTATTCCATTTCCTCCAAGGGATTCCTATCCACAGTAGTAGATATAATGGTCATCTGAGTTAAATTCACCCATTCCAGTCCATCTTAGTTCACTGACTCCTAAAAAGTCAATGTTCACTCTTGCCATCTCCTGTTTGACCACTTCCAGCTTGCCTTGATTCATGGACCTAACATTCCAGGTTCCTATGCAATACTGCTCTTTACAGCATCGGAGTTCCATCACCAGTCCCATCCACAACTGGGCATTGTTTTTACTTTGGCTCCATCCCTTCATTCTTTCTGGGGTTATTTCTCCACTGATCTCCAGTAGCATATTGGGCACCTACCAACCTGGGGAGTTGATCTCTCAGTGTCCTGTCTTTTTGCCTCTTCATACTGTTCATGGGGTTCTCAAGGCAAGAATACTGAAGTGGTTTGCCATTCCCTTCTCCAGTGGACCACGTTTTGCCAGAACTCTCCACCATGACCCATCTGTCTTGGGTGGCCCTACACGGCATGGCTCATATTTCCACTCAGTTACATGAGGCTGTGGTCCATGTGATCGGTTTGTTTTGTTTTCTGAGCTTATGGTTTTTCTTCTGTCTGCCCTTGATGAATAAGGATAAGGGGCTATCCTGGGTCAGTGCTAGCTGGTTTATTTGGCTGCTAGGCGCAGCAGTGTATTAAAAAAGGTCAGCTGCTATTTAGCCACTCAGTTGTGCCTGACTCTTTTGTGACCCCGTGGACTGCAGCCTGCTGGGCTCCTCTGTTCATGCGATTCTCCAGGCAAGAATACTGGGATGGGCTGCCGTGCCCTCCTTCAGGAGATCTTCCCAACCCAGGGATTAAACCCAGGTCTCCCGCATTGCAGGCAGATTCTTTACCAGCTGAGCCACCAGGGAAGCCCAAGAATGCTGGAGTGGGTAGCCGATCCCTTCTCCAGGGGAACTTCCCGACCCAGGAACCAAACTGGGGTCTGCTGCATCACAGATGGATTGTTTACTTGCTGAGCTATCCTGGAAGCCCACTGAGCCTTCAGGAATATATTAACAGGCCAAAGGCAGGGCTGAATTTCAGTGAGGAAGTGTGAGCTAAACTCTTACCAGTGTCTGCCACGGAGAGTGGAGAAGATGATGGAGACATCCTTGATCTAGAACTGACCTTCTTGTTCTGAAGGCCCCCAGAGCCTTGCAAGCACTTCTGCAGTTCAGGGTCCCCAGAGTTCCTATATATCAGAGAAAGGGTTGAAAACATCTTTAAAAATATGCACAAAGGCTTGAATGAGCCCACAGGTTCATTTGAGAGAGAAGATATACACTGGGCCTCAGCTGGAGTTGCTCAGATAAAGGCAGCGGTCACGCCTGCCCCCACAGCGGAGGGAGCCGCGTCTGAGCCCCCGTGGGGCACGTGTGTGAGGGCGCCAGCCCCCGGGAGGGCGTCCTGCCTGCCTCATCCGCACACCGTCTGCATCGGCGCATCTCCATCAATAAATGCAGGGGAACTGGCTCTTGGTGAGTATTCCTTGAATAAATGAATGGCCAAATCAAGAATAACAGTTATACTGCTCATGAGTAGTGTAAATTTAAATCTACCTTCACAGGTCATGCGTGAGAACGATGGGGGATGGCGGGGTGCATAGCTGAAGAGCTGGATGGAAAGCTGTGACGCCTCTTCTGTAACGACGGGCGAGTCTGGCTTGCCCAGCTCAGGAAGGGAGGATCAGGGGCTGCCAGCGCGGTGCCCGGAGCAGCCCGAGAAGCAGAAGGCCTGAGGGCTCCCCGCCCCAGGCGCTGCAGACAGCGGCTGCAGGGCGTTTAGCGCGGATAAAGACTGCTTCCTGAGCTCCTGAACCCCACCTGAGAGGCCTCCCTGTTCATTCTTGATCAAAAAAACGTGGCTGTAACTCGAGGTTCTGGATCAGATGACATTCTCTCATCCGTCTTCTAGCGGGGCTGAGAAAGCTGCTGCCGCTAACGCCGAAACCCTGCAACAGAAGGCTTCTGCGGCGCTGCTCTCTGAGGTGGCAGCAGAAGAGAGAGCGCACGCGCGCTTGTCGTTGCTCTGCTTATTTACCTGCTTGGCCTGGCTGTGCAACTGTGGTTTAGCAGACTTGAGCAGCAGTAATCGACTTGGAAATTCAGATAGACAAAACTACTTTTGCTTTACTTTAGTACAGAATCTTTAGCATCAAAAGGTAGATATTATAAAAGAAAGAGCATTTGTGGCTGCCATTGGCAAACCCCAGGGATACCCTGCAGGAGCCACACGGGTCCTACAGGAATGCAGCTGCTTGGGCGTGTGGAGAGCGTGGCCAGACCTTGCAGCTGCACGGACAGATGCGCCTCTAGGCACGCCAGACGTGACGTCTTTAAGCTGTGTGTTTAGAAAATGCAGTCGTTCAGCGGCTGTTTCCTTGCCCTCTTTGAAAGGAGATGTTAGGCTGCACTTCTAAAGAGAATTCCCAGAGGAAAGATTCGGGACAAATAAACTATTTATTGGGCTGTTTACACAAACCGGAGCCCATCTGAATAAGACATTGGCAGTGACTGTGAGGTCACAAAAGACGATGTTTCATGAGCAAGATTTCCAACACTCTGGGGTCATGGTAGGGGCAGAGGAAACTGTTGAAGTGGACAGCTGTCAGCTGCCAAAGGGCATCCTCAAGGATGGCTCAACGGCGCTTTTTCTGAAAGCATGTTCTCATGTCTCCTTCATGACCTCAGAACCCTGTGGAAATCAGTGGGGCAAATGTTATCCCCAGTAACCAGAAAATAAACTCAAGAAGTGAATCTGACTCAAGGACACATTTTGAGGACCACAGAGTCTGTACTTGAATGTGTTTATCTTGACAATACAGTGGTCTGCTCTCTGCCAAAAGGCATCACACAGTGTTGTGAGTAAGTGCGAACTGAAGAAGAGCCAGCTACACACACCAGCAGAGCAACAGATGAAAGCTCAGCAAAGCACAGCAATCTACTTTCCTTTAGCTCAAGCTTCTCTCACACACCATGTTGTTCTTAATTTATAAGTCTCATAGAAGACTTTGAGGAAGGCATGGCACTCTACTGCAGTCTTCTTGCCTGGAGAATCCCATGGACAGAGGAGCCTGGACTAAGGTCCATGGGGCTGCAAATAGTCACATACGCCTGAAGCAACTTAGCACGCGCGTGTGCGTGAGAGACTCCAGGCGTCGTGTTGCAAGGAGCCTTCCCCTCGCAGGGCTGACGGACAAGTCAGCTGTTTCAAGGTAGATTTACCTGAGCAAGTACCAGTTGCAAAACAGTATTATCATGTAGAGTGGAGAGCTGTTTAGAGTTGTAGCAGGTGATTTTGTTCCAACAGCAGCCCAAACCAGGTTGACAGTAAGTTTAACATGAGAAAAAGAGACTATTCAGGAAAATCGTGATAATGTTTTTTGTTTTGTAAATATGCACCTGATGCTTAAATACATTATTTTACAAATCACGGGCTTCCCTTGTGGCTCAGCTGGTAAAGAATTCCCTGCAATGCGGTAGATCTGGGTTCCATCCCTGGGTTGGGAAGGTTCCCTGGAGAAGGGAAAGGCTCCCCACTCCAGCATTCTGGCCTGGAGAATTCCATGGACTGTATAGTCCCTGGGGTGGCAAAGAGTCAGACACAACTGAGCGACACTATTTTGTCATCTGGAAAGGCTTGTGGGTAAACGGTTGCTGACCAAAGTATGAGTTGAATGCCTTCTTTTGTCTTTTATTCCTTTGAATTATGTAAACATTATCTTATTTGTGAGGTTAAAAGTATACTTATGCAAATAAAAATCTCCGATGGCTGATGGCCGCTAACTATCCTGATTCAGAGACTAGATGTCTTTGTTCCATACGGATGAACAAACTGCACCCTGGTTTCTTACTACCGGAATGGGTATCTTATGCACAACCTCAGCTTCTTCAGAGTGGTTGACTACTTAGTGATCTAACAGGCTGGATTTCTTGGCTTTTAGTCTCTTTTCTGTATAATGAAAAGTGTAATGTACCCATTCAGGAACATACCCAGCTGTGTGTTTATTATGAATTGGTTTTCACATAAAATGAGCAAAGCATGTCAGACTTAAGGTATTTTATCAGAACAATATGTGGATACTGCTTCTTAAACAAAGTTCAATTATTTTTTTACACAACTGAAAAGTAGCAGAAAAGTTACCTAAGTTAATAAGTGTCTTAGCATTTCTATTTTTTTACAATTAAAATTAATAAATTATATGTATTGACTAATATCAATATTATTCTCCAGAAGTATAGCGCATTAATTAACTTTCAACAGCTTAATTTACTTAGTCAATACAGAAAAAAAGTATTTGTGATCTCCTATAATTATTTTTAAACATATATCTAGATAACTTCCTTCTTGACTAGTGGGTATTTTACATAAACAAACTTCCCCCAATATTGACTGATAGTAACTCTTCTAAGGCAAATTTATTATAGCAACTCAGCTTTAAAAGAGTTGCTGAAGAGATTTCTGTGGGTAAATTCTTGAATATTTATTTCATTAAAAAAGACATATAAATGGCCAGTAGATAAGTGAAAAAGTACTCAGTATCAACAGTCATTGAAGAAATGCAAATGAAAACCACAAAGAAGTACCTTCACACCCGCCATTAGAATGGCTAGACTGATGAGGCTGACCACACTGAGCAGTGGTGAGGTTATGAGGCAGTCAGGACTTTCCCATGTTTTATGTGATGCAAATGTGTATTTAAAATAATACCAGCATTTGGAAAAACTTCTGGCAGTTTCTTCTAAAACTATATATATATTCCTATTTAATGGACCAATTCAACTGGGTATTTTCCCAAGAGAAATGAAAAAATATGCTCACAAAGAGGTATGTATAGAAAGGAATTGTAGCTTATTTACACAATGAAACACTGTCTGGCAATAAAAAGTAATAAACTACTGATACACTTCATGAATCTTAAACCCTCATCCGTGAATCTTAAAACATGTTGAGTGAAAGACAGCTTCCACAGAAGAGTACACACTATAGGATGCAAGTCATGTGAAATTCAATTTATACAGAATTATGGAACAGGCGAACCAGAGACAGAGGAGCCTGGTGGGTCACAGGCCACGGGGTCGCAAAGTCAGACCTGACTGAACGCCGCCCCCCCCACACACACACAGAACAGCGAGAAATAACCTAAGCTCAGGAGAAACAAGAGGGCCTAGTTCCAGAGGTGTGGCTTTGGCAAATGTATACATCTGGTCTTCTCTGATGGCTCAGAGGTAAAGAGACACGGGCAGTGCTGGAGACGGAGGAGATATAGGTTCGATCCCTGTGTTAGGAAGATCCGCTGGAGGAGAAAATGCAACCTACTCCAGGATTCTTGCCTGAGAACCCCATGAACAGAGGAGCCTGGTGGGCTACAGTCCATGAGGCCGCAAAAGAGTCAGACATGACTGAGGGACTCAGCACACGGGATACACACATCTGGCAACACAAGTCCCTCTTAAGGCGCACACACACAGAACGGCACCATCACCCCAGGAATAAACGGACACTGTCTCATGGAACCAATGCTCGGCAGAGGAATGGTCTTGAAATAATGCATCAAATAGCATTTATTGTGTGTGTGTGTGTGTTTGCTATTCAGTCGTGTCCAACTCCTTGCGCCCTTGTGGACTGTAGCCCACCAGGCTCCTCTGTCCATGGAGTCCTCCAGGCAAGAATCCTGGAGTGGGGAGCCATTTCCTTCTCCAGGGGATTTTCCTGACCCAGGGATTGAACTCAGGTCTTTAGCATCACAGGCAAATTCTTTACCATCTGAGCCACCAGGGAAGCCTTATTGTATACGTACATAATATCAAATTTTAAAAGTGTATTTATGACATTATGGGCAATTTACAGAACAGATTTGAGAACAAAAACACTTGCACCGATAACCCTAAGGTGGGGATGGGGGCTGCCAAGTGTGCTAGATCACCGAAGTTAGTTCACTAATCCAGCACTGACTATGTTTTGAATGTTTTACAAAGGATATTACAGAATCAATTAATCAGTTAATCCCAGTTAAGTAGTAAAAATGGTAAGAGTGGATTTAATGCTTTTCTGAGCTTGCTTTATTTTCTTGGCCCTGGGAGAATGCTAGCAAACAAATTTTCTTTTATTCCATAATACCATAACCCTTCATAATATATACTTTACTAATGAAGTATAATTGAAACATCATCTTTTAAACTAAAATCTCTGAAGCCAGGTATTGATTTCAATAATGATATAGTTGAGGGCTTTCCGCCAGGACGCATCTCTGGAGTGGTGTGCAAGTAAATGGAGCTGTATTTGCGGTCGCAATAATCAGCAGGTGACGCTGGTGTCTGATGATTCTCAATCCAGGGATGCTAAACATCCCGCAGTGCCCACACTTGTCTTGAACAGCAAAGTGCCATTCAACCCAAAATGCCAATACACCTTTATGTCATCTAACTTATCTTCAAATTTTGTTTTTTAGCCACAGCCTTGATCCTATATTCCTTTTCTTCTCCATTTACATGAATTTCCTAATCTCATGACTTACTCTGTATGTATGTTAATGATTCCCAAATTTCATATTTCCAGTCTTGAAACCTTCCTTTCAACCTGACTCTCTGTGATTCAACTGCCTGACTGACATTGCTCCTTGGGTGTCTCAGAAGCATCCCAAATGTAATGCATCTGAAACCAATCCCAAAGCCCTTCAGTGAGCCCACCACCCTAACACTGGCGTCTCCACTGGCCAAGCTGTCATACCAAACATTTACAGTCACTTTGGAATCTTGCCTTTCCCTCATAACCCACAACCAATTAATCAGCAAGTTCTTCATGCATTGGAGAAGGCAATGGCAGCCCACTCCAGTGCTCTTGCCTGGAGAATCCCAGGGACGGCAGAGCCTGGTGGGCTGCCGTCTTTGGGTTCGCACAGAGTTGGACACAACTGAAGTGACTTAGCAGGAACAGCTACTGACACTTGACGTTTAAAAACATGTCCTGAACCCAACCACTTCTCACGTCCACTATTCCTATCCACTGGGCGCAAGCCACCATCGCCACACATTTGCATAACTACTTAGCTGTTTACTCGGCATCCCTAATTTCTACAATCAGAATGAGACTTTAAAATCTGCTCAGATCACTTCCCTGTCCTAAATCTACGGTGACGTCGCATCATCCACAGAGTGAAATCCAGCCTTGTTATCAGTCTGCGGGATCCTGGATGCGAGCTCCGTGGGTGCCGCTCAGACTCACCTTCCAGGCTCCCCTCCCGTGTTCACCGCCTCCCCAGTCACACCGACCTTCCTGCTCCTCCATGAACCTTCCGAAATCCATTCCTGCTCCAGGGTGCGGGGCCTCCGGGTCTGGACTGCGCTCTTATCCCGGCTCACTCGGAGGCTTGCATTGCCCCCGTTCTCAGCGCAGCACCCACTCTCCCCACACAGACAGCCCCCTCCTGCTTCCCCTTGCTCTGACGCGTGCGCTGCTCCATCGCAGCAGCTGCTCACCTTGTTTGTCAGCGTCAGGGCCGTTTCCAGTCTTTACGAGGCTAGTACACTGTCACTTCCATTTCACATTTTGCTGTCTTGGCCACGAGGAATATGGGATCTTGGTCCCCAGCCGGGATCTGAACCTGCACACTCTGCCCTGGAAGGAGACGTCTTACCTGCTGGCCCACCAGGGAGGCCCTACCGTATCATTAGTTTTTATTTTCTTTATTCAGTTTGAATTTTCTCTCTCCATTAGAATGGATATTTATGAAATCTGGAAATGAGGGGGGAAAAAAAAAAAAAACAAGAATAGTTTTGGTGCCTGATGGGTTTCTGGGTGGTGTTAGTGGTAGAGAATCTGCCTGCCAGTGCAGGGGACTCAAGAATGCAGATTTCACCCCTGGGTCGGGATGATCCCCTGGAGGAGGGCACGGCAGCCCACTCCAGGATTCTTGCCTGGAGCATCCCGTGGACAGAGGAGCCTGACGGGCCACAGTGCCCAGGGTCACAAAGAGCCAGACACGACGGAGGCGATTTAGCTTGCACTCATGCAAGCTTCCTGAAATTTATTATGTCAGTGGGTAAATAAATAAACGTGACTATATCCCCAAATGTGTCATGTCAGAGTTCCTTAAGGAGACTTAAAATACAGATTCTCAGATCTGAAGGCCAGGAGAGCTCACCTCAATATACCTATTGGATCTGATATTTCAGCAAGGTTTGAAACCACCAAAATAGGGTAACGCCCTCCTTGGCACTCCCACTGTATTTGTAGTATCCAGATAAGCGACCGTACTGATGCTGATGTATCTAAGATGTCTCTGTCTTCCTTACTGCTGTTTGCGACTTCGCTCATTTTAAGACAACCATTGCCTTTACTTCTTGACTACAAGATGCTAGATTTTTAGATTTTGTTAACATTTTGATAAATGATTACTCTTCACCTATCACAGAGAGTTCATCTTGTGGATACCCAGTCACCCTGGATGCATCTTCCTGTCTGATGTGGCTGGATTGAATTTCTCCACCTTCATTCACTCAACTCTTGCTCTGAGAAAGGCTCAGCAAGTTGATACTCAAAGAAGAAAAGCCAGTGTCTTACTCTAACTGAAACCCTCTCTCCCAAGCCCAAAGGGCATTGCTATCTTTCCAGGAACCATAACACAATCTGTGTTAAAGGTGGTTTTCTTAATAAGCTGCATATCTGGCCTAATTTTAATCCTCTTGGAAAGAATGTAGTGGAACAAAGGGGTTTGCTCAGTCCACTCTAGGCCAGAGAGCACAAATCTCTGGGGATCTTTTATTAGTGAATTCAACAACTTTTCACACAGTTAAAGCAGGTGTGTATATACTTGAGACACTCTAAGTATTCAGCATTTTATAAAAGCTTCAGGTGGTAATGTTTGCTTCATCTGATATACGCTCATTGCAGAGAAAACTGAGAAGGTGGGAGAGACGAGAACAGCACAGCAATGATGATTGAGACCCCTAACTTGGCTTTTCACTATTCACAGGACAGATCAAATCATCCTTCTATGAGATCACTGTTGAGGTGAAGTTGGCCACAACATAACCATCATGAGATCATTACCCCCAGAAAACCTCCAGGTAGGTGTGGTCAGGTTTAGCAAATAAAAATGCAGGAGGCATGCTTACATCTTAATTTCAGGTAAACATCAAATGGATCTTTTAGTATAACACACCCTGTGAAATATTTGGAACATCAGTTCAGTCTAGTTCAGTCACTCAGGCGTGGTGGACTCTGCGAGACCATGGACTGCAGCACACCAGGCTTCCCTGTCCTTCACTAACTCCCGGAGCTTGCTCAGACTCATGTCCATCGAGCTGGTGATACCATCCAACCATCTCATCCTCTGTCGTCCCCTTCTCCTTGCCTTCAATCTTTCCCAGCATCAGGGTCTTTTCCAACAAGTCAGTTCTTCACGTCAGGTGGCCAAAGGATTGGAGTTTCAGCTTCAGCATCGGTCCTTTGAATGAATATTCAGGACTGATTTCCTTTAGGATTGACTGGTTTGATCTCCTTTCTGTCCAAGGGACACTCAAGAGTCTTCTCCAGCACCACAGTTCAAAAGCATGCATTCTTCAGCATTCAGCTTTCTTCACAGTCCAACTCTCATGTCCATACATGACCATTGGAAAAACCATAGCCTTGACTAGACGGATCTTTGTTGACAAAGTAATGTCTCTGCTTCTCAATATGCTGTCTAGGTTGGTCATAACTTTCCTTTCAAGGAGTAACCGTCTTTTAATTTCATGGCTGCAGTCACCATCTGCAGTGATTTTGGAGCCCCAAAAACAAAGTGAGCCACTGTTTCCACTGTTTCCCATCTATTTGCCATGAAGCAATGGGACTGGATGTCTTAATCTTCATTTTGTCAATGTTTAGCTTTAAGCCAGTTTTTTACTCTCTTCTTTCACTTTCCTCAAGAAGCTCCTCAGTTCCTCCTCATTTTCTATCATAAGGGTGGTATTATCTGCTTATCTGAGGTTATTGATATGACTCCTGACAATCTTGATTCCAGCTTGAGCTTCATCCAGCCCAGCATTTCTCATGATGTACTCTGCATAGAAGTTAAATAAGCAGGGTGACAATATACAGCCTTGACATACTCCTTTTCCTACTTGGAACCAGTCTGTTGTTCCATGTCCAGTTCTAACTGTTGCTTCTTGACTTGCATACAGGTTTCTCAGGAGGCAGGTAAGGTGGTCTGGTATTTCCATCTCTTTATGGATTTTCCACAGTCTGTTGAGATCCACACAGTCAAAGGCTTTGGTATAGTCAATAAAGCAGAAGTAGATGTTTTTCTGGAACTCTCTTGCTTTTTCTATGATCCAACACACCCTACTCCAGTGCTCTTACCTGGAAAATCCCATGGACAGAAGAGCCTGGTGGGCTGCAGTCCACGGGGTCGCAAAGAGTTGGACGCGACTGAGCGACTTCAATTTCACTTTTCACTTTCATGCGTTGGCGAAGGAAATGGCAACCCACTCCAGTATTCTTGCCTAGAGAATCCCAGGGATGGGGGAGCCTGGTGGGCTGCAGTCTCTGGGGTTGCACAGAGTCAGACATGACTGAGACGACTTAGCAGCAACAGATGTTGGCAGTTTGATCTGTGGTTGCTCTTTTTCTAAATCCAACTTGAACATCTGGAAGTTCTCGTATCACATACTGTTGAAGCCTGACTTGGTGAATTTTGAGCATTACTTTACTAGCGTGTGAGATGAGTGCACTTGTGTGGTAGTTTGAACAATGTTTGGCATTGCCCTTCTTTGGGACTGGAATGAAAACTGACCTTTTCCAGTCCTGTGGCCATGCTGAATTTTCAAAATTTGCTAGCATATTGAGTGAAGCACTTTCACAGCATCATCTTTTACGATTTGAAATAACTCAGCTGGAATTTCATCACCTCCACTAGCTTTGCTCCAGTGATGCTTCCTAAGGCCCACTTGACTTCACCTTCCAGGATGTCTGGCTCTAGGTGAGTGATCACAACAGCGTGGTGATCTGGGTCATTAGCATCTTTTTTGTACAGCTCTTCTGTGTATTCTTGCCGCCTCTTCTCAATCCCATCTGCTTCTGTTAAGGCCATACTGTGTCTGCCCTTTATCGAGCCCATCATCGCATGAAATGTTCCCTTGGCGTCTCTAATGTTGAAGAGATCTCTGGTCTTTCCCATCGTATTGTTTTCCCGTTTCTTTGCACTGGTGACTGAGGAAGGCTTTCTTATCTCTCCTTGCTATTCTCTAGAACTCCGCGTTCAAATCAGCATATCTTTCCTTCCTTCCTTTGCCTTTCACTTGTCTTTTTTTCACAGCTATTTGTAAGGCCTTCTCAGACAATCATTTTACCTTTTTACATTTCTTTTTCATGGGGATGGTTTTGATCACCATCTCCTGTACAATGTTACAAACCGTCATCCAGTATTGTAGGAGCCTGTTTTAAGTTCCCAAATTGACCTCAGTAAAATACAATCAGGGTTAGGGCTATGAGGAAGCAATCAAGAGACCTCTGGCTCAAAATTTAAGGAGACACTCACTCCCAGGGCCACTCAATTATAGAGTCACCGTTTGCAGAGCTCTGAGAGTAAGTTCTTCCTTAAATTTAGCAGCCTAGTCAGCCTAGCTTCAGTCTAGCCCAGTTCTGGACGCAGGTTTGTGATGCTTTTTCCATTGTCTGCTTCATACTCAAAGACTGAGGTGAAGAAGAGTGAAGAGTTGCCTTATTGCAGTTCTTACCGGAAACCTTTGAATTGAACCCCACTGCCTACATATGGGTGCACATTACTCCGCTCCTCATTATTATAAGGATGAGAAGGGGGTGCACATTGAATTTTCCAAAGACACTCTCTTGGAGAACCCATTACGTACAGCACATTCACCTCAGAACTGAGAGAAGATAGCAACAAATTAGTCACAGGAGATCTTGCCCTTCTTGTAGCTTATATTCTAATGAAGAAGATAAGTGAACATTTAAAGTGACTTTTAAAAGGCTGATATGGTTTAGAGTGATGGGCTTGACAGTTGGGGTGGGAGACAGTATTTGACTGTGTCATAAAAATCTCAAAAAAGAGTGGCTTAGGCCCTCAAATAAAAGTAGGAGTAAAGGCAGTGACAAGGGGCAATCTCAGAGATTTTAAGAAAGAACGCTTCCAGGTAGCAAGTCAGCAGGGGGCAGGGCGTGCACTGATATTACACAGAGGGACCTGAGAAAGCTATCATTCACACATTTTTTTGGTTTTATTCAAAATGAAAAGTGTAGTGACTTAGCAGCGGCAGCAGGCTCTAGAGAGTGAGTAAGAGGGAAAAGGTGAGTCAAAAAACAGTAGAGGAAGAAAGAACGCCATTAATTACTTCTGCTCCCATCACAAACGCTGCTCCAGCTCCGGCCCATGTCATCTTTAAGGTGGGGTCTGAAGTCATTAAGTATGTCACCTCCAAGAGAAATTTCCTCATCGTAAAAGCTTCCATCCTGGCTTATCCTACTAATCCTATCTAACTTTAAGGCTCAGTTTCCCATGGCCATGCAGCGTTCATTGACAAGAACCCCCCCACCAAATCCCACAAAAGCACAAACAAAATGTCCATACTGAGACTCCATACAAAGAAGAGAAGAGAAATGTCTATATGTCCACACTGTCTTCCCTGTTCCCCTGCAGACTGCCATCTGTGACGGTTTTTGCAGACATCAGTTTGAGTTTTAGGAGAGAAGAAATAAGAGGGTAAGTACAAGAGGAAGAGAGGACTTAGGATTAAGTTAAAAGGTGAACCATGATCCCAGGCTAGATAACTTATGATTTCTTTCCCAGACAGATGTTGCAAAAGAGGCTTAGGAAAGACATTATTTTTATCATGATCTGTGTGGCTGTCTGAGGCTCAACATGGAGGTTTGTGTTTTCCCCTTATGCCAACAACTTTCAACACCAGCAGGGTATCTAAGAATTCAACTCAATTGTGACATTGTCTACCCAGAGATAGCATCTGATTGTACAGGTTAAAGATTCAGTCCTACAGGATTGCAGCCTCCCTTGCTCACATTTCAGAGGCCAGTGGCAGACCCAGATTGTTACCTGTGCTTCTCACCAATCAGCTACTGATTGGAGGCTCTCTGACTCAGAATGCCAGTCACAAGCCCAGGTTGTTACCTAAACTTCTGACCAACTGGCTATAAAGCAGATGATCCCAAGACCACATCTTGGGTTCTATTAGTCTGTTAAAATGACTCAGAGAACTCAAAGAAATGTTTTAAAAGAGTATAATTCAGAAACAACCACAAGGAGAGCTATACAGAGTTTTAGGAGCCCTGCACAGAAATGGGCTGAAGGGCAAATATATATCTCATATTATACATGACAACATCACATGATCACATCCAATTCTACATTATCTGACTCCAAAGCAGAGATATTACTTTGCTGACAAAGGTCCGTCTAGTCAAGGTTATGGTTTTTCCAGTGGTCATGTATGGATGTGAGAGTTGGACTATAAAGAAAGCTGAGCACCAAAGAATGGATGCTTTTGAATTGTGGTGTTGGAGAAGACTCTTGAGAGTCCCTTGGACTGCAAGGAGATCCAACCAGTCCATCCTAAAGGAGGTCAGTCCTAGGTGTTCATTGGAAGGACTGATGCTGGAGCTGAAACTCCAATACTTTGGCCACCTCATGCAAAGAGCTGACTCATTTGAAAAGCCCCTGATGCTGGGAAAGATTGAGGGCAGGAGGAGAAGGGGATGACAGAGAATGAGATGGTTGGATGGCATCACTGACTAAATGGACATGGGTTTGGGTGAACTCCGGGAGTTGGTGATGGACAGGGAGGCCTGGCGTGCTGCGGTTCATGGGGTCGCAAAGAGTCGGACACAACTGAGCAACTGAACTGAACTGAGCTGAACGCACTACAGGCACACACTGAAAAGGTGCATTTTCACAGGAGAATTATTATAGGGAAATAAAGAAAACGAACAAAGAAAAATGACAGGAAAAAAAATCTGAACTCCTAAGGAGAGATCTGAGAGATAATAGTGGAGAGAAAAGAAACGGAAATTAAGAACTCTGGCCAGTTATGAATAAAAATGTGGTTCTTTGAAAAGATAACTCTAGCGACTGTCAGTCTAGCAGTCTACATGGAGCCAGTAAGGAACACATGAGGTTGAGCACATTAGCATGAGAATAGTAGCAGTTTATTGGTGAATACATACTTATGTATATAGTATGAGAAGTAACATTGGTATTTGGGGAAAATGAAAAAAACAGTGATATGGAGAGATATCAGAGTGTGAAAGATTCTGTGTGTGACATAGGTTTGAAAGTGAAAGTGTTGCTCGCTCAGTCGTGTCCAGCTTTTTGCGACTTCATGAACTGTAGCCTTTCAGGGGTCCCCCGTCCGTGGGATTCTCCAGGTGGGAGTACTGAAGTAGCTTGCTCTTCCCTTCTCCAGGGGATCTTCCCGAACCAGAGACTGAACCCAAAACTCCTGCCAATGACACCTTGATTTCATACTTCTGTCCTCCAGGACTATGAGAAAAAAGACGTATGTTGTCTTAAGCCACCCCATTTGTGGTATTTATTACATCAGCCACAAGAAGCTAATATCATATGCTCTGTTAAATTTCTCTGATCATCAAGACAAACCTGAAGAATTTTCATATTTATGTGATAGTAATGTATTAAGAAGGAAGAAGGCCTGATGATCTTGGTACATCTGTGAAAACAAGAGCAAGCTCTCTTGAAGGCTCAGGGGGAGTTTGGTGAAGAGAATCAGTTTCTACCAGCTCCTGTTGCTATCTGTTCTGGTCGCTGAGTCCTCTCCTGAGGTTAAAGACACAAAAATGAGGAAAACCACATAACTACGGAATAAACCCAAATCTGGAGCAAAACAGCATGTGAGCTAGTCAGGCTCCATTTTGGCAGAAGGACTGAAATGAGTCTGGGGAGAATTTACTCCACAGGCCGATGATGCAGTGGCAATGGAGCTGCGACTCAAGCAGAAGGTCGGGAAAGAGATTTCACCGGGCCTGTCTGCACAAGAGGCTCCTGAGAACCTTCCGAGGCTCATCTAGCTCCGAAGAGGCAGCGTGTACTTCACCATCACAGTGACATCCCTGCTTCAGCTGTGGACTCGCACGGGCAGGCAGGTCTTCTCAGGCAGCCAGGGAGGATTAGCTGGGACTAGCAGATAGTTTACAAGAATACTGCTTTCACTGCTCTCTCTGGCCTTGCTGCAACCAAGAATTTAAGCCCATCTCAGGGGTTAAAGAAATGGAATAGTAAACACAGGAGAAACTGCATGCTAGGCACTATTTTCACTGATATTACTTCTAGTGAGACACACACACGCACATAATTTGAAGGGCCTGTATAAATATCAGGTAGGAAGTGCTTTATTAATAAAGTGCTCTGTAAACACCTTACAGTCTTCTACGGAGATTTTGATGGCTCCCCCAATGTCAACTTTATATATTTGGGGCCCACACATTAACTTTTTAAGCACTCAATAAGATTCTACTTTAAGATTTTTATGGGATTTTTGTTTTCTTTGCACCAGAATAACCATTTTGTTCTATGATGTTTAGAAGTTACAGAATCCTGAAGTCACTGTGAGAATGTCATGTCAATATCAATATCAGAAGGATGGTACTAGAAACTTAAACTAGTTAAAAAATAACTTTGATTCTTTTGTTAGCTGTTAGTAAGTGCTCGAGAAATTAAAGAAATTCCAAATTAAAAAAACTGGTTATAACTAAGTTAAAATATAAAAAGCATCATCATTCAAGTCGCTGGTCAAATATCACAGCACTTCCATTTCCTTATGCATGTGAAGAACCAGAATGTAACATGCTGCTAGAAAATGAGACAGAATACAGAAAACTGTTGTCTCAGGACACTGGACAAAGCATAGGACATTGGATCACACAAAAGCATGATCCACGAGAGAAAGGAAACAAAGGAAGTAAGCTCCGTGATTGTCCAGACTTTCTATCAGAAGGAAACTTTCTGACCAACATATGGAATGGAGGAAAACCAAACATAAATTGGCAAGAAATCTATTTTAAATATGAACACACTGATGGGATATAAGCAAAAGGATAAAAACAAGCTATGACATATATATACTAATCTAAAGGAAAGAAATGGACAGGAACGGGCGTATTTAATGCAGAGGACCATTTATCTACTACTGTGGGCAAGAATCCCTTAGAAGAATTGGAGTAGCCCTCCTAGTCAAAAAAAATAAAAGAGTTCAAAATGCAGTACTTGGGAACAATCTCAAAAATGACAGAATGATCTCTGTTCATTTCCAACACAAACCATTCAATATCACAGTAATCCAAGTCTATGCCCCGACCAGTAAGGCTGAAGATGTTGAACGGTTCTACGAAGAGCTATAAGACCTAGAACTAACACCAAAAAGAGATGTCATTTTCACTGTAGGGGACTGGAATGCAAAAGCAGGAAGTCAAGAGAAACCTGGAGTAACAGGCAAGGTTGGTCTTGGAGTAAAAAATGTATCAGGACAAAGGCTAACAGAGTTTTGCCAAGAGAATGCATTGGTCACAGCAAACACCTTCTCCATACAGCACAAGAGATGACTCTAAACATGGGCATCACCAGATGGTCAATATCAAAATCAGATTTATTATATTATTTGCAGCCAAAGATGGATAAGCTCTATACAATCAGCAAAATAAAAAACAAGACCAGGAGCTGACTGTGCCTCAGATCATGAACTCCTTATCACAAAATTCAGACTTAAAATGAAGAAAGTAGGGAAAACCACTAGACCACTCAGGTATGACCTAAATCAAATTCTTTATGACTATACAGTGAAAGTGAGAAATAGATTCAAGAGATTAGATCTGATAGACAGAGTGACTGAAGAACTATGGACAGACATTTGTAACATTATACAGGAGGCAGTGATCAAAACCATCCCCAAAAAAGAAATGCAAAAAGGCAAAATGTTGTCTGAGGAGGCCTTCTCTTCTTTTCTCAAGTCTTAGCTGAGAAAAGAAGAGAAGCAAAGGGCAAAGGAGAAAAGGAATGCAGAATTCCAAAGAATAGCAAGGAGAGATAAGAAAGCCTTCCTGAATGATCAATGCAAAGAAATAGAGGAAAACAATACAATGGGCAAAACTAGAGATCTCTTCAAGAACGTTAGCGATAACAAGGGAACATTTTATGCAAAGATGGGCACAATAAAGGACAGGAACAGTACGGACCTAACAGAAGCAGCAGATATTAAGAAGAGGTGGCAAGAATACGCAGAAGAACTGCACAGAAAAGATCTTAATGACCTGGATAATAACAGTGGAGTGATCACTCACCTAGAGCCAGACATCCTGAGGTATGAAGTCAAGAGGGCCTCAGGAAGCATCACTACTAATGAAGCCAGTGGAGGTGATGGAATCCCAGCTGAACTGTTTCAAGTCCTAAAAGATGATGTTGTTAAAGTGCTGCACTTAATATGCCAGAAAATTTGGACAACTCAGCAGCGGCCACAGGACTGAAAAAGGTCAGTTTTCATTCCAATCCCAAAGAAGGGCAAAGCCGAAGAATGCTCAAACGACCGCACAGTTGCACTCATCTCACATACTACCAAAGTAATGCTCAAATTCCCCAAGCTAGTCTTCTTCAACAGTACATGAACTGAGAACTTTTAGATCTACAAGCTAGATTTTAAAAAGGCACTGGCACCAGAAATTGAATTGTAACATCCATTGGATCATAGGAAAAGCTAGACAGTTCCAGACTATGCTAAAGCCTTTGACTGAAATCACAACAAACTGGAAAATTCTTAAAGAGACGGGAATACCAATCCACCTCACCTGCCTCCTGAGAAACCTGTATTTTGGTAAAGAGATAACAGAACTGGACTTGGAACAACACGGAACCATGAACAATATTGTTCAAAATTTGGAAAGGAGTGCCTCAAGGCTGTATATTGTCTCCCTGCTCATTTAACTTACATAGAGGACATCATCAGAGAAGGCGGTAGCACCCCACTCCAGTACTCTTGCCTGGAAAATCCCATGGACAGAGGAGCTTGGTGGGCTGCAGTCCATGGGGTCGCTAAGAGTTGGACACAACTGAGCGACTTCCCTTTCAATTTTCACTTTCACACATTGGAGAAGGCAATGGCAACCCACTCCAGTGTTCCTGCCTGGAGAATCCCAGGGACAGAGGAGCCTGGTGGGCTACCGTCTATGGGGTGGCAGAGTCAGACACGACTGAAGCGACTTAGCAGCAGCAGCAGCGTACATCCTGCAAAACGCCAGGCTGGATGAATCACATGTGGGGATCAAGATTGCCGGGAGAAATATCAATAACCTCATATATGCAGATGGAACCACCCTTATGGCTGAAAGTGAAGAGGAACTAAAGGATGGAGGTGGAAGAGGAGAGTAGAAAAAGCTGACTTAAAGCTCAACATTCAAAAAACGAAGATCATGGCATCTGGTGCCATCACTTCATGGAAAATAGATGGGGAAACAATGAAAACAGCGACAGACTTTATTTTCTTGGGCTCCAAAGTCACTGTGGATGGTGACTGTAGCCATGAAATTAGAAGACACCTGCTCCTTGGAAGAAAGACGATGACAACCTAGACAGCATATTAAGAAACAGAGGCATCACTTTGCTGACAAAGGTCTATGTAGTCAAAGCCATGTTTTCCCAGTAGTCAGGTATGGATGTGAGAGCTGGACCATAAAGAAGGCTGAGCACCAAAGAACTGATGTGTTTGGACTGTGGTGTTGGAGAGGACACTTGAGAGTTCCTTGCATAGCAAGGAGATCAAACCAGGGGATCCTGAAGGAAACCAACCCTAAATATTTGTTGGAATGACTGATGCTGCAGCTCCAATACCTTGGCCACCTGATGGGAAGAGCCGACTCCCTGGAAGGGAGTCCTGATGCCGGGAAGACTGAAGGGGGGAGGAGAAGGGACAGCAGAGGATAAGATGGCTGGGTGGCATCACAGACTCGATGGCCGTGATTTGAGCATGCTCCGGGAGATGGCGAGCGACAGGGAAGCCTGGTGCGCTGCAGTCCATGGTCACGAAGAACTGGGCATGCTGAGCAATTAAACAACAAAAGCAAAGAAGCAGCTATGCCAACATCCAAGCAGATCTCACACAAAGGATTCTTAGCAGAGGTTAAAAGTTAGTGTTTCATAGTGAGAGAAGACTTCCTGTGTGTCGCCGTAATCCCTTTCTATATCTTACATGTGTCTTCACAGACAGCATACTGGAGAAATAGTTATCTTCATTTCCTTCTTCCAGGTAAGAATAATAAAGCTCCAGCCGGTTAAGCAGCCTGACCACAGGATTTAGCAGAGACACGCTGAAACCCGAATCTGTTCCTGCCGCCTGGTCTACCGCTGCAGACGCCAAACCGCCTCCCTTGCGCCTACCCCTGCTTTCTCCCTGCTTCCTCCCAGGGCCCTCTTTACCAGGTGGCTAGAGAAATCTTTTAGAATGCAAGAGAGCTGGTTTCCTTCCCCATTTAGATGCTTCCAGGCTTCCTCGCGCTCCTGCGATCTCTCCCCTGACCTCTCACCCCAGGCTCATCTTAGCCCCTCTTCCTTCACCCCTAACAGCTGGTCGCACGGCCTTCCTCAGGCTCTCAGAGGAAGCTGCTCTCGTTGGTGTTCGCGTCTTTGCACATGCTGTCCCCTCTGCCTGGAATGCTCTTCCGTCTCCTCCACGTGCGTGAGCGTCCCCCCTGCACCCTTAACTCCTCTGCCTGCCTCAGGTTGCAGCGAGAATGCCACTTTGTCCTGCAGCCTTTCTGGTGCCCCAGTCTCGATGAGGCAGACCAAGTTACAGTCTCAGGACAAACCGCATTTCCTTGTCATAATCATGCATGCATACATGTGCATTTCATCCTTTGATCAATGTCTTTCTCTTCCCAACTAGACTCTCAGTTCATGGGCAGAAATATTATTGATAGGTTGCTATTTTACCTCCAACACCCAGGATAGTATCATGCATTAATATTTGCTAAATAAATAAAAGGCAACGGAGAGAGAAGGATCAGAAAGGAAGGGTCACATATGAAGCATTTGAAATGATGGACCATCAAAACTCAAGCAAGTATTTAAAAACTAATTCAAATAGCGGCTCATCATTCAAACTGTATGAAAACTTTTATTTTTTTTACCAACAGTAACTCTAGGATACTTTAAATATACTCTGATTTACATAGATCTTTTGAGATACCAATCTGATATATACAATGATTTCAAGTATGTATTTAAGGTCACCATATATGGCAGTTATTTTCAGTTTTGAGTCTTAGCATTCTGAGAGCAGCAAAATCTCACCAGCTAGTTCTTTTTTATTTAAAGGCTGTCTGGTTTGGGGATTGAAAGATGCTGTGGTAAGAGCAGACTTTTTAAATGATTTATTTTATTTAATTTTGATGTGCCTTTGCTTTTCTACGCCCTGCAGTTTCAGGACGTGACTGTTAGTATTTTCAGCTCTCTGCACTCTGAACTAGCTTTGTTTGTTCTGATCTGTCAAGGTGATTTTTATGTAATGTCACCGCTGGCATCAGCGCAGCGATAGTGGGGAAGTGGGAGTGGCAGACACTCCTCGCTGGCTGCATTCAGGAATCTTCATCCAAAGAGTCTGAAGGGAAGTTTCTCACATGAGTTAGCATGTCTTCCACCCAAGGTAACCTGGAATACACAAATATATTATGTTCAGTGTAAGAGTTCTGAGGACGTGTCTAAGTGAGACAAGCAGTATTTTGGTGCTATTGTTGCCCTTTAGTTGCTAAGTCATCTCTGGCTCTGCGACCCCATGGACTGCAGCCCGTCAGGCCTCCCTGTCCTTCACCATCTGCCGGAGTTTGCTGAGATTCATGTCCGTTGAGTCCGTGATGCCGTCCAGCCACCCCATCCTCTGCCGCCCCCGTCTCCTCCTGCCCTCAGTCTTTCGCAGCATCAGGCTCTTTTCCCGTGAGTTGGCGCTTCCTACCCGGTGGCCAAACAGTATGGAAACTGCACATAACTTCAGCTCAGTTGTTGACTTGCCCGATTTTTCTCACAAAAATGGCTGTTCTAAGGCTCAAAATGGCAGGAACCGTGCAGGGAAGCCAGGCTCTCCCGGGGCCTGAACGCCCTGGAGGAGCTGCTCCCTATTCCTTCCTCTGGCCGACAGGCCACGCTTTATTTCTTGTGGACCCAAGCTGCTGCGGGCGTTGGGAGCAGCACCCCCTGGTAAGGGCAGACACAGCACCCAGACAAAGCCCACGATGCGCCCGCGCAGTTCAGGGAAGGGACGGACAGGCGGGGGCAGAGCTGAAAAGGGGCTGGCTGCGGACCCCAGGCCTCAGGGCCCCGACTGTGCTTCCTCTGCTCTCACAGGCCTGGCTTTTCAGCTCTCCATTTTGTGAGCTATTTAATAACTTTCCAATAAATGCCTTTGTGTTGTTCCTTTTGTAGAAAGATGAAGTTAAATTATTCAGCAGGATTCTGTGACTTATAGAAGCACAGGGGCTGAAACCAGACCGATCTGGATCGAATCTGATTTTGTATCTCATTATATATACAAACCAGGTTGTACAATTATAAATACTACAGATAATTATAAAGACATATGTAAATATATATATAAACATACATACCTCTTCAGCATTCATTTTCCCTAGTTTTTTCCTACCAACTGTGCGTTGCTTTTTTTAAAACAATTTTCCATCTATATTCCATACCCAGATGACATCACTGACTCGTGGACTTAACGACTGCCACGCAATTATAAATTTTATAGTATTGCTGTAAACACAACTAAGTTTATGCTCCAGATACAGATATTTTTGTGACTGATTAACCTCATCCCCCGGTGTGTAATACAGGAGTTTTACATGCACCTCATGGTGATCTGTTTTTCACTATTGTTTAAGACAATATTTGAGATCAGATATTGCAAGTATTTGCCATATAGCGTGAAATCAGTAATTATTAGCTTCTGTTTTTTTCATTCTATTGTTTTATCTAATTAGTCCATGACATAGACATGTCATATGGAAGAGCTAGAGTAAAAATTTTCTATAAATGTGCATTTAGTTGAAGAATGGAAATTTTTTCTTATCAGCAATGTTCGAGGTTCCCTCATTAGACCCATAGAAAGAAGGGGATGGTTCGCTTCTATATTTTGTTGTCGTTGTTCAGTCATGTCCAACGCTGTGCAACCCCATGGGCTGCAGCACGCTGGGCCTCATGCCCTCACCACCTCCTGGAGTTTGCCCAAGTTCATATTCATTGCATCCATGAAGCCATCCAACCATCTCATCCTTTGTTGCCCTCTTCTCCTGCCCTCAGTCTTTCCCAGCATCAGGATCTTTTTCCAGCACATCAGTTCTTCTCATCAGATGACCAAAATTCTGAAGTTTCAGCTTCACCAGCAGTCTTTCCAGACTGACTGGTTTGATCTCCTGGCTCTCTGGTTACTTTCAGGAGTCTTCTCCAGCACCGCAGCTCAAAGGCATCAGTTCTTTGCTGTTCTGCCTTCTTAATGGTCCAGCTCTCACAACCATATGTGACCACTGGGAAGACCACAGCCTTGACTATACAGACCTTTGTCAGCAGAATAATGCCTTTACTTTTCAACATATTATCTAGGCTTGTTATCACTCTCCTGCAAAGAAGCAATCATCTGATTTCATGACTGCAGTCACCATTCATAGTGATTTTGGAGCCCAAGAAAAAGAAATCCGTCATTACTTACACCTTTCCCCTTCTATTTTTTTATGCTGTAATGGGGCTGGATGCTATGATCTTAGTTTTTTAATACTTAGTGCTAACTGGCTCTTTCACTCTCCTCCTTCACCCTCATCCAGAGGCTCTTCAGTTCCTCTTCACTTTCTGCCATTAGAGTGGTGTCATCCACATATCTGAGGTTGTTGATGTTTCTCCCACCTATAATTCCAGCTTATAAATCATCCAGCCTGGCATTTCTCATGATGTGCTCAGAGTACAGATTAAACAAACAGGGTGGCAGCAGACAGCCCTGCCGTCCTCCTTTCTCGATCTTGAACCAATCAGCTAGCTGTTCCATACAGGATTCTAACTGCTGCTTCTTGACCCACATACAAGTTTCTCAGGACACAGGTAAGATGGTCTGGTATTCCCATCTAAGAGCTTTTCACAGTTTGTCATGATCCACACAGTCAAAGGCTTTAGCATAGTCAATGAAACAGAGATAGGTTTTTCGGTTTTTTGGGTTTTTGTGTGTGTGTTTTCTGAAATTCCCTGCTTTCTCTATAGTCCAGTGAATGTTGGCAATTTGATCTCTGGTTCCTCTTCCTTTTCTAAACCCAAGTTGGACATCGGCAAGTTCTCGGTTCACATAATGCTGAAACCTAGCATGCAAGGTTTGAAGCGTGGCCTCCCCGGCCTGGGAGACGAGTGCGACTGTCTGGAGGTTAGCACCTTCTTTAGCACTACGCTTCTTGGGAATCGGGATGAGGATCGACATTTTCCAGTCTTGGGGCCGCTGTTGTGTCTTCCAGATTTGCTGACATAATAAATGCAAAACCTTGATGGCACTGTCCTTTAGGGATCTGAATAGTTCTTCTGGAATTTGATAGCATCCATAGCTTTATTAACAGCAGTGCTTCTTAAGGCCCACTTGACTGCACTCCAGAATGTCTGGCTCTGGGTGAGTAACCTCACCGTCATAGTAATCCAGTTCATGAAGATATTTTCCACACAGTTCTTCTGTGTGCTCTTTCCATCTCTTCTTGATCTCGTCAGCATCTACTGGGTCTCCACCATTTTCATCCGTTATTGGGCCCATCTTTGGGCAGAATGCTCCATTCATGTTCTAATTTTCCTGATGGGATCTCTAGTCTTTCCCCTTTTGTTGTTTCCATCTATTATTATGCGCCATTCCTTGAAGAAGGCCCTCTTGTCTCTCCTAGCTATTCTTTGGAACTCTGCCTCCAACTGGTGTTGATTCTTACCATCTTCTGCTTGCCCACGTTCAGTTTTCTTTGATTCATGGACCTCACACACCAGGTTCCTGTATAGTGCTGCTCTTTGCAGCACTGATTTCGCTCTCATCACCAGGCACATCCACAGCTGAGTGTCATATCTCTTTGGCCCCGCCGCTTCGTTCATTCTGGGGCTGTTGGTAGCTCTCCTCCACTCCACCCCAGTAGTATATTGGACCCATTCAGAGCCGGAGGACTCATCTTTCGGTGTCACCTTTTTGGCCTTTGGTACAGTTCACGAGGTTCTCAAGGCAAGTCCACTGGGGTGGTTTGCCGTTCCCTGCTCCAGTGGATCATGTTCTGTCAGAACTTCCTGCTAGAACCCGTCCATCGTGGTTGGCCCTGCACGGGGGCCATAGTTTCACTGAGTCATGCAAGCCTCTTGGCCACAGTGAGGCAGTGACCTGTGAAGGGGCATCTTCATGTTACTAATGCACAGAATGCTGCCACGTTGTATGCATCTATTGTAAAGCACCTGCTTCTGCTTCATTCAGTACACTAAAGCCTCTGACTGTGTGGATCACAAAAACTGTGGAAAATTTTGAAAGAGATGCACTACCAGACCACCTTACCTGTCCTGAGAAGCCCGTATGCAGGATAAGTAACAGTTAGAGCCAGACACGGAGCAGCAGACTGGTTCAAAATTGGGGAAGGAGGACGTCAAGGCTGTATGTTGTCACCCTGCTTATTTAACTTATATGCAGAGTACATCATGTGAAATGCCAGGCTGGATGAGTCACAAGCTGGAATCAATATTGCTGAGAGAAATATCAACAATCTCAGATATGCAGATGATATCACTTCAATAGCAGAAAGCTGGCTTAAGATTCAGCATTCAAAAAACTAAGATCCTGGCATTTAGTCCTATCACTTCATGATAAATACATGGGGGAAAAGTGGAAACAGTGACAGATATTATTTTCTTGGGCCCCAAACCACTGAGACTGTGTCCATAAAATTAAAAGACGCTTGCTCTTTGAAAGAAAAGCTAGGACAAACCTAGACAGAGTATTAAAAAGCAGAGACATGACTTTGTTAACAAAGATCCATCTAGTCAAAGCTATGGTTTTCCAGTAGTCATGCATTGATGTGAGAGCTGGACAAAAAAAAGCTGAGCACCAAAAAATTGATGCTTTTGAACTGTGGTGTTGCAGAAGACTCTTGAGAGTCCCTTGGACATCAAGGAGATCAAACCAGTCAATCCTAAAGGAAATGAGTCCTGAATATTCATTGGAAGGACTGATGCTGTAACTGATGCTCCAATACTCTGGCCACCTGATGTGAAGAGTTGATTCATTGGAAAGGACCCTGATGCTGGGAAAGACTGAGGGCAGTAGGAGAAGAGTAACAGAAGATGAGATGGTTGGATGGCATCGCTGACTTGATGGACATGAGTTTGAACAAAGTCTGAGAGAGAGTGAAGGGCAGGGAGGCCTGGCGTGCTGCAGTCCATGGTGTGATAAAGAGTCAGACACAACAGCTGAAAAACAGTTGGATCAAAAAATGGACAGAGTGATCAAGGCTTACATGCGTCATAGCTCATATCTTTGAAAGCTGATCTACGCCAGGAACTGAGCTAGATTTTTTAAAATGTATTATTTTATTTCATCTTAACAGGTCTAAAAATTCACTTCATAGAGGAAGAAAGTCCAAAGTCAAGGACCCACCAGTGAATGGTAAGCCTAGGTGTCATCCTCACGACATCCCTTCTCTTGGACCCAAAGCCCAGGCTTTGCCAGAACAATTGACTTGAAAGCTTCTCAAAGCTGATGATCAAATTTTGACCTCTCTGTGTCTTCACTTGCACCTTCTAGCCATACTAAGCACACAAAGCAGGTCTGCTCACTGATTTATTGGCTCAGCTTGCACTGATGAGTATATAAACGGAAGGAAGCGTGAGCTGACTACTGGAATGAGTTAGGCTTGCCCTAAACCAGTGAAAGAAGACTTTTGACTTCAGCCTTAGAAGTACTAATTTTTAAATAAAGAAGCTATAAAATAACCTAGTGTGCTGCTGTTATTCAACTGAAAGCCTAAGGAAAAAAATGGCTAATATTTCCCACTATGCTGAATACATTCATGCACGGTTTTACACCTAAATCCACTCTATTTTCTTCTAAATAATAAATGGCCAGTGACTTTTAAAAGCACCAATATGTCAGTATAATTATCTAAAATCTAACAAAAATGTGTATTCCTTTCTAGACTAGAAGGGCATATTTTAAATGCAAATGAAATATTTTTAGAACCTGTACATCATCTTAGCCTTTGAAAAAGTTCCCATATTTCTTATTCTTCACTGTTGAAAATCCTCAGTTCCTCTTTCCTTGTCACCATTGTGGGATAAAAGAATTCTGGCTCTGAACTGGTCTTTCTTAAAGAATCCATTAAAGTTTAAGCTTGTGCATTGCGTCAAGCAAGTAACACGCTTATTTCCCCAGAGCAGATCACAACTCTTTTGTGTCACTTAATACAAGGGGAAAAAAAGAGTAAAAGAAGGAAAGAAACAGAACGGTGTTTGCAATGAGAACCTGCACATAAAGGGTTTGGCTGTTAGATTTCACAGCAGCATGCAGGGACGTATAATACGTATGCACTAATTTCACTAATTGGAAAATAGTGCTTCAAAATTCCAACAAATAACCCATAGTAAACAAACACACAAAAATCTGAGAGAAAGATTCACGACTTTTTCTATGAATACATCGCTATTTTTTGGAAATAATTTTGGGATTATCCTGGGACCGAGGTGCACATTCTGTGCTATCTTTCAGTCACTTTCTGACAAGTGTTTGTTTTGGGAAGAAAAACAAAAAAAAACCCTTAGATTTCTTGATGAAAATATCCCAGAGGTTTGCTTTGGGAACATCTGTAAAGTGATTCCTGATTTGAATAATATATTCAAAGCACTTCACACCCAGAAGCACGGTTAGTACCTCTGATGAGGGAGGGCTAGTTGGCTGTCCAGAATGACGGATTCAGCCTTCCAAACTCAGATACATGCTCTTGTCATTGTTCTGGAGCTGATCTGACTTGGGGATACTGAACCACACTAATAAAGCTCAAAGAGACTGATGGGCTTTGCCAGAATGACAGCTACTGAATTCCAATGAGGATAAAATTGCCAGGTAAACAGGACACTCGCTTCCCTGCATATTCTCTCCCTGCAGGCAAGCTCTGACTAAAGCAAAATGATCAGAGGGTTCATTGGTTTTCCAGCATCAGAAGGTGGGTAATAATACCCACCGCATGTTTAATGCCTCATAGTCTGTGACAGAGGCAGAGCTTCTCTTAGAAGGGCCCTCCGACCCCCGCCCCGGGATGCGCAGCTGACCCTCCACTCTGTGAACGTCTTCCTTGGTTGGTCTCACGTCCGTTAATTTTCTGTGGCCCCTTCTTCATGCATATCGCTAGCTTTAGTCATGTTTTATTCGATCTGGATCCCAGTTTATCTCCATGAGGAAAACGGCTTGGATTAAAGGTGCCTGCTTGCTCAGCTGCTGAGTCAGGTCTGACTCCAAGCCACCGCATGGACTGTAGCCCACCAGGCTCCCCTGTTCACGGCATTCTCTAGGCACACACGATACTGAAGTGGGTTGCTATTTCTTCCTCCAGGGGATCCTCCCCAACCAGGGATTGAACCATGTCTCCTGCTTGGCAGCTGAGTTCTTTACCGCCAAGCTGCCCGGGAAGCCCCAAAGTGGGGGTAGGACATTAGTAACTTTGAATAACAACTGATACATCACTTTTTTCCAGCATCTCAGTGACAGGAGCTTCCATACCTTCCCTACTATTCTTTATATTAATATATCTCTATTTTGTTCAACATTCTTCCAGCAATTTTGGTAAACATGGAGGGCAACGTTGTCACAACTGCGGACGATGCACACAGTGTGTAGCAACATAAAATCTTATACAGCAAGGACTGATGTGTGGAGGAGGAGCAGTTACTTGCTCAGCAATGTTTCCTGAATGCCTGCTGTGTGCTGGGTTCCGTTCCGGCTCTGGAGCACAGCAGTGAACAGAATCGAGTCCCTGACCTCCTGGAGTCCACATTCTAATGGGGAAACAATAGGTAACAAATGAACCAGAATGGATACAATGAAAAGGATACCAGAAACACTAAAAAAAAAAAAAAAAAAAACTAGAGCAAAGTGAGGGAACAAAGATGGGGAAACGTTCTGCTAGAGATGACGATCACGGATGTGACCCACGGGAAGGATTAAGGCAGATTTTGCTGCCATAGAAGAAAGAACTCGTTAACAATCCCATCAGGCGGCAAGCTCCGCTCAGTGGAGTATTCTGGAGTGGAGGACTTGTCAACACTAAGTTCTGTATCAAAGATTCTCTGATTTTAAATAGATAGAATCTGACAAGTAGTTCTCATATCAGCCTATTCCAAAATTATATTCAATTACTGATCAAAATTTGTAAATATAAGCTTGCAACTCCAACTGAAGTTAAAATTTGACCACAGCCACTACATAGGATTTTTGATAAACGAAATATTTGGAATAGGAATTTACTGAATGATGTTTCTAACATACTTACCCATTTGATAAAGAAACCTTATGAAAGCTGCTATCTTCTCTCTGATTTAGAAATACAAAGTAAAGAAAATAATAGCCTCTCCTCTATCTTCTACAAAGATGTGGTTTCTTCCCACACCAGGGCACCATTCCATTTCCTCCCCACCCAGACTCGCACGCTCTTCATCATCGGGTAGGAATCCTGGCGTTATGTGGGCACGGCGCTGCTGCTGTTCAGTAGCTCAGTCGTGTCTGACTCTTTGCAACCCCATGAGCTGCAGCTCACCAGGCTTCCCTGTCCTTCACCATCTCTCAGGGTTTGCTCAAACTCACGCCCATTGAGTTGGTGATGCCATCCAACCATCTCATCCTCTGTTGTCCCCTTCTCCTCCTGCCCTCAATCTTTCCCAGCATGAGGGTCTTCTCCAAGGAGTCAGCTCTTCGCATCAGGTGGCCAAAGGATTGGAGCTTCAGCTTCAGCATCAGTCCTTCCAATGGATACCCAGAACTGATCTCCTTTAGGATGGACTGGTTGGATCTCCTTGCAGTCCAAGGGACTCTCGTCTTCTCCAGCACCACAGTTCAAGAGCATCAGTTCTTTGGTGCTCAGCTTTTTTTATGGTCTAACTCACATCCACACATGACCACTGGAAATACCACAGCCTTATATGCACCTTGGTCTGCAAAGTAATGTCTCTGCTTTTTAATACACTGTCAAGGTTTGTCATACTTTTATATATTGTAGTAATTAAATTATCAGATAGGTATTCTGATATTATATTGGCTTTATATTTTGTGGCAGTTAAATTAACATGTAGGCTCAATTCTGTTCAGTCACTCAGTCGTGCCCGACTCTTTGCAACCCCATGAACCGCAGCACGCCAGGCCTCCCAGTCTATCACAACTTCCCGGAGTCCACCCAAACTCATGTCCATCGAGTCGGTGATGCCATCCAACCATCTTATCCTCGGTCGTCCCCTTCTCTTCCTGCCCTCAATCTTTCCCAGCATCAGGGTCTTTTCAAATGAGTCAGCTCTTCACATCAGGTGGCCAAAGTATTGGAGTTTCAGCATCAGCATCAATCCTTCCAATGAACACCCAGGACTAATCTCCTTTAGGATGGGCTGGTTGGATCTCCTTGCAGTCCAAGGGACTCTCAAGAGTCTTCTCCAACACCACAGTTCAAAAGCATCAATTCTTCAGTGCTTAGCTTTCTTTATAGTCCAACTCTCACATCCATACATGATCACTGGAAAAAACATAGCCTTGACCAGATGGACCTTTGTTGATAAAGTAATGTCTCTGCTTTTTAATATGCTGTCTAGGTTGGTCATAACCTTCCTTCCAAGGAGTAACCATCCTTTGATTTCATGGCTGCAGTTACCATCTGCAATAATTTTGGAGCCCCCAAAAATAAAGTTAGCCATTGTTTCCACTGTTTCCTCATCTATTTGCCATGAAGTGATGGGACCAGATGCCGTGATCTTCATTTTCTGAATGTTGAGCTTTAAGCCAACTTTTTCACTCTCCTCTTTCACATTCATCAAGAGGCTTTTTAGTTCTTCTTCACTTTCTGCCATAAGGGTGGTGTCATCTGCATATTTGAGGTTATTGATATTTCTCCCGGCAATCTTGATTCCAGCTTGTGCTTCCTCCAGCCCAGCATTTCTCATGATGTACTCTGCATATAAGTTAAATAAGCAGGGTGACAATATACAGCCTTGACATACTCCTTTTCCTATTTGGTACCAGTCTGTTGTTCCATGTCTAGTTCTAACTGTTGCTTCCTGACCTGCATATAGGTTTCTCAAGAGGCAGGTTAGGTGGTCTGATATTCCCATCTCTTTCAGAATTTTCCACAGTTTATTGTGATCCACATAGTCAAGGGCTTTGGCATGGTCAATAAAGCAGAAATAAATGTTTTTCTGGAACTCTCAATATAATATAATAATATTATATTATATAGATAATCTTCTTTAATTATATTATGCCTTCCTTGATGGTTCAGTCCACAAGGAATCCTCCTGCCAGTGCAGGAGACCTGGGTTTGATTCCTGGGGTTGGGAAGATCCCCTGGAGAAGGAAATGGCAACCCACTCCAGTATCCTTGCCTGGACAAGCTCATGGCCAGAGGAGCCTGTGGGCTATAGTCCACGGGGTCGCAAAGAGTCGTGCAGGCTTTTGGATGAGACGCGCGCGCGCACTCAGCTGAGGCCTGCCACGCGGCGAGTTAGGGCGGGGTGCCTGCCTACCAGCTGCAGCTCGCCTTTCTCCCCTGTATCTGTGCCCTGTGCACTGTGACTTCCCATCAGAGGCGGAAGCTGTTTCTCACCCGGGCGCAGCCTTTTGCCTTGTTTGGCTGGCAGAGGTGGCAACAGGAAAGGCAGAACGCTTTCAAGCCCGCAGCTCAGGTTTGCGAATGCTTTTGTTTCCTCTTGGAACCATGTCTCCATCATGAAAATAAGCCCTCTTTATCTCAGTAGATACTGAGAGACCACAGAGAAGAGAGACAAATGGATCTCAGCCGTGGCCTTACTCCACCTGCAGTCAGTTTACCTTAAACTGACTATGGCTCACCCATAAGAATGAGCCAGCCTGCTTACACCAGCCATGTCTCACTCAAGACTATACAAATTCCTAACCAACGCACACACTTGTATCTTTCATCTCACTTTTGCTTTTCAGACGCACAGAAATAGTTAACTGAAACACACGTGTTCAATACATGGTATCTCTCATCATCATCAACTTGTTACAAATACATATAGATACTGGGCTTTTTGATTACTGCTACAGATACGAGGAACAATGCTTTACTAAAACGTCTCCAGACTGCCTGCTGCTCAGTTCCTTCAAAATTCTCCCAGGTACCCCAACCGAGAAAATTAACTCTCCAATCAATCTCCACTTTTCCGTCATCTCATCTGTGTAGAACCCACACAGTCCTTGGGAGAGCAACTCAAAGGTCACACAGCCTTGACATTCATTCATAGAATGAAAGATTCTTTCACTCACAAGATCATTTGTCCAATGGTCAACACCAACTTACAGTTATTAAACTTAAACTGTTCTAGAATCAACAGCCAACATCAAGTTTACTAAATATTAAAAAGCAGAGATATTACTTTGCCAACAAAGGCCCATCTAGTCAAGACTATGGTTTTTCCAGTGGTCATGTATGGATGAGAGAGTTGGACTGTGAAGAAAGCTGAGCGCCGAAGATTTGATGCTTTTGCATCAATTGTTGGAAAAGACTCTTGAGAGTCCCTTGGACTGTAAGGAGATCCAATCAGTCCATCCTAAAGGAGTTCGGTCCTGGGTGTTCATTGGAAGGACTGATGCTGAGGCTGAAACTCCAATACTTTGGCCACCTCATGCTAAGAGTTGACTCATTGGAAAAATCCTGATGCTGGGAGGGATTGGGGGCAGGAGGAGAAGGGGACAACAGAGGATGAGACGGCTGGATGGCATCACCGACTCGATGCACATGAGTTTGGGTGAACTCCGGAAGCTGGTGATGGACAGGGAGGCTGTGGTTCATGGGGTCGCAAAGAGTCAGACACGACTGAGCGACTGAACGGAACTGAAATGGCATTATAACTAAAGTGAGAAAAGCCATTTTTAACATTACTGTTTCAACTTTGTCAGTAATGAAACAAATACATACAAAATTAATTACATTCTGAGAAATATTCAATTGTTTATAAATTTACAGACAGCCATGCATAGTTATGATAAAGATATGGAAATGACAGGATTCCCAGCTGGTGCGGAGAGTGTTAAGTGGTACAACTCTGTAGAATGGGAACCTTGATGTGTTTATTTTTAAAAAAAACTCTAAAAATCATTATCCCGATTGTTCTGGCAATTCTAACTCTAGATATTTACCTAGAGGGAATAATGAGGAATGTGTGGAAAGGTGTGTGCATGCAAAGGGCATTTCTAATAGCACTAATCATAACACTGAAGAATTGGAAACAAACTAACAGTAAGGAGTCAGCTAGTGCGTTCCTGCGTGCACACACGGCAGCCAGTTTCTGTGCTCCTGCCATCTTGAGCCAGACGGCTCTACTCTGGGACTTTCCTGTGCGACGCAGAACGTCCAGCAACACCCCTGACCTCTACCCACCGGCAGCACCACTCTCCAGGTGTGACAACCACAAATGACTCCAGAAATCCCCAAATGTCGCCAGATGGCAAAGTCACTCCCAGATAAGAATCAGTGATACACATATATCTTCCCATATACAGTGATTAAAATTTTATATTTAATTGTATATCTCTTAATAATTCAATAAAGCTAGGGGGGAAAAGATATTACACTTTGGTTGAAACCAAGATTTTATAATAAATCCCACATCCTTTCCCCCTAGCCCCATTAAAAAGAGCAAAGTAATCAGAGAGCATTTCTGAAATAGAAAGTTGTTTGCCATATATTTTTAAGCAAAAATCAGGCAGAAGACTAGTGAATATCTCCTTCTGAGTATGAAAATAATATGAGAAGGATATACACCAAAATGTTAAAATCTGTTATATCTGGATGGTGGGATTATAGTTACTATTTTTTATCTTTCGTTCATATATTTTCTTGTAATCTATGATTTAGCATAGGTTCTTCTAATAATCAGAAAAGTAAATTTAAAGTAAATACCTACAAAGGCTCTATAGATCAGATCCTGAGTTGAAAACTGTAGGAACCAACTCTTGGTTACTGGAATAGAGGGCTGAAGTGGCAGCAGGGTGGTTGGCTGTTGTCAGTTACAGAGGTGATGAGAATTCTGGGGAGCCAGGCGTGAAAGGCGCATCATAGGAGCCTCAGCCGCATCCCAGGCCCAGGCCCAGGCCGAGCGGTGGGAGCAGCCTCAGCGCTGCAGAGAGGCTGAGACGCCATGGCCACTGGGCTCACGCTGGCCGCTAGCTCTTTTTTCAGGTAATATTTTCACCTTTCTATGTGTCTATATTTGCTAGGTTGTATGTTTGGGAAACAAAACTAACCAGAACAATTCTTTAATCCTATAATCAGGAGTGGCATCTATCTATCCGTACAGAGAATAATATACGCACCTAACCAACACCACTCGCTCATGTCTAGCTCTAATAAAGAGCTAATTCTAAATGTTAGGATTTTTCTTAACGTTAATTTAAATCAAATCCTGGGAGGTCACCCTGACATTCCAGGCAAGAGACCCATTCTTCACTGCGGATGAACAAAATGCCAGGTGTTGTCTGCACAGTGAGTGTTATCAGTGAGGACAGCCAAAGGAATTATCTTTTGTTTCTTTCTTTCAGAAAGAAAAGTAAAACCGTTCACTACATAATTTAATCTGACCCCAATAAAATAGTCTCCCCCTCTCCTGAAGATATTTCAAATCTCCTGAAGGCCTGCCCCCCTCCCCTCTCAAGTCAGTCACAGGACTTATTTCAGATGCAAACATACACCATTAACTTAACCAAAGGAAAGGACTTGTCAGTCTCTTTTCCGGTGGGTCAGGTTTGGGTCGGCACTTCCCACATTTTCCATCCTCATCTTTAGGGGTTGGCATCTGTGAAATGTGATAGGGTTAGAAGTCCATGAAACAAACCAGTTGTTAAAGAGGGGATTAAAGAGCTTTATGTGACCCATTGACTTCTGGCCACTAGAAAGAACACAGTCTATTGAATGGAATGATAAGACGCTAAAACCCACAGATAATACACAGACCTGGCGGGTTTTAATTTTGTTCTGAATCACCCCTGTTCTCTTTATCCACTGACTATTCATTGTTGGACCATCTAAAAGTGTCCCTGAAATAGAGAAAGCTTTCCTGGTTTAAGCTTCGACTATTCTGCACACTTTTCACCTCATCTAAAAATGACCACTAGGAAGCAGGAAGATTCCCCAGAGGAGGAGAAGGAAACCCACCCTAGCATTCTCGCCGGGGATCCCGTGGACGGAGGAGCCTGGCCGACTCCAGTCCGTGTGGTTGCAGAGTCAGACACAATTTAGCGACTTTGTTCCTGCTAAGTCGCTTTAGTTGTGTCCAACTCTTTGTCATCCTGTGGACCGTATCTCGCCAGGCTCCTCTGTCCATGGGATTCTCCAGGCAGGAATGCTAGAGGGGATTGCCACGGCCTCCTCCAGGGCATCTTCCACCCCAGGATCCAAGCTTGGTCTCTTAGGCCTCTTGCACTCCTAGTGCCACCTGGGAAGCAACTGAGCAAAAACAAGCAAGGACGTAGGAAGGAGAATGAAGCCCCAGGGAGAGGCAGGAGGCACAGGAGGGCGGGGCTTGGAGTCTTGGACTGGGGTGTGGGGGCCGGGGGTGAGGGCTGCAGGCTTGAAAGCAAAAAGGCTTTCAGTTTTCGTTCCTAAAAATGGAACACCTTGAGTATAGCCAGTAGGACATAAGTGACTCCACACATTTTACCTGTTACTATTTTTGCAACCTCTGTTTCTACTTACACTAGAGATGGGTAGAGAAAGGACAGAGGAACTGACAGGCCCAAGAGGCTTTCCTCACCAGCTCAAAATGAGCATCAGCAACACCCACACTCTGGCCACTAACTCCCTGTCTGGTGACGTTAGAAATGGAAATGTTTCCCATAGTGGAAAATAAGTTCAAGTATGAAGCTGGTTAAGACTGATGAGATGAGCTCATAATTGCATGCTACAGATAATGCTAACTGCTGCTATTACATTAATAACAGAGAAAACTCCAAAAGCAACTGGGATTCTGTAGTAGCTGCAAGGACCATTAGCTGTCTTCATAGATTTGTGCAGTTGGTTTGGAAGCAGTGATTCTTATACTGTACTGAGAAACCATTTTTGTGCTGCCAGTTTTTAATATCAAATGATATTTCAGTATAAACACATTGGCCAGTTAAACATATGCGTGGAAATCCACATAAACTAATAAACTAAGTAGGAAAGCATGATGGGCGTGGTAATCTATGGACGGCTAGCAACCTGGGCAAAGGCTTCAGCGAGGAACCCCATCTACAGGCAGCTGCCCACCCAAGCTCTCCTTAGGGTAAGGAGAAGGCATCACAGAAATCAAGTCAAACTGAGCTCCTGACAGAGTTCCAGCTCTTCTAAAGTACTGTCCCCAACCTGTTAGACGCCAACTACATACTCCCAGTTGCTGAAACCAGCTTTGACGTCATCCTCTTTCTTTTATGCTTCTATCCAACTGATTGGCAAATTCCGTCAGTTTCACTTTTAAATGTGTATCCAGAATCTCATCACTTCTTCATGAGGTTGTTCAGTAGTGAAGAACTCGCCTACCAAAGCAGCAGAGGTGGGTTCAATCTCTGGGTCGGGAAGATGCCATGGAGGAGGAAAGGGCAACCCACTGCAGTATTCTTGGCTGGGAAATCCCATGAACAGAGGAGCCTGGCAGCTACAGTCCATGGGATCTCAAAGACTCAGACACGACTGAGCCACTCAGCGTGCCCACAGGCTAATGTGACAGGTGCATTTTAGACATAACACTTCATCCTCACACCAACTGATGAGACATGCACTATCATCACTTATTTGTGAGCTTCCCGCCTGCCAGTGCAGGAGACAGAGACTCAGGTTCGATCCCTGGGTCCAGAAGGTCCCCTGGAGGAGGGCATGGCAACTCACGTGCAGTGTTCTTGCCTGGAGAGTCCCACGGACAGAGGAGCCGGGAGGGCTACAGTCAGTGGGGTCGCAGAGGCAGACAGGACTGAAGCAGTTCGGCATGCTTGCGTCCCTATTTGCAGGTGAGGGCGCTGAGGCGCTTGGGGTTTCATGACAGTGAGCTGCTTGAAGACGGCAGAGGGGGGGTCCCGGCTGCACTGCGGCCCGCGCCCACCTCGAGGGCCCATTCTCAGCACGCGCATGCCTGTTCAGTCACGCTCAACTCTTTGTGACCCCATGGATTGTGGCCCCCACGGGCTCCTCTGTCCATGGGATTTCCCAGGCAAGAATACTGGAGTAGGCTGCCATTCTTTCCTCCAGGGGATCTTCTGGACCCAGGGACCGCACCTGAGTGTCTGGCATTGGGAGGTGGATTCTTTACCACTGAGCCATCAGGGAAGCCCCTATTCTCAGCACAGCAGCTGTCATCAAAGTCTTGTCAAGACAGTCCTGTAACCTAAACTTTCCAATTGCTTCCTACATCACTCAGGAAAAAAAAAAAAAGCCAAGCCTGGAGGAAGGCCCACAGCATCCTAAATGGCCTCATTTCCTTCACATGTCCTCACCAGTCACCAACACTGGTTAGTTCAGAAAACTCCAGGTACACTCTGCTTTAGGCCCATGCAGAGAAATCTACATAAAGAAGCCTGAGCACTGAAGAACGATGCTTTCAAACTGTGGTTCTAGAGAAGACTCTCGAGAGTCCCTTGGACTGCAAGGAGATCAAAGCAGTCCACCCTAAAAGAGATCAGTCCTAGGTGTTCACTGGAAAGACTGATGTTGAAGCTGAAGCTCCAATACTTTGGCCACCTGATGCAAAGAGCAGACTAATTGAAAAAGACCCTGATGTTGGGAAAGATGGAGGAGAAGGGGACTGCAGAGGATGAGACGGTTGGATGGCGTCACTGACTCGGTGTGCATGAGTCTGAGCAAGCTCTGGGTGAGAGTGACGGACAGGGAAGCCTGGCATGCTGCAGTCCACGGGGTTGCAAAGGGTCGGACACGACTGAGTGAACGGCGGCAGCAGAGGCCCATACTGCCCTCTCCTCCTCATCCTCCAGCCCCTGACTCAGAGGCCGCCTCACGGAACGCAGCTCTGATCACTGTTTCAGCGTGCACCTCTCCTCACCCCAGAACTTCTGATCTGCTCTTCTGGATTCGTTTTTCTCCATAGCTGTCACCATTTTTCGAGCACACTATGCATTTTGCTTTTCTGTTTGACTGTCTTCTCCCCTTATCAACCACCAAAGGCCACTGCCTTGTGTCTTCACTGCTCTGTCCATACTGCCTAGAATAGGGTCTGGGACATAGTACAAGCCTAATATACGTGTTGAATTAATGAATAAACATGTGTATCTTATATGAGATGAAAATCACTATCTGGCTTGAAAAATTATGTCTGTCGTGTTGTAAGTGAAATCTTGTAAAGAACATACGCATACTTGTGATGGCTATGAAATGGACAAATGGCTTAAGCACGTTGCACTTGGGGGAGCCTGATCTTGTCCCTGCTAACCACACTGAACTCTAAGCATATACCCTTTTTTTAGGAAGCAGTTCTATGTATTTACTTATTTTTGGCTGTGCCAGGGCTTCATCGCCACGTGCAGCCGTCTCCCTAGTTGCAGCCCAGGGCTTCTCATTGCGGCGGCTTCTCGTTGCAGGGCGGGGGCTCCGGGGTGCCCGGGCTTCAGCGGTTTCGGCACACTGGCTTAGCTGCCACGTGGCGTGTGGATCTTCCCAGACCAGCAGCTGAACCTTGTCTCCTGCGCTGGCAGCCAGATTCTTAACCACTGGGCCACCTGGGAGCCCCAAGCATTTATACTTTAATCTTTACATCCACTTCATCCCTTCTTTTCTCCAAGACTGTAGACTTTTGTTTCGTCCTCTTTTTTTCTTCAGTTTCTTTCATTTCAATGTTAATCTGGTTTTGCTGCTTAAAAAGACTGATGAGTTGGGTTTTGCCTGAAGCAATTTACTAGAAGCCCTTCACACTCCAGCCCTGGCCCACAGACTCTATAAATTGGGTGCTCATCTCTCAAAAAATCAGGAAATAGCTATACTTTGAATTTGCCTTCTCCTAGGAGGGCTCTGAAAATCTGATCTATTTATCCCTAAGTTTCTACTGCTATCGTCCTTTTTCTCCACTATTCCATATCTTTGGGCATTTCAGCTGCATTGTAATTACTTCGGCTTCCTATTTCCTAGACAGGAAGTGTTTCCACTAGCATGATTTTCTTTATGACATACTAAAGTTAAAACCGTACAGAATATTTGAATGTAGATTTTCATTTTCAAAGCTGTATGCACAAATTTGCTTTATTTGATAAGCTTGCAACATCATTGTGTGATTAAAAAACACCCCATACATCTGAATTTATGACTTGTTATATCTCTAAGACATCTTATGTTCAGAAGACAGAAGAGATCAACAGAACAAATCACAATAAGATTTCTCTTGTTTTTGTTTAAATATGTGTACATTCCACTTAAAGCTTAAGACTTTTAGTTTCAAATGTTTACTCATTTATTTATGTCTCATTCATAAAACAACTCATAAAGATCAGCTTTCTATAGCACACTTAATGGTCTTCTGAAGTAAAATTAAACTAAGCTACAACACAATGCCCTAAAGTCTGCAATGTTTTAATTTACTAGAGTTATTGTAAGAGACTCTTCTCGCATATCAAACTGTATCTTAAGGGCAGACAGCTTTGTGTTAAATCCACTTCTATTTGCATTTTAACACCATGGTAAGTGAAGAAATTTGATTGCTACTCTTTTTTTTTTTGTCTGCAGTATAAAATCCACGAATATAAACTGCTAAAAACTACTTTTAGAAGTTGCATCTAATTCTTTGTATTAACTAACACTACCCATCTAAAGTTTTGTTTATATTAAATTGGAAAATCCTAAATAACATGATGATTAAGGTGTTATCTGAGGAAACAAAATTTTAAAGTGATTCTATTTTTATTAAAAATATAACCCTGATGTCTTTTTTTTAAAAAAGCACTGATTTAAATATATGCACTATTTGGAAATTATTTACCTAAGTACAACCCAACAAATGAAAAGAAACTGAGATCAAATTGAGATGCTTGAGACATATTAGCACCAGTCAACTGATGTAACTGCCGTTTCCTATTAAAAACTACTCAGGTCTAGTTAGAAATAAATGAAACAAAGAACAGTGTTAAATTTATGTTGAAGAATGTCATAAGTAGGAGTACAGGCTTAGGCTTTAATTAGAACTTCAGTTGATCAACAAACAACCTTCATATTTCAAATTTGCCATCGTTTGATGTGATTGAAACATGGCAGTCTCCTTATTGCATGCACGATGGGTTTCGGCAATGTGGATAGAGTGTTACGAATTTAATTAAAAACAGGAAAACAAAGTCAATGGGAAAATAAAGCTGGTGCTTCAGGAAAAGAAAAAAAACCTGATAATTTGCGGGGGGCCAGCGTGAGGAACTCCGCCCATGGCAAAGGTCATGAGGAAAGAAGCTTGGCATATGCAAAGGCGTGATCAAGCCTCAGGAAACCCCCTGTTCCCAAGCATCCACCCCAAAACCAGAGTACTTTACGGGGGCTCTCCACCATAACCATTTATCTCAGAGAAGGAGTTAACTTGCAGCTCCAGCTAATAAAAATTCCTGGGGGTGACAAGAGTATTTCAACTTACAAACTCTGAAGGTTCTCTGGCCTGCCTGATCAGGTTCGTCCAGCCGCATGTGATTGTTTACAACCCCCCCAACTGTGAGAGGCATGGGATGCTTTAAAACTTTCTAAACACATACTCTTTTGAGAAGTTAGAAGATCATTAGTATTATTAGTATTAGTGGGTTGATTAGGAATTATATTGGTGAAGGGTTTTTTCATTTGTCCTGTCAATAATTACTGCTAATTCCCTGCCCTGGGTGTGACAAGGGTGGCTCAGGTCAAACCTCTCTGCTGACAGACTAGCTTGTGTGACAACCTCTCAACCATAAACAGCACAGAGAGTTTTGGAGTATTTTGAGAGTCTTAATTAGCATAGGGCTTATCTCATTATTGAGTCAATGATTGCTGCCAGGCCTCCATATCCTTAGGCACCTGGGAATATATTAATCAATGTATTTGGAATATAGAAAAGGAAATATAGTGGGTTTTGATGTTAGCAATACTAGACTTTTTGAGTTAATGAATTTTCTTTTGTTATAGATCACTGTGAAAGTGAAAGTGAAGTCACTCAGTTGTGTCCGACCATTTGTGACCTTGTGGACTGTAGCCTAAGAGGCTCCTCCATCCATGGGATTCCTCAGGCAAGAATACTGGAGTGGGCGGCCATTTCCTCCTCCAGGGGATCTTCCAGGCCCAGGGATCGAACCCAGGTTTCTGGCATTGGAGGCAGACGCTTTAACCTCTGAGCCACAGGCAAGAATCCTGGAGTGGGCTGCCATTTCCTTCTCCAGGGGATCTTCCTGACCCAGGGATCGAATCCAGGTTTCCGGCATTGGAGGCAGACACTTTAACCTCTGAGCCACCAAATCATTGTGTCCTTGCTATGCAAAAATGTAACTTTATCACTATCTTAAAACTAAATAGATTGTAAAGGGAACATTGGTGAAGGATTTTCATTTGTTGGGCTGATGTTTGCTGCTAAATCTCCATATTCCCTGCCCTTACAATGAATATAACTAGCATATAGGAGAAATAAGTACTAACCTTTAAGCATATAGGAGAAATAAGTATTAACCTTTAAGATTAATCATGTTAAACCTTAGGTTAAGTAAATTCCTTTCTTGATTGTAACTCACTACACCCTCACCCTATAGGAATGCAAATTTATTTGGAGGGTGGCGCCAGATTTAAGAAAAAATCACCCCTGCAAAAATAAGTTTTCTGGTTAACTGACCGGTATCAGAAACGGCCATAAAATGTCAGCAGACCTCATGGTCAGAAGATGATGTAAACACTCATAAGACCATTGTATAATTTTATATGAAGCACCTAATTGTGACAAGGGTCAGGTCTGCTGACCCCCACGTGACTCTGTATTCATCCCTATGTATAACAAAAGGTATAAAAACAAACCTGAAAAATAAAGAAAGGGGATCAGTTTCTGGAAAGCTGATTCCCCCATGTCATTTCTTTCTTGCTCCCCGTTTTCCTGGCTGAATTCCCATCTGGTATGGGGGTACACACCAAGCCTACTAACTCTGCCTAGGCTTCTAAGATCAGACTGGAGAGGCCTCAGTGCCTCCTCTCCTTCGGGACAACGGAAAGATGCCTGTGGCCTACGTAGGTGGTGATTAGTATTCCACTTAAACCAGTTATTCAGCCTCTTTTTCCCCACTAATTTTCCTACTACACTATCTGCTTCTAATCTCTCTCTATATCTGTAATTAAATAGCTTTTTTCTAGGACGCCTACTCCGTCCCCACCTTCGAATCACCCTGGATCCACCGGGGCTGGACCTCGGCAATAATTCACTAGCAAAACTGACAGAGATGAAAAGTAAAAAGATAGGAACTACCAATATCAAGAATGAAACAAATGGTAATCACTACAGAGTCTATAACCACTGAAAAGACTGTAAGGGCATTCAGTAGTATGATGAGAACATTTTATATTTCAGATGGAATGAATCAATTCATCAGAAGCACAAACTACGATCTACATACCCAATATGACATGGACAATTTAAACACAATCACTAATGAAAATTTAGTTCATAATTTTAAAACTCCAGTTTGATTGATTTTCAAATTTGAACCAGCCTTACATGCTTGGAATAAATCCCACTTTGTCATGGTATGTAATTTCGTTCATATTTTGCTTCATTGTTTTTGCAAATATTTTATTGAGAGTTTGTTTAAGTTAATGAGAGATGGGTCTATGGCTTTACCTATTGGTCTGCTGTATTTGTTTTCTTCGGTATCAGAGCAATGCTGGCCTCATAAAAAGAATTAGGACATGTTTCCTCTACTTCTGTTTTTTGAAACGGAGTGAGTGGAATTCATGTTAGCACCGTCAGTGCTCAGCAGAGTTCCCTAATGGAACCATCATAGCCTGGAGAGATCTTTCACTGGGTGTCTGCACTGTTTACATTCATTTGTTTTCTAGTAAATAATCCAGTATCTTTTTCCTGTCAGTGTCGGCGCCAGCAGATTTTCTCCTGTTATTATTTTCTGGGTCTCAGTGACTTTCAAATGTCCTGTAAAATGCTTGATTCTGTGAATCTGGATCTTGCTTAGCCTCCTGTTTGTAGCAGGCAGGCCCCCTGCTGAGGTGCGTGCCAGGGGCACGTGGGTGTGTGTGCGCAGCTTCTTGCTGCTCCTTGTCAACCACTGCAGCAAAGTGGGCCACTGACTCCCGGGGCAGGGGTGCAGCCCCCTCAGCCTGGCTGCCACCCTCCCGTGTGCGTAACCGCCTCCGGGCGCAGCTAGAAGGGCAGCTTCCACTAGGCTCGGCTGACCTCAGGGCAGGAGAAGGGCCAGGTGGAGGGCCACGTGGCCCAGCACCTACCGTCTCTCCCTGCCTCGCTGATGCCGGCACAGGTGGAGTCTCAGCTTCCCCCGGGAGCCACTGCAGGAAGGAGGGAGCAGACTGCCGACTGCCTCACCCACCGGCCCTTCCTCCTTCTGCCTGACGGCCAAGGCTGGGCGCAGCTCCGCTCCCCACCGGGGTCTTGCTGACCCGAGGCGCGGGTGAAGGCTAGTGGGCCCGAGTCCAGCCTCACGCGGCTTCATGGATTCCAGTCGCTAAGGGTGACCGTGGAGGTTCCATTCACTGCTGTTTGCTTCCCCCAGGAAGAGCATCTCCCTGCTTAGTCCAGGAAGGTGATGAGGAATGGTAGGGATAGGGGGATCATTGTTTAATCCGAGGTTGGTTGAGAAGGCCTTGCTGAGAAGGTGATGTATGAGCAGAGACCGCGCAGAATGAGGGGCGAAGCCCAACGGGAAGACAGGCGGCATGTATTCTCGGGTGGGCACAGAATCTGCCTCAGAATCCCTCGCCAGGAGGTGCCTAGAGGGCCTGATGGAGAGTGTATATAAGAAACAATGTCAGAATTGCTGTGGATGGACAGGGCATGACCCCTGTAGAAAGCTCTAGAAATGCTGACTTCTACCCTGAATGAGATGGGAAAACTTTGGAGTCTGGAGCAGAGAAGTGATGTAGCTGCTGTATGTTCTAAGATATTCTAGCATAAACTAGCGGCTTAGTGGTAAAGAATCTGCCTGCCGATGCAGGAGACACAAGTTCTCTCCCTGTGTCAGGAAGATCCCCTGGAAGAGGGAAATGGTAACCCACTTTAGTGCTCTTGCCTAGAAAATCCCACAGACAGAGGAGCCTGGCGGGCTGCAGTCCACAGGGTCGCAAAGAGTGGGACACGACTGAGCAACTGAGCATGCACACAGCATGAACTGGAAGTGGAGCGCAGGCAAGCGGGACAGTTAACAACCAGTAAGAACGCTGCTCATTCTAGGAGAGGACAGCGGCCTGAACAAGCAGTAGTGAGGTGGCCAGTAAGGTCACATTCCAGGTAAGCTTTGAAGGCAGAGCTGGGATGGAATCGTAGAGAAATGATGGATAACTCTAAGGTTTTCATCTGAAGGGCTGAGAGGACGGCTTCCTGGTCACTTTAATAAGCTGCATAGATCCCTCTGCCGGGCTGACTGATTTTGCTTCTTCAGCTGTGGCATGTGTTGCCAGCAGATAGCCCTCAACCCCCAGGCTTCTCTGGAAACTGACTTCACAAAAATAAGGAAAACCCGAAGGTCTGGAGCTGAGCTGTCTAAAATGATGGCTACTAGCCACATATGGTTATTAAAGTAAGATAAAACAAAAGCCTCCTTAATTGCATCACCTACATTTCACATGTTTGATATTGACATGTGGCTGGTGGGTACTGCACCGGATGCTGAAGGTTTTACGGAAGATTTCCATCGCTGCAGAAAGTTCCATTAGATTGGTGCTGGAATGGAACCACAGGTACCCACCACATTCCGGCTGGTTGAGAAGCATTGTTTGCTCTTTAATGGATCAGTTAGAACTCTTTTAGTTGCAGGTAACAGAATCCAGTTTTGGGTACAGGGGATCTTCCCGACCCAGGGATCAAACCCGGGTCTCCTGCATTGTAGGCAGATGCTTTACCCACTGAGCCACCAGGGAAGCCCACAAACAAAACTGGAGGGCTTTATTTTAAATATGTGGTGAAGACTCTGCCCAAGGGAGACTCGAGGCCAAGTCTGGGGAGGCATTGCCGTTTGGAAGCGCTCTCTTGTGTTGCAGACTCTGCCTTCTTTCCTTACTTCATCCTCCCACTGCTCAGGCAATTAACCCCACAGCCCAGTAACTGACCTTTGGCAGTTTCCAGGAAAAGGACCTGACCAGCCCTTATCAGGTCATGTGACTACCCTTGGTCATATTAGCCAAGTGTGGATACAGGAGAAGTTGCCACATAGACGTACTGGCCTAAAACACAGCCCAGTGAGCTGATACCTCTAGAAGGAAGGTCACTGTGAACTGAGAGATACCTTCAACAATGACTATAGTTTGAGTTAGCTTCTGTCCAGCAGCATCATTCTAAGGCATTTCACTTTGTCTCTGTCTGTTTTTAATTCCCGATCTGAGGTTCCAGAGTGATCTGGCTGTGATTTGTGTTACCAGTCCATCCTGGGTGTTCATTGGAAGGACTGATGTTGAAGCTGAAACTCCTATACTTTGGCCACCTGATGCAGAGAGTTGACTCACTGGAAAAGACTCTGATGCTGGGAAAGATTGGGGGCAGGAGGAGAAGGGGATGACAGAGAATGAGATGGTTGGATGGCATCACTGACTGAATGGACAGGGGTTTGGGTAAACTCCAGGAGTTGGTGATGGACAGGGAGGCCTGGCGTGCTGCAGTCCATGGGGTCGCGAAGAGTCTGACATGATGGATTGACTGAACCAAAGTGAACTGAACTGTGTTACCCAGTGTGGGTCAGGGACCCCAGAGAACTAATGTGGCTTCATAAAGGGGCTGCACTGAAAGACGTGGGCTGAGGGTAGGGGAACTATAAGGGTTAGCAGGGCACCTAGAGGCTGGTTCCCGAGGGGTTACAGCATCAGTCTATAGGCTTCACAGGGCACGAAAAGGAGGCAGAGAGGGCCGCAGAGGGGTGCTTATCTGTGACAAAGGGAGCAGGTCACCCACAGGAACCCGGAGACCAGAGCACCGGAACGCCTCCGCTTCTCTCATTTCTGCACTGCGGACTGGGCAGGCACTTCTCATCAGCTGCTTCCACTCTCAGTCAGGAGGCAAGGGAGCCTGTTGACAATTTCCAAACCAAGGAGCCTCTGAGGGATTAAGATTTTTTTTAAAGGTTAGGGACTTTTTCAGTGGTTAACAATTCCAGTGGTTAAGAACCTGCCTTGTAGTGCAAGGGACATAGGTTCGATCTCTCTTCAGGGAACTAAGACCCCACACGGGGCAGGACACTCAGCCTCCACACCACAGCTAGAGAGGCCGGGTGCTAAGACTAAGACCCGACTCAGTGAAACAAATAAATATGTTTCTAAAAATAAAGAATGAATTTAAAAAACTTAGAGGAGAGCCACAGGGCAAGTGGGCGTGAGCACACACCCTGAAGCCTCTCCGCAAGGTAGCCTATGGCTGCCCTGGCCAGCTGGACAAAGCGGCTTTTCCTCCGTTGACCTGGGATTTCAATTTTTAAGCTTAAGCCTCTGTTAAGAAGACAATTTCACGTTTTTGTCATATTTACTGAAAAAATAAAATAATAAAATGCACCATATTCTTGAACTTATCTGGAAGACTGCACATGTGCAGTAGATTTAATCTGAGTGTTACTTTCAGTGAATTGCACCCTCCCCACGTTATTCGTCTGCAGTGAGCCCAGTGAACAGTGAGAAAGAAGCCTGGTCTGTCCCTGTTGATAGGGTGAGACACAGGCGAGGTTGCCGGGCAAGGACGGCTGTAGCCTACACCTGGGAAAGGTGACAGATTGACCCCAGTCACCCAGGTGAGCTAGAGACGCTCTTCTGTTGCTTTTGGACTTCTTCTCCATTGGAGCTTCGGCTACTGTGTATCTCAGATGGCGTGTTTGTTCAGATGCTTGCCTGCTCGCCATCAAAGAGGATTTAGTAAGCTCACTCTTGGGCTCTTTGGCTCTAATTGTTAACACAGGAGTCATACTGTATTTCAAATTTTCAATTACATCCTTCAGAGGTGCCCTGGGATTCTTGGCAAATGACTGGTCAGAGATGAATCATCATTAGGCAAAGAGGGGCTGGTCTTATGGTTGCTGTGCTGTTCAACGTGCTTGGTGAGGAATTTGTGTTTCAGCAAGAACGTGGAAGTTTTAAAAGGGAACAAGAAGAAGATACATTTGCTTTCTGTTAAAGATGTTCCCTTTGCTTTATGAATGAAACAAATTCTCTCCTCCTCACTTAGAAGACTTCCTTTTCCAAACAAGAAGGAAAGGAATCCATGACTGACAATTTTACCAGATGTTTATTCTGCCCAACAACAAACTAAGAACATCATTTCTTCAACTCACTGATGAATTCTTCATTCCATGAGTGGTAATCTGCTGAGGCTCATCTGTCGAGTCACTGAATATGAGGGCGGGTTTATGCGTGCTAAGTCACTTCTCTCATATCCAACTCTTTGCGACCCTAGGGGCTGTAGCCCGCCAGGCTCCTCTGTCCATGGGGGTTCTCTGGCGAAGAATACTGGAGTGGGTTGCCATGCCCTCCTCCAGGGGATCTTCCCGACCCAGGGACTGAGCCCACATCTCTTAAGACTCCCGCACTGGCAGGAAGTTCTCTTCCAGGAGCGCCACCTGCGCTGAGTGCTGTGCTAAGTCCTTCGGTCATGTCTGACTCTGCGACGCCATGGACTGTAGCCTGCCAGGCTCCTCTGTCCATGGGGATTCTCCAGACAAGAATACTGGAGTGGGTTGCCATGCCCTCCCCCAGGGGATCTTCCCGACCCAGGGATTGAACCCAGATCTCCAGCATTACAGGCGGATTCTCCACTGTCTGAGCCACCAGGGAATCCCCGCACCAGCTGGGAAGCCCCAGATAGTAGAGTCCTCAAGGCTATTTCTGCGTCTTGCTATTGCACTTTGTATACTTTTAAGTCAGTTTCATCCCCACTCATAGCTTCAATGACCATCTCTAGTTCAGTTTTACTTTAGACTTCTTTTCTACTACCTTTTTGTCCTCTCTTGTTTTATTTTTTCAAAAGTACTTCAAATTAAATAGATTTAGAACCAAACTCATGATTGTCCCAGAAAACTTGGTCTTTATCCCATATTTCTTTCCTTTCATTCTTCTTACAATCATATAAGTAAGAAACCAGGAATAAACTTTAGTATTTTTCTGGGTAACTTCATCCAATCCATTACCAATTCCTATCAATTTTCTGATGAAACTTCTATTTAGCTTCATCAATAACACTCTAGTAAAGGCACTGCAGAATTCATCCCAGTCTACCTACAATAGCTCATAATTTTTGCCTTTATTCTGTCCTCCTTACAATCTACTCTTCATTCTAAAACCAGGGGGCTCCTTGAAAACAAAAACTAATCCTAACAGGCAAACACATGCTCTCATCCTTAACACCACTTAAACAACAGATGGCTTTCCAGTGCTTCAGTGGGTTTCCACTGCTAATTACACTGGAGAAAACCCTGGGCACACAGGCAACAGAGCCTTGCGTGTTCCGGCCGCTGCCTCCCTTTCCAGCTGTGCCTCTCCAGGCTGGCCCTGACTCTGCCACCAGCCACAGGGCTGTGCTCTTCCCAGACTCCAGCCGCAGGACTGTGCTCTTCCAGGCACAGGGATTTTGCACCTGCTGTTCTCCCTGGCCAGGAAATTCTTGTCCTCCTTTTTATGTTAAGGAAATCCTCTTAGATCCACCTGACTTAATCTCACACCTGTATATGCTGGGGTTCATACTTTGCAATCTCGCCTTCACTGGTCGTGAGGGCCGAGACTGTGTTCACGCATCTTTGGCAATTTTACCTCAGTAGGGACTCCCTGTGATTCAGCTGCCTCACCTGTACACAGGAATGGTAAGATGTCCTCTGCAGGGTTTCTTTACCTATTAAATGAGACACAGCAGCTTCTTCGAACGATGCCTGGATGACACAGAAACAGGTTGAGTGACGGCTACTGTCATCGTGTCTTTTGTCTGTTTAATCTCCAGAGCCCTGCAGTTCATAAACAGTGGCTGCTCCACTTATGTTAAGATTGGTGAGAACCTACTGCACGACCCAGGGAAAGAAACAGGAAGGCCGGATCTCCTTGTGGGACATATATTAAGTGAACCTTAAAAATATGTACTGGGTACAGACAAATACTGTTTGATTCCACTTAAACCAAGTACCTAGCATAGTCAAATTCATAGCCTCAGAAAATACACTGGCAGACGCCAGGGACGAGGGGTTGGGGTAGCAGGGGATTGAGGCTTAGCTTAACGAGGACACGGTTTCAGTTTACGGAGGTGGAAGATTCCCGGGATGGATGGTGGTGGGAGCTGCGCGGCGGTGCGGATGCGGGGCCACTGAACTGGGCGGCCGGATGCGGCCGAGATGCTCTGCCCTGGGTTAGGCGACTTTGACCACAATAAAAAAAAAAAGATCGGAAGACTGAGTAGCTTTCTCTCTTAGATGCCAAGTGAGGCATCCTCAAATTAGCCTTTCACAGCTGAACTTAGAGCGTGCGTCCACACCTCACACCTGATTGCACACCCCTTCCGAGCGCTTCCTTTGGTTTGCTTTCTGAGTGCTATTAAGTAACAGCTGCATTTTCCCTAGAGGCTGGCAGGGAGGGACTCACCTGGGGCATGAAACTTTAAATCAACATTTTGTTCCTTAATGGGAAATTCTTTACTGCTGTGTACGTGTCCTCCACTGACAAACACAACATGCCATTTCAGGGCACCAGGACCAACCCTGCAGGTAATAAGTCATCAATGACATTTTCAGCCTCAGTAATTATGCCTTTTGTTTGGAGCTTCTTGACTTGTCAGACTCAAGCTGAGCCATTTGAAGAGTGGATGAGAGAGGATCCGTCACAGACCGGTACTGTTCACTCTGCCGGGAAAACTGTGCGGTGGGCCTCACGGCCCAGTGGCTGATGGCAGGAAAAACAAGGCCAGCAACAAGGGCGCGGTGCTGACCTGCGTGGAAGACCCTGCTGACGCCCTGCTGGGACCCCTCTCCGGAGCGGGTGCCCATCTGCAGGTCGCCAGGGCCGCTGGGTCCCCGCAGCTCCTGGCTGCTCCCTTTGGGAGGACATCCGCGTCCCGACAGGACCGGCCTCCCCCAGAGATGCCTGGTGGAGAGCGGCCCCCGGGCCCGAGGACCCACAGCTAACGCCCGGCCCTTCCCGCGGGGCCAAAGCCCATCCTCTCCTCAGACTGGGGCAACTCTGGCGGTCCTTCGCTCCGGAGCTCCTGTGGGCTCAGGCTGAGCTGAGTCCGCGCCTGAACCGCGGCTCCGCCCGGCTTTCCCCCAGCCCCATCCGGCCTTCTGCGCAGCCTTCCGGGCCTCTCTCCTGAGAGCTCCCCCTTAGCTAATCAGAATCGGTCTCAGACACGGTCTGAAGAAAGGTGATGGAAGTTTCACTGTGACCATTTCAATCCACCAACACAGGCATATCTTGGTATAGAGAACTGAAGCTCTGAGGTCGGCACTGGAGTTTTGGAAGGAGCCATGGCAAACGCTGGTTTGTTGTTAAACGATTTCAATGGTTCTACCAGTGAAAGAGCAGAGGGCGGAATTTTAGTCTGAATAAAGCAACAATCTACTGATATTGTGTCTGCGTGATCTGGCCTCTGGTGATATGAACCAGAAAATCTCTTTGAACTCTGAGATCTAAAAATCCATACTGCCTGGCAGAGGACTGCCTGAAGAAAAACCCAGCTAAAGCTATTTTCGGTTGTTCAGATCCTCTGTGCTTAGACTGGAGAAACAGGAAGTTCCCTTGAGGAATAAAATGAGTGAGAAAGACTATAAAGGTGGCCGTTAGGGGCTGTCTCAGCAAAAGGGATTTTCCCAGATTGAATCAGCAGAAAACGATCATTCATAATATCTGGCAGATATGAAGAGGCCCTTGCTAAAAGAGCACCAAAAGCTTTCGGAATATACAAAATACAGCAGGTGAAAAAAATCAATGAAGAGCTATTTTTCAGGTCTTTGTGTTGGTAGATGTTTAAAGATTCTGTCGCTATGATGATGCCTCTGAACAACTTTTAATAAAAACAAACATCTTTCCCCAGCTCTGTTTTGAAGCACACTTTTCATGTGTTGAGTATGTTATGATCCATTTAACATAGCTTTTAGTTTTTTTTGAAATGGTGATTGTCAATTGCTGAATGTTTCTCTGCTCTTTGTCATGCCAGTTGTTCTTGGTATCCTGAACCCAGAGAATTCTAAAACTAACACTGCAAAAGGTGGTATTGCTTGCCTTAAAGGTAGAAGTAGAAAAAAAGGGAAAAAAAAAACCTTATCCTCAGAACACTGTCAACAGCTACCCTGAATTAGCAGGGGGAAAAGCTATCAAAAGTCACTGACCACATGGGAAGCATTTTCTGTCTAAAGGGAAAACCAGTAAAGTGGTTTTTTTTTTTTTGCTTATGCGTTTTCAGAACCGTAGATGTTTAGAAGGAATAGATGAAAATAATATGAACTCAAAGAGGGAGAAAGGCCGCTTATAAAAGTTAGCATGGCACTTCAGATAAGACAATTAAACAATGATGTTTAATTCCCTATTGAAGAATTCAGTCCTCAGTCCTCCAGGCCCAGCACTTTTGGTGGCAGATTCACTTTTGTTATGCAGATTTCTCAGCTTGAAAGCTCTCTTTCTCTGGGGCCTCTCCTGAGTCCCACCTGCACAGCCATCTACAGAGCCATGCAGTCATGCTCCTAACACCACCCTGTTCTACCTCCTGGCACATTTCCACTCCAGAAACCCCCATCTGTTTATCTCCCTAACAATCAGCTTGGTTAATTTCCATCCCTTCCTTATAGTGTGTTCAACTTCTTATCTAGAACAAGAGTTGGCTTGGTGAACAGGTGCTCACTGGTTGAATATATGAAGGAATAGCCCCACTAGACTCATAGTTTCAGTAAAAGGAAAGACGGTGTCTTTTGCTCAATGCCTTGGCGGTGTTCTTGGTGCCTGGCATGAAGTAGATGCTGAATAAATAAACTATCCTGGATGCGGATGACAGAGCGGGACGCAAGAAAAGGCCCCTGCCCTCACGGATGCTGTTACATCATTAACAATACTTGGAGTGGCTCATTAACTCTTGACTTAATGGGAGAAAAAAAAAAAAGAAAGCAAAACAATTGTTTAGAATGAATGGGCCTCCTCTCTGGAATGAGACTTAAATCTGTTTAGCTGTTACATTTTTGTAAATGGCTTAAAGACTGTGTGTACTTTGTAAATACTATTTAGGGATATTTGATGTCAATTTTTATTTTCTTCTCCTAAGAATCTGGGATAAGGAAATTTTCTGTGTTCTCGTGTGATCAGATCAAGTCTGGTCTCTTCTGAAAATCTGCTTTGCACATGTGCCTGACCCTTCTTCCACATGACCTGCACTGGGGCCGGCTGATTCCATTTTTCAGAAACATACTGACGTCATTACACGCTGCTTTTCACAGATTCTCTTAATTCACTTGCTCAGGAGTTCACTTTAGCGTCAATCCTTATCAATTCATATCCAAAAGTTTTGCTTCTTCTAACACATGTTCTGAAATGCCACGGTAATTGCCAACCAGAGAGGTGACCTTAATCCCTTTGCTTGGTTCTATAGACACTGCTTTTGCCAGAGCAATTAGTTGTCTCCAATGGTTGTTTTATTTTTGCTCAGAGAATGGAGAACAGTTGAACTCATTTTTACTAGTAAATTCAACTTTCTATACATATTGTTGTTGAAAAGAGATTTTCTCATTATTCAGCTGCATGACACTTCTCAGAGACCACCATTAAGTTCCCCTAGACAGGGGAAATCTAACCTGCTTAGTCATTCTATGCCTGACAGCATGCCGGCTATATAGGCGGCACTTATTTAATCTACTGTATTAATTCACATATATTTTTCAATAAAAATATTGGGCATCTATGTGTCAAGTCATATAGAGATGAAGGCAGTCAGGCCCGTGTCCTCAGCTGCTCAGTGGATGGAAGGAAGACAGGCGCATAACTGAGTGTAAGCAAGGACGGCCCACTCTTTGGCCGTGCTGGATAATGGGAGACTGTCAGCTTCGGAGCTCTGACGTATCCACAGCACTAGGCTTCCCAGGTATGTTAACTGAAGAGAACGCGCCTCTTCTCATACTCTTTGGCTCTGAATCAGCTCCATGTCTGCAGTAATGCCAGGGAAAGAGAAAGCATTACCGTCAATGTTTTATTAAAGGCACCAGCATTGCTGTTTTTCATTACACAGAGCACTTGGGGGTACCTGGAGGAGGAATGCCCACAAAGAGAAGCCAGTTCTATTCTCTGTGCTATTGATCCGCAAGTGAAATGATTCCAGAAACACACTGGTTGAGGAGAGAGACTGAACTTCCTGGGTTAGCTTTATAATGGTATTTCTGAACAGAGCCATCTACATAAACACATCCCCCACGATGGATCGGCTCGCATTTCCATGACGAAGTGCAGTTTCTCCGAGAGTGAGAATATGGTCTGGAAATCAACTCAAAGAACAGAGCAATGTTTACAGGTGGTGACCTGATCTCAGACTGTCTGGTCTCCTTGAACAAAATCCACAGCTCATCCAGCACAGACTGCTATTATTAACATTACTCCTATTTCTGTTGAAATTTCATTTTGTCACTTGAAGTTTTGTGTAAGTTGGCAAACAATTAGATAGTGTCTCTTTAATTCTCTAAAAATGCGTACACCAACAAAGATATTAACAACATTTGAATTCCATGAATATATATACATATATATCATGGATATAAAGTTCAATGTATTTTTACAGTTTTGAATAAAATTATATTTACAATGAATTACTAGATTATTGTAACCATTCTGTAAAATGTCATCTCTCAGGTACTACGATGGCTACTACTGGGAGATTTAGTTATATTTGTCCGTAATCTCTGAGGATGCAGCTACGGGAGACTTTTCTTGTTCCTTAAACCCCACACTCAAGCAAGGAGCTACTTGAGACGAAACGGGGCAGGGAAAGTGGAGAGAGACAGACAGACAGACAGACAGCTCCTTTCACTGTTCCTGCCTCTGCTCCTGGGACCACAAACCGGCACAACCGTTCTGGAAAATCTCGTGGCATTGTTTGATACAACTGAAGAGGCACATAACTTATAGTCAGACTTAGACTGGAAACTTGTAGGCCCAAGGCGTGGCCCAAGAGTGTTTACACCATAGCACTTGTAATAGCAAACAAACTGATCCAAGCAAGTGGCCTTGAACTTGAGACTAGATACTTTCCAGACAACAAATCCTGGGACTCCCCAGATGGTCCAGTGGTTAAGGCTCCACCTGGCAACGGAAGGGCCGGGGCTGTGCCCCTGGCCAGGAACTAAGATCCCTCACGGCGCAGAGCTGCTGAGAGCTCACGCTGCGACTCCCACGCCAGCAGAGCACAGCTGCAGGGCCTGCACTGGACCCCAGGCCTCCACGGCACACGCGGGCCTGTGCACCAGGCTAAGAGCTGACGCAGCCAAATGAATAAGTAGCTTACGTTTTTCCTTACAATGAAATCAATGACCTAAAGGGCTAGGGCACAGGTCAGCAAACTTTTTCTTCAAGAGCCAAAAAGTAAATGCATTAGACTTCACCCACTAAGGAGCAAAACTGAGGATAATACATAGGGACGTGTATAGATGCTACATTTATGTAACTATTTAAAGTATAACCATCTAAAAGTGTGAGGAGAAAAGCCATTTTTAACTAACTGGTCATTAAAAAAAATAAATAACATAAAATAAAATAATGAAAGAGAAGTGGTAAGCTAGATTTGGCTTCTGGGTGGTTGGTTGCTGGTCTCCCGCCCAGACCGTCACACCAACATAAAGGAATCTGAAACAGTCAGCGTGGAGCAGGGTGGGAGGG
>SJYG01000532.1:1389073-1418232 GCA_006410535.1 Litocranius walleri | reverse complement strand
CTGAAGCGCCCGTGATGCATAATTCCACTTGGAGACATTCCCAAAGCCTGCAGAACTGAGCCATTGGATGATGCTCAGGACGGTACCCGGGCGGTAGAAGCACAAAGGGAAACAGGGCCACGAGCCCAGGGTTTCACAGCAATCATGGCTTGTTGGTGGAGAGAATGATAAACGAGATCCATGAGGATCACGGGGATGGGGGGCAGGTGTTAGCAAAAATGTCTTAAGCTAGAAGATTTTTTCTCATCTATGTGATATAAATATACTTTGTACATACTAAATAATAACAATACAAGATGAAGATCAATGCCACTTTATGGATATCATACAAATTTTAAGTGACAGAGAAAATAAAACACAAGTGGGTCAAAAATCAGAGGCATCGCATCCAATAATTTATGTAAAGGAGACTTACTAAGATCAGTCTGGGAAATACGTCTGCTTCACTGCATGTTGGAAATGTTGCGCTCAGATTTCCAAATGTGGAAAACTAATCACCGCGCTGCGTCCACAGCCGCGTGGCTGAACCACCAACGCGACTGAGCTGCGGAACGCCTCTGGCCTACTTTCGTGCCTCTTTGCTCCAGCGAGAACTTTGGAACTCCTGAATACCAAGTCCTGGGAACATTTCTACAGCTGAAAAATGTCAGGAACAGAGAAGGGTCCCTTTCTCGGCCCCAGAATGGCACCTGTGGTGACTTCCATCAGGGCTCACGTTAATGTGTTGGCCCCTCACTTGCATCGGCCCTTTATCTCTGCTCTCTGACCTTTGTTCATAAATAGTGAAGCCAACAATCAGAAGAGGCTCTGTGGTTCAGGGGAAGGGGGGCCACAGCCTGGGACACTGCACTTGATCAATGTCACGGCCAGTGTAGAGAGATGGTCATTACTGCCCGGCAGATTTATTACCTGGGTCAAAGCAAATTACTTTCTCTTCCTCTGGCCCTGGCTCCCGAGGTTTTTAATCTTTCTCCCTTGCTTTGTCGGTTTTCGTGCTTGGCTTCAGGCTATGGGAACACCAAGATTTTGTGTGTGTGTGTGTGGAAGGGGCAATTAGTATGATAATTGACACCTTAGAAACGGTGACTTTTGAGGAATGAATACAGTCATTGAATTAAATGATTGTTGTTCAGTTGCTAAGTCATGTCCAATCCCTTAGAATGCTTCCCTGTTCTCCTTCAACTGCCCCCTTCTCCTCCTGCCTTCAGTCTTTCCCAGCATCAGGGTCTTTTCCACTGAGTCAGTTCTTCGCATCAGGTGGCCAAAGTATTGGAGCTTCAGCTTCATCATCAGTCCTTCCAATCAATATTCAGGACTGATTTCCTTTAGGATTGACTGGTTTGATCCCCTAGTGTCTGAAGGACTCTCAAGAATCTTCTCCAACAGCACAGTTTGACAATTCGTATCACCTAAAACACACCCTCATCTATGCAATCACCTCAATTTGCAACAACTTCCTTACTGGGTGTTTACCGACAATGATCATGTCTGTTTCTGTCATTCATACTAATCACACATATTTTTCCATGGTGTTTCTGTTAATTGATTTGTTTTACTTTTGTCTACTTCGGCTCTATTTGTGTTCAGTAGCAAGCACTCAACATACAGTGATTCTTCCTGGTAATGAATCCCCCCCAGGAGCCATTCCATAAATGCCTCTTTCACAAGACTTGGTCTAGGACTCTTCGGGCTCGACCTTGGCTTTCCATTAATGAATGACATTGGCGGGGGAATGGCTTGAAAGGAGAAGGTTGGGGGGAGGACTCTTCATCGAGAGGGACTGGCTGCTGGCTCCACCCCAGCTTGGGGGTCAGGCGTGCCACACCGTCCTCTGCAAGAAGAGGCAGAGGTGGCCGTCTTTAAGTGGAACTCCCAGCTCTAAAAGCATCAGGAGGGTTCAGCAAAGCATATGCGAGTTAGCCAGACGCAGCTAAAGGCAGCTGTTTCTCAACTTCTGACCTGTTATTTATGTTTCCACACTTTTCCTGAGCCACTCTATAGTTCTTAAGTTCATTCTCTGACTCCTTCTACCACTGAAATCCACGTCAGGCCCTGCTCAAAGGCGACCTCCTGTTCTTTCCTCTGCAAAATGCCTGAAGTGCAGCCTGCTCTGCTTCTGGCCTGTGTCAACCCTTCCTTAACAGCTGTGTGCTTATCTGCCCGTGGCCTCCCTCCCCAAGATGGCTCAGCCTGGAGTCGGCATTATTTGTCTCCCTGGCACCGTGGGGCTGGCTCTGCGCCGTGCACATCAGAACCTGCTCGGGTCTGCACGGCACCGGGGCCCCGCTGTGGGCCGGTGCTGGTGCTGATGCAGCAGAGAGCGGGTCAGAGTCTGAGGCTCATGGAGCTCCCATTCAAGCAACGGAGAGAGAAAGGTCGAGAAAGTAGCAAATTAAAAGGGACGGTGAGTCTCTTAACCTCATTTGTACTAACCAGAAATTGTCTTCAAAGTGTTCCTTTTTTTTATGTATACATGTGGGTGATGTTCAGAAAGAGGATGTCTATAATCATATTCTCACAGGGATCTGTGACCTCAGATCAGTAAACACCTCACAGCAATATTGTTTTAAACAAACAGCAAGATGCCTGCTCCCTTCCTCCACTTCAATCTTTTTTCACATCAAGCAGTCCTTATAACCAGCTACTTCTTAGTAGTGAGAGCTTGAACTTATATAGCTTATTTGCAGTTTTCAAAGCATATTTCCTCTCATGACTTACTCTTGCCTCTGTAAAAATGCTATGAAGGGCTTATTTACCACACAGGGCCTTGCAGACGGGAAATTGAGGTTCAGAGGCGTTCAGTGGCGTAAGCGGTATCACGTGGCTTGTATGGCACTAAACCAGTCCCTAATTCCTGACCCAGCATCTCACCACGCATTGCATGACTTCAAATTGCATCTGTGACTAACCCAAATCACTTCCCACCGCCGTGGGTCTCTTCATATGGGAATAATTGCTGATGAAAGACAGAATCTCTACATTTCTCAACTCACCATGATCCTTAACTCATAACTAACTAGGTGGAGGAGAAAACACCCTTGAACAACTCAGGTTTGAAGTGTCTGGGTCCATCTATACATGAGTGATTTTCTCAACAGTAAACACTACGGTGCTACACAATCTGAGGTTGACTGAATCCACGGAGGTAGAACCAGGGATACAGAGGAACCAGGGATGAAGAGAGCCAATTAGAAATTACACGTGGGTTTCCGACTGTTCAGAGAGCCACTGCTCCTAACCCCTATGCTGTTCAAGAGTCCCATATATGCATGTGTGTGTTCAGTTCAGTCGCTCAGTTGTGTCCAACTCTTTGCAACCACACGGCCTGCAGCACGCCAGGCCTCCCTGTCCATCACTGGCTCCTGGAGCTCACCCATGCTCACGTCCGTTGAGTCGGTGATGCCATCCACCCACCTCAGCCTCTGCTGACACCCTCTCCTCCTGCCGCCAATCTGTGTGTATGTGTGTGTGCGTGTCTGTGTGTATGTCTGTATGTGTGTGTATGTGTGTGTGTCTCTGTGTGTATGTGTGTATATATGTGTGTGCATGTGTGTGTGTCTGTGTGTGTGTGTCTGTGTGTGTATGTGTGTCTGTATGTGTGTGTGTCTCTGTGTGTGTCTGTATGTGTGTGTGTGTGTCTGTATGTGTATGTGTGTGCATGTGTGTGTGTATGTGTGTCTGTCTGTATGTGTGTCTGTGTGTGTGTGTATGTGTGTGTGTATGTCTGTGTGTGTGTCTGTATGTCTGTGTGTGTGTCTGTATGTGTGTGTGTGTCTGTATGTGTGTGTGTGTGTATCTGTGTGTATCTGTGTGTGTGTGTATGTGTGTGTATGTGTGTCTGTATGTGTGTGTGTCTGTGTGTGTGTATCTGTGTGTATCTGTGTGTGTGTGTATGTCTGTGTGTGTGTCTGTGTGTGTGTGTATGTCTGTGTGTGTGTGTGTCTGTGTGTGTGTGTATCTGTGTGTGTGTATGTGTGTTTATGTGTGTCTGTATGTGTGTGTGTATGTGTGTATCTGTGTGTATCTGTGTGTGTGTGTATGTCTGTGTGTGTGTGTCTGTGTGTCTGTGTGTATGTGTGTCTGTGTGTGTGTATGTGTGTATATGTGTGTGTGTGTATGTGTGTCTGTCTGTGTGTGTGTATGTGTGTGTGTGTATGTCTGTGTGTGTATGTCTGTGTGTGTGTCTGTATGTGTGTGTGTGTATGTGTGTCTGTTTGTGTGTGTGTATGTGTGTGTCTCTGTGTGTGTCTGTATGTGTGTGTGTGTCTGTATGTGTGTGTGTGTCTGTGTGTGTCTCTGTGTGTGTCTGTATGTGTGTGTATGTCTATGTGTGTGTCTGTCTGTGTGTGTCTGTGTGTGCATGTGTGTGTGTGTGTCTGTGTGTGTATATGTGTGTGTGTGTATGTATGTACATGTATTTTTTCCCCGGTTCCCGTTTAGCTATGCTTCCTTGAATCACTCTGCTCTGCCCCCTCTTAAAGGAGGCTTTCTGAAAAGATGGCCATAATAATCTCAAGCACACATGTTTATATCTCATGATGCAAGAGCTACAGAGATTTAACTCCCAAATTCCAGTTTATGACATTCTGGATAAAGGCAGATTAGCCTGGCCTGCATTACTTCCCTAAAAATATGAGGTCCTATGGGTGCCTAGACCTGGGTCACTGATCCACCTCTGTGGGCTTCACCAGGACAGTACAGAGTGAGGAAGGAGCCTGCGTGAAGAGAGGACGTGTGCCTGGCTGACTCTTCGAGACCCGCCAGGCTCCTCTGCCCGTGGGATGCTCCAGGCAGGAATACTGGGTGGGTTGCCATGCCCTCCTTCAGGGGATCTTCCAGCTCAGGGATGGAGCCTATGTCTCTTATGTATCCTGAACTGGCAGACAGGTTCTTTACCACTGGTGCCACCTGGGAAGCCCAAAGAAAGGAGAGAACCGACAGAAACGAGAGGTGGGGAGAATAAGGTGCTTTTCTATATCACCTGGTTAAGAAAACCTGATATATGGTAAAGACTGAGAACAACGGACAGAACGAGAACGTTAATGCATACATGACTTCAGCTGCCCTTGTATCTGCATCTTTTAAATTCATGCTGTGTGTGCTTAGTTGCTCAGCCATGTCTGACTCTTGTGACCCCATGGACTATAGCCACCAGGCTCCTCTGTCCATGGGGATTCTCCAGAATACTGGAGTGGGTTGCCATGCCCTCCTCCAGGGGATCTTCCCAATACAGGGATTGACCCCAGGTCCCCTGCATTTCCGGCGAATTTTTTTCTATCTGAGTCACCAGGGAAGCTCAAATTTGTGGAGAAAGTGAAAGTGAAGTCACTCAGTCGTGTCCGACTCTTTGCAACCCCATGGACTGTAGCCTACCAGGCTACTCTGTCCATGGGATTTTCCAAGCAATAGTACTGGAGTGGATTGCCATTTCCTTCTCCAGAGGATCTACCCAACCCAAGGATTGAACCCAGGTCTCCCGCATTGTAGACAGATGTTGGGGGCCAGTGTGAGGAACTCCGCCCATGGCAAAGGTCATGAGGAAGGATGCTTGGCATACGCAAAGGTGTGATCAAGCCTCAGGAAACCCCCTGTTCCCGAGCATCTACCCCCCAAACCAGAGTACTTTATGGGGAGCTCTCCCCCATAACCATTTCTCTCAGAGAAGGAGTCAACTTGCAGTTCCAGTTAATAAAAATTCCTGGGCGTGACAGGAGTGTTTCAACTTACAAACTCTGAAGGTTCTCTGGCCTGCCTGATCAGGTTCGTCCAGCCGCATGTGATTGTTTACAACCCCCCCAACTGTGAGAGGCATGGGATGCTTTAAAACTTTCTAAACACATACTCTTTTGAGAAGTTAGAAGATCATTAGTATTATTAGTATTAGTGGGTTAATTAGGAATTATATTGGTGAAGGGTTTTTTCATTTGTCCTGTCAATAATTACTGCTAATTCCCTGCCCTGGGTGTGACAAGGGTGTCTCAGGTCAAACCTCTCTGCTGACAGACTAGCTTGTGTGACAACCTCTCAACCATAAACAGCACAGAGAGTTTTGGAGTATTTTGAGAGTCTTAATTAGCATAGGGCTTATCTCATTATTGAGTCAATGATTGCCCACAGGCCTCCATATCCTTAGGCACCTGGGAATATATTAATCAATGTATTGGAATATAGAAAAGGAAATATAGTGGGTTTTGATGTTAGCAATACTAGACTTTTTGAGTTAATGAATTTTCTTTTGTTATAGACCACTGTGAAAGTGAAAGTGAAGTCACTCAGTTGTGTCCGACCATTTGTGACCTTGTGGACTGTAGCCTAAGAGGCTCCTCCATCCATGGGATTCCTCAGGCAAGAATACTGGAGTGGGCGGCCATTTCCTCCTCCAGGGGATCTTCCAGGCCCAGGGATCGAACCCAGGTTTCTGGCATTGGAGACAGACGCTTTAACCTCTGAGCCACAGGCAAGAATCCTGGAGTGGGCCGCCATTTCCTTCTCCAGGGGATCTTCCTGACCCAGGGATCGAACCCAGGTTTCCGGCATTGGAGGCAGACACTTTAACCTCTGAGCCACCAAATCATTGCGTCCTTGCTATGCAAAAATGTAACTTTATCACTATCTTAAAACTAAATAGATTGTAAAGGGAACATTGGTGAAGGATTTTCATTTGTTGGGCTGATGTTTGCTGCTAAATCTCCATATTCCCTGCCCTTACAATGAATATAACTAGCATATAGGAGAAATAAGTACTAACCTTTAAGCATATAGGAGAAATAAGTATTAACCTTTAAGATTAATCATGTTAAACCTTAGGTTAAGTAAATTCCTTTCTTGATTGTAACTCACTACACCCTCACCCTATAGGAATGCAACTTTATTTGGAGGGTGGTGCCAGATTTAAGGAAAAATCACCCCTGCAAAAATAAGTTTTCTGGTTAACTGACCGGTATCAGAAAGGGCCATGAAATGTCAGCAGACCTCATGGTCAGAAGATGATGTACAAACTCATAAGACCTTTGTATAATTTTATATGAAGCACCTGACTGTGACAAGGGTCAGGTCTGTTGACCCCCGCATGACTCTGTATTCATCCCTATATATAACAAAATGTATAAAAACAAACCTGAAAAATAAAGAAAGAGGATCAGTTTCTGGAAAGCTGATTCCTCCATGTTGTTTCTTTCTTGTTCCCCGTTTTCCTGGCTGAATTCCCATCTGGTGTGGGGGTACGCACCAAGCCTACTAACTCTGCCTGGGCTTCTAAGATCGGACCGGGAGGCCTCAGTGCCTCCTCTCCTTCGGGAGAACAGAAAGACGCCTGTGGCCTACAGAGGTGGTGATTAGTATTCCACTTAAACCAGTTATTCAGCCTCTTTTTCTCCACTAATTTTCCTACTACACTATCCACTTCTAATCTCTCTATATCTGTAATTTAAAAAGTTTTTTCCAGGATGCCTACTCCGTCCCCACCTTCGAATCACCCTGGATCCACCTGGGCTGGACCCCGACACACAGACACTTTACCGTCTGAGCCACCAGTTGGTATGTATGAACTGAAGACATGTATAATAATGACATTGTTCTAAAGATGAGCAAGATGCGGCAAACAGCGGGGAAGAGTCGGTGGCACTGTCTTCAGTGCTTACAGAGAGGCACCCAGAGGAAAGTGCAGGCTCGTCCAATCCCCCTAAGGAAGGAGCCCAGGGGTCTGTGAGCACATTCATTCATTCCTTAGGTGCACAGGACAGTGTGTTAACAATGGGTTCAGGGCCTAACTTACTACTTTCAGTGCCTGAATCATTCACAAACTTGAGAACTTTAACCAGTATGAACTGTAAGAAAACGCCGCGGGAAGGAAAAGCCGCCTCTAGGGACCGTTGGTACAAGGCCTTTATTGGGCAGTCGCTCCTGGGCAGAACTCCCGGAGGCAAGCAAGCGAGGGAACAAAGGGAGTCTGCCCAGCGGGAAAGGGTGCGGGGTGGTTTTATAGCGAGGGCTGATGGATAGGCCAGGTTTTTCCTATACAAGGAAAAAGGCGCGAGCGGCAGCAGTGATTGGTGTTTCGGGGCTTCGTGTAGACGCCTGATTGGGTCGGGATGTGGGGGGTCGGCCCCCGGAAGCCTGGTCTGCTTCCGGTTCCTGCTCGGTTGTTGTCCCGCCTCCGAGGCTTGTACGTGGCACTTTTCTGGGGGCGAGCCTCAGCCAGCCTGTGTGCCTCTACCTTACATGAACAACATATTTATGCTTAGAGTGGCAGGAAATAATCAAGTGAACTTTATAAATCCACACTTTTGGAGAGAGTACAGAGATGCCCAAAGCTGTGGGCGACGGCTTTTACTGTGAAGCATTTTCACGCTATTTCAGGCAGTTATGAACTTGAGTTTGGCCTGCCTTCTACAGCATCCTCTTACTGACTTATGCCTGGATCAGGGTTCACAATGTCCCAATTTGTTTTCTGGTTTTCCATGGGGAAAAAATAAATAAAATTATATTACGGAGTGACCCATTTTTATCTGCCTCTGTTTATCCCTATGTAGAATTATTCCTCCTAGAAATGGTCTGAGAAAGATGGAATAATTCCCTAAATAATAAAACCCTGCAGTCTTTTTCTCTGACAATACCCCTGGTTGAAGAGGCGCAAAGAAGTTACTGCCAGGCGGAGCCAAGAGATAAGGTCAGATGCTGGCATTTATTCATGAAAATAGTAGCAAGATGGTTTGGATGCATTATTTTTAAGGTCCCTTGGAAATGCATGACAATGCCTTTAATAGGAATTCTGCATAAGAATGTGAGCACAGCAGGGCACAAGAAACCAGGGCTGCAGTCTCTGGAGGTACTGGGTGGGGGGGCGGTCTGCAAGGCTCAGGGCCTAAGTGCTCATCATCTTCCTACTGTGAGGAGCACTGGGTCGGCACTTCAGGAAACTCAGGTGCAGAAGAGAAACCTCCCTTGCTTAAAGGACACTCTCACTTCTCCTACTGTTACAAATTATACACAGGCATTGGAGAGCAAGGGATAATCCATGGAGCTTTAAATCCAAAGAAAGAGTAGCTTTCCAGATAGAAATATTCTGTGAAAGGCCTGGACATTTTAACATGATTTGTTCTTATAGCATCGCTGACTCAGTGGACGTGAGTTTGAGCAAACTCCAGGAGACAGTGGAGGACGGGGAGGCCTGGCGTGCTGCAGTCCATGGCTGCAGAGTCAGAGGCTGTGCGGACTTAGTCACTGAACAATGACGACAACAGAAAGAGTAGCTGTCCCACGAGTTTCTTTCTTTCTGTATGTGCTTGTGTAAAGCTTTCTCACTGTCACAGGGAGGAAGCCAATTCTGACTCCACGTGGGGAACTCTCTTTGGCTTGCTTTGCGTTGACTCAGTGTCTGGGCTGGAGGACCCTGCCCTTCCGCACGACTGTGAACTACGTGCCTCTGTTCAGCTCCCGGAGGGACGGCTCGTCCCTGCTGCCTGTGGCCAAAGAGAGGAGCACTCCCCTTCCGAAGGCGGGCCGCCCCCGGGGCTGCTCTGCAAGACTGAAGACCCTTCCCTCTGCTACGCACCGCCTCTCCCTCTCCAGCCTGCCTTCTGACTCTCGTTCCTTACTGCTCCTTTCTCTAATCTATAAAAGAACCTGGCATCCACATACCGTCAAGATGGTTATTTCGAGGCGCTAGCCCACCGTCTTCTCAGGCAGCTGCTTTCCGATTAAAGTCCTCGCCCCCCTCGTGCTTCATATTCACTAGCCTGTGAGCAGCGAGCAGGGTGAGCTGGGACTTGGTAACAAGATGGACAGTTTTTAAAACGTGAACTTTGGGAATTTAACCATAATGGAGCCCTGCGTGTGTCTTTTAGGCCTTATTCTTATTTGGGGAAAGTACTGAGTAATGTATTGTGCTGGTCAAAAAATTCATTTGAGCTTTTCTGTAACATCTTATGGAAAGACCCAAACAAACTTTTATGGACAACCCAAATAAATCACAGTTCTGAGAAACTCAGCTCCAAATAGCCCACAAATGTTGAGTCAATAAAAAAAAAAAAAATCATGAAACCAAGGGAAAAGGGAAAAATAGACTACATGTTGATTACTTGGAGAAAGAAAAGATAACAACCCCTGACTTACAAGTAACTGGAAAGCAATTTTCAAAAACCAGTCCCATTTTCATGAAGGATAACAAAGTGCCAAAATAATTTCAAATAAAGCATATTTAGGAATAACAGGAAGCAGTGTTGTCAGGCTAGGAACTTCAAAAATACCACCTGTCAGAAGCAGGGCATCATCCTGTACTTCCCGACATGATTACGCCATTTACATCCTGGACTTTCAACTCAAAAATGAGAGGGATATAGGTGATTTTATGAATTGATGAATACTAACAGTCAAAAGCTCCAACAAGGCTCTGCTGGAATCTCAGGCATTTTTAAGAAAAGCAAAACTATGATGAAAATCTAACTGGCACTGGCAGTTAGAGATAAGCAATGCAATTGTCAAGTTGCAAGGTGAAGAAATGGTTTTGCTGGTGTCTGAGAAAGGAAACCAAAGGTTGGGAGCAATATTACCGAAGAGTAGGATCTGTTGCAAAACAAAACCCAACAAAGCCCTCTTAATCTTTCTTTTAGTCAGTATACTTGGCTTTCTTTGTCTCTCAGGTATGCTAATTTATGAAGCACCCTCCTTAAACATGAGGCATCACCATGGAGATGAGCATGGAGGCCGCTTTTATCGGAGTCGCGAGACTTTCTGTTCTGTTTGGTACTCTGACGCTTGCCGGCAGGCACTTCTGTGTGTGTGTTCAAGTCTAGTCTTTTTAGAAAGAGAGTGACATCCTCTGACTGTATTCCTGTTGACACTTCATCCAGGCTCTACACGTCCACATGTAGCCTTCACCACCAGACTTGCTTTATGGAATTAGGGAGCTTGTCAAGGTAGATTAAAATAACAGTGTCTCCCCTGGGCATGATCAAGTAGATCAACAGAGGGCAAATTTGGGATCTACAGAACTTAGGTAGATGGTACCAATTAGCCCTGTGCATCTGGTGGGGACCAGGAAGCCACCCAGCTCCACGTGCTGCAGACGGAAGGCAGAGCCTACTCCGTGGGGCAGTCTGTTGCCTTGCTGCGATTTGTCTCCCAGAATCCTGAGAACTGACACTTCAGAAAAAGTAAAAAACAATCAGAACATATATATGTGGGCTTCCCCAGTAGCTCCTCGGTAGAGAATTCTCCTGCAAGTCAGGAGACATGGGTTCCATCCCTGGGTCAGAAAGATCCCCTGGAGTAGGAAACGACAGCCCACTCCAGTGTTCTTGCCTGGAGAATCCCGTGGGCAGAGGAGCCTGGTGGGCCGCAGCCTCTGGGGTCGCAGAGGGTCCGATGTGGCTGAAGTGGCTCAGCATGCACGCATGCATATATGTTGCTGCTGCTGCTTCTAATCACTAAGAAATGTCTGACTCTTTGTGACCCTGTGGACTGTAGCCCGCTAGGCTCCTCTGTCCGTGGGATTTCCCTGGCTAGAACGATGGAGTGGGTTGCCATCTCCTTCTCCAGGGGATCTTCCTAACCCAGGGATTGAACCCACGTCTCCTGAAGCTCCTGACTTGAAGGCAGATTCTTCTCTGCGGAGCCACTGAGGAAGCCCATTTGTTTACTTGTGGGGGGTCTCCTCTCATGTTTGCAAGTGAATGGAAACGATATGTTATTGCTGTTGACAGGAGATATGGGTTCAGTCCCTGGGAAGTGGGAGCTCTGGCCCAGAAGAGAGGTGAGCGGAACACGGCCGCGGGAGTCCTGGTTTCGAGGCGCCCAGGCCCTCTGGCCCAGGCACACTGCCTTCACAGTGCTGGCTGGAGATGATGCTAGCATCTCCATATTTGTGTAAGATACGTGGAATGCAGCCCGCGGCCTGGGAAGGACACACTGAAGAAACAGACTCCAGGCAGTCATCAGGACACCCGCCTTCTTTCTATTTACTAAGAGGCTGCATGTCCACAGACAGAAGACACATGAGCCCAGATCTCTGCAGACGCTGTGAGACGCCCAGACACTTCAGATCTGGGAGGCACAGAGGAGACGCTGTAGTTTCTCATCTTAGAGACAAGAAGATTAAAGTCCCAAAGACCAAGGGTCACACTGCAAGCCAATAACTGAACTTGCACTGGGATCCGGATCCTCAGACTTCCCAGCTTGTAGAACCTGTGTCGATGGGAAGAAAGGGGCAGTGACAGCAGAGTGAGCTGCCTCACGCTCACGGAGACATGCCCGCGTGCTCTGCGTGGGCGCCACTCTGACCACGCGCCTCGCCCCCATGGCTCTGCTCGCCTTCACGAGCTCCTGCTGCTACCCTAGCAAGGAAAACAGCTTCGGTGGGTTAACGGACCTGCCCGGCCTCCAGACTGCTCCTCATAACTCCTGAGACGAGCGTCTTCACTAACTAACAGGACGTTTTCTGGCCTGGGTCCACTCTAGATACAAAGAGCGTAAAAGACTGAAGGTGGCTCAGATACCCTTCTGTTGCTATTGTTTAGCCGGTAAATCGTGCCTGACTCTTGGCAACCCCATGGACTGTAGCCTGCAGGCTACCCTGTCCATGGGATTTCCCAGGCAAGAACACTGGAGTGGGTTGCCAGTTCCTGCTCCAGGGGGTCTTCCTGGCCCAGCGATTGAACTCATGACTTCTGCAATGGCAGGCAAATTCTTTACTGCTGAGCCACCAGGGAAACGCTCAGAAATCTTTAAACCTACCCAGCTGAAAATGAGTTGATACGTTTTTTAAAATGCTATTACTTAGAATTTTACAGCAATGGTTGACAAATCTAGTTAAGTACTTAAATACTTTTAAAATATTATTCAACTTCTCATTTTTCTTCCTAGATGAAATCAAGTAATTTTTTTTATTTCCCACCCCTGAAATCAAGTAATTTTAAAGGTCATATTTATATTTAAAAAAAGCAAAATCAAAAGCTTTTCTTTTCAATATTGAGGCAGTCTAATTTTCAACAAAATGGCCTGAGCCCTTCTCTTAAGCACCATCTCCAACACATTGACACGGCGGAGCACAGATGACGTATTACAAAGGCTGTGCTTGTCTACACTCCTTATGCCACAGGAAAGCTTTCATTTCTCTAGTTACCACCCAAAACCATGTCACTGGACACTTCTCTTCCTACCAAGAATCTCCTTCCACATTTTTCTCTCCCCCAGGCTTTCAACTTTGCAAATTCCTATCTCCCCGTCCACTAGAGTCAGACGCCCATCACTGTAATAAATGGAGTTGTCGTCTACAAGTCACAAAACACCCAAGCCAAACAACGTAAAAGGAAGAGACTGCACCGCATGAGCAATCGCTCAGGACAGAGCGGGTCCAGCAGAACTGAGCACAAGGTTCCCCAGGGCTGGACAAGATGCCTCTCCCAGGGCCTGGCTCTCTGCCCCTGCGCTGGGTCCACATTCAGACTCCATGCGGTAGGCAGCAGGGTCAGTCCCTGTGGCCTTCAAGTACAATGGGAAAGAAAGGGCGCCTTTTCTGAAAGACCTGCAAGCACCCTGAAGTTCCGCTAACTGCTCTGACCGTGGCCAGCTGAAACCGCCAGACCAGTCATGCTTCACGCGGGGTCAGAGCGCCAGCCCTGCAGAGGCAGCAGGAGGGCACAGAAACGGACAGTTTAGGGGAGCCCCAAAGAAAGATCGGGGATACTGTCAGAAGAACGAGAGACGGTTCTATGGGAGCAAACAGTGATAAATACCCCATGCTTTTTTATATAAATTTCTCCCATATTACAGGAAAAAAGCTCATTTTCCTAGAGAACATGTCCACTGAGGTATTTTTCCCCCAAGTAAAGGGAAATATCCTTATAGTACGTGGATTCTTGTTTTACTTTTACCCTAACCTTCAACTCAGTCTTCAGCTAGCTCTTAAAAAATAATTTCTTTCCTCCCGTTATATTGAGAAACGTTCTAAAGTAATATAGATGGATTTATTTCTATGATGCTTTAATGTCCGAGCACCTGGACAAACTGAATGAAATTCGGCCAAGTGTTGCCTAATGGAGCATGTGTTTTAATGGGCTGGTAAAAATGATTTGCAGTTTAAGCACAGTTCCTTTGCAGAGATAGAAGAAGCTGGAATAGGCCACTGCTGTTATTTAAGGGTGCCCATAAATTAATATTCAATCTTGTTTGAGAATTAAGTCCTTGCTTTATGCTATGTTTAAAAATTCTGATATTTATCAGAAAAATGGATGACTGTGTTTATTACAGGTTGAATTTGGAAGGTTTAATAAGCTATAAATAGTGATTAGGTATTTAGAGCTCGAATATTGACAGGCTTTCCTTATATTTTCCTTTATGACTAAGGTAAGAATATTTGGGGTGCAATATATAAGAAATGCATTTAGTTAAATGATCAAATGAATATAAGATGAATTGCACAGTTCTCAACTGTTAACAAGCTTTGACCAATTCTTGCTACTAGTAATAAAATAATGACCATGATGGTGATGTTGATGATGACGCTGTAGCTTGGAGACACAAGTCTTATTTAGAATCATTGAAGAATAATGATATACAATAATAATAATATTAGATATCAGGCAAGAACCCCAATGGGAAAATGACAAGAACGTGGCTTCATGACATTTTTGTCTGGCATGTAATTTACAAACATAACTGTGTGCATGTGAGTGTGTACATACACAATACAACAAAACGTGCACACACACGTATGCACATACACACACACACCTTCTATTCAAATTACCAATGTGTGTGTGCTCAGTCACTAAGTCATGCCCCACTCTTTGTGACCCCATGGACTGCAGCCCCCCAGGCTCCTCGGTGCATGGGGTTTCCCAGGCAAGAAAACTGGAGGCGGTTGCCATTTCCTCCTCCAGGGGGTCTCCCTGACCCAGGGATCAAATCCCTCTCTCCTGCATTGGCGGGCAAGATCTTTATCTTTGAGCCACCTGAGACCTAAGCCCAAAACACAAAATAATGATTTCCAATTCTGTCCTTTCTTGGCAAAATACAAGACTAAACAGTAACTATGAAATAGTTATATTTTCACAGTGGTTCTCTTAACAGAATGATAAACCACAGGCGATACAACTGATGAAAGGGAGAGCCGCATTTCACCAGAACTCTAACCTTTTAGAACACAGATGTAGTATTATGTTCCAACAGAGCTCCTTGCTACCAAATAACCCTTTTTTCACTCTATCATTACATATTTTCCCACGGGTGGCAGAATATTATTGCCAACCTTTATCTCATGATTTCCTATCATATTCCAGCAGATGTAAAGTGCCTTTAAATAACTGCAAAACGTATACAATAAAAAGGATTTTAATATTACTTTTTCAAAGAAGAGCTCTTTTCCCTGCACACTGGTGTCTTACAGGCTGAGGAATACAGTGCTTTGCGCCTTCTGGCCTTAGTTTTGCCGTCTGTGAAATGGAGCCTTGTGCAGAGTGGTGGTGAGGCATGCGCAGTGCTCCTGGTAGGGGCAGGATGGACGCGGCATGACACCGGAGTCTGCTCGGGTCTTCAGATCCCCGAGTTTGCCGTTTATGAATCTACCCCTCCTGTTTAAGTCAACGGCCCTTCCCTTCTCAGCATTCTCAGACTTAAGAGGGTGGCTCCGGCCTCCCCATTCTTCCAGCAGGCTCCTGCTCCGCATTGTGAACGGGGCATCCAGAGGGTTATTTTTCTGGCATCGCGCTCCGTGTGCCATGTGCATGGATGTCAGCTGACTCAGCACATCCTCAGCTGGAGCAGTGTCTCTGTGAATACAAAGCACGAACCTGAATCACTGGGGCAATGAATCGTGGGTGTCCCCCTCCATCAATCTCCTCTACTAGCATATTTGCACAGGAGGATTTTTCACAGGTAGTGACTTTCTGTTGGAATTTCAAAACATGCCTGCAGTTTTTCTCTTGGGCAAGAATCTTATTCAAGCAAGGACTATTTTCCTTCCTTTTTTCTCTATTTGCCCTTCTTTCTTTGTAAAGCCTGGAACAAAAGCTCCTGTATCTAGACTCCATTTTATTTTGTTGCACAGGGATCAAAAGTATAATTTTTATAGAGATTCTATTCATAGAAGTTACTATTTTTTTTTGAACCCAGGTCAATGGGAAGAAAAAAGAGAGAGAAGGGAGGGTTAAAGAGGAACGAAGGGTAGAGAGAAGAGACAGAGAAAGAGTGGATGCCGCAGGCGGAACTGAGGCTGTGGGTTTAGACAGAACTTGTTTTAAATTTTGGATCTACAACTTTACTTGTATGCAAATCCAGTGAATAAGTTCTAAAAGCCTCAGCTTCCTCATCTGCACAATGGGTACATTATTATTAATCTACTCCAAGATGACGTTCAGTCAGTTCAGTTCAGTTGCTCAGTTGTGTCCAACTCTGTGAGCCCATGAATCACAGCACGCCAGGCCTCCCTGTCCATCACCAACTCCCGGAGTTCACTCAGACTCACGTCCATCGAGTCCGTGATGCCATCCAGCCATCTCATCCCTGGTCGACCCCTTCTCCTCCTGCCCCTAATCCCTCCCAGCATCAGGGTCTTTTCCAATGAGTCAACTCTTCGCATGAGGTGGCCAAAGTACTGGAGTTTCAGCTTTAGCATCATTCCTTTCAAAGAAATACCAAGGTTGATCTCCTTCAGAATGGACTGGTTGGATCTCCTTGCAGTCCAAGGGACTCACAAGAGTCTTCTCCAACACCACAGTTCAAAAGCATCAATTATTCAGCACTCGGCTTCTTCATAGTCCAACTCTCACATACATGACCACAGGAAAAACCATAGCCTTGACTAGACAGACCTTAGTCGGCAAAGTAATATCTCTGCTTTTGAATATGCTATCTAGGTTGGTCATAACTTTCCTTCCAAGGAGTAAGCATCTTTTAATTTCATGGCTGTAATCATCATCTGCAGTGATTTTGGAGCCCCCCAAAATAAACTCTGACACTGTTTCCACTGTTTCCCCATCTATTACCCATGAAGTGATGGGACCGGATGCCATGATCTTTGTTTTCTGAATGTTGAGCTTTAAGCCAACTTTTTTGCTCTCCTCTTTCACTTTCGTCAAGAGGCTTTTTAGTTCCTCTTCACTTTCTTCCGTGAGGGTGGTGTCATCTGCACACCTGAGGTTATTGATATTTCTCCTGGCAATCTTGATTCCAGCTTGTGCTTCCTCCAGCCCACAGTTTCTCATGATGTACTCTGCATAGAAGTTAAATAAGCAGGGTGACGATATTAAAGAGATAAATAATGTAGTACACATAGAACACCAAGCTGCCCGCTTCAGAGAGCACACAGTCACTCTAATTCAGCTCCTACTAACAGCTGCCGCCATATTTACAGAACAGGCACTGGTTGATGGCCTGCTCATGGCTAATTCAAATAGCATTTACATCTCTACCAGACAGCTAAAGCTCAGAACAGAATATTTCATTATATTACACCATGGATTCTAGAAATGGAGACTTAGACACTGACCATCGGGACTTGCACAATTAAAAGTCTCCTTGGAATCTACTTTATGATCACAGGTGTCTTTCTAGACCTTTCCTGCTGCTGTGCTGTGCGAAGTCACTCCACCTGTGTCCGACTCTTTGCAGCCCCAGGGACTGTCACAGCCAGGCCGGAATGCTCGAGTGGGCTGCCATGTCCCCTTCCAGGGGATCTTCCTGACCCAGGGACTGAGCTTCTGCCTCTTGCTCTCTGCCCTGGCCACCTGGGGAGCCTTCCTCGGATGTGAAAAGTGACAAAAAGAGCTCAGTGCCTTCAGACCAACGCACTGCTCACAGAGAAAGGCGGAGGAATGCAACTCATTCACTCGCCTCTCAGCACCCTGTGAGAGACAGTGAATGGGTTCACATGAAGAGGAAGGTGGAAGAACAGAGGAGAGAGTGGAATGAGTCTGATTCCATTATAAAGCCGGGGTAACACTTGAAAAAACCCAGTGCACACAGGTGGTCTGCAGTAAGCATGAAACCTACATGGACACAAAGAAAGGAGATACTGCTACCAACTGCTGAGGCAGAGGAAAACAAAGATGCACTTGTTAGTTACAGTCTTCAGTTCTTCAGAAAATTAAATTCATGTCCATGGGTATTGTCTTGATTATTATGAAATGAGGATGAAACGACTGCAATGAATATATTTCAAGAGAACATTCTGAAATTTCATGCTGTCACTGAAATGCTTAAAGATGAAAATTCTGTGATTGAAGAGACAAGGACTCTATTTGAAATTTAGAACTTTCGTCAACATTTTATATCACAGTATTCTATAGAAATAATAACTTTTTGTGTTATTTCCTGGGCATATTTCTAAAATTATCATCAATGGATGACATTTGAAGGCAAATATTATCTCTTATTTCATATAAGCTGATAAAATGTTTTTAAAATCATCAAATACATAAAACAATTCCTGTATAACTTGATATCTGACTTTTCTAACATATATGATCATTATTATATTTAATGTCTAAGTCACAATACTTGTCAGGCCTTGGAATTTAATTTATCTTTTTAAGGACTCAGTTTCGTCATCTCTAAAGTAGGGATGAGGAGAAGGCAATGGCGCCCCACTCCAGTCCTCTTGCCTGGAAAATCCCATGGATGGGGGAGCCTGGTGGGCTGCAGTCCACGGGGTCGCAAAGAGTCGGACATGACTGAGCGACTTCACTTTCACTTTTCACTTTCATGCATTGGAGAAGGAAATGGCAACCCGCTCCAGTGTTCTTGCCTGGAGAATCCCAGGGACGGGGGAGCCTGGTGGGCTGCCATCTATGGGGTCGCACAGAGTCGGACACGACTGAAGTGACTCAGCAGTAGCAGCAGCAGCAAAGTAGGGATAACAACAGTGACTACTTCCTGGGATATTGTGGGGATTAAATAAAGCATGTAAAACACTAATCCTGACTCATGGCAGCAAGCATTTAACAGATATTTAATACAGGTGATGTTTGATATTAAACTTTCTTATTTGGACCGGGGGTATACTCAATGATGCTGGCCCTTCGGTGGAACAGCAAAAAATCTGAGACATAATAATCATGATGATTACGTGCATCCCTACGTCGATAAAGCCACACTTCACCATGGTCTCATTTTGGTTATATTTGCAATGTATAAAAATTATAAATACAGAAAAGGTTAGTTAGGTCCATGAAATACTAAAATACAAGTATTATATTCTTAGATTAAAAAATATTTTCCTAAGAAAGTAAATTCACTCACCTTTGTTTAAAAAAGACTCATGCAAGGATGTATACTGGGCTATGGTTTACAGTCACAAAATCCCAGCAATAATTTAAATATCCTCCAGTAGAAGAATGACAAGTTACAGAACATTTATGAATCCTCTTTAAATACTCAGAAGAATGAGGTAAATAAATGAAAAGATATGAAGTGATATTTAACTTCCGTAGGCATGAAAATGTGCTTAAATTATAACCCAGTGGTTTGCACCCGTTTGTGTTAGAAAGAATGACACAGGTGTACAAACCTTTACAAATGTAATCTAGAGAATCGGAAAATGGCCACAGTGCTGCTGGCCTTTGAGAGCAGCACTAAGGAATTGAGAAACTAGACTAAAAAATGTAAAAAAGAAAAAAGAATCCTTTCTATATACTTTTTGGTTCTATTTAAAAATGTTAATGTTCATTTAATCACCTTACAAAAAAGACATGATATTAAGCTGTAAAAGGGGCTCCCCAGGTATCACAGTGGTAAAGAATGCGGCTGCCAATGCAGGAGATGCAAAAGATGAGGGTTCGACCCCTGGGTTGGGAGGATCCCCTGGAGAAGGAAATGGCAGCCCACTCCAGTGTTCTTGCCTGGAGAACCCCATGGACAGAGGAGCCTGGCGGGACACAGACCGTGGGGTTGCAAAGAGTTGGCCGTGAGAAAGCACACACACACATTAAACTGTAAAATAAGCAGTTAGGGTTGCCTTTCCAGGGGCCATTTATTTTCTGACTTCCCAGATAGTGCTAAAGAACCCGCCTGCCCATGCAGGAGACTTAAGAGACCCAGGTTCAAATCCCTGGACTGGGAAGATTCCCTGGAGGAGGGTACGGCAACCCAGTCCAGTATCCTTGCCTGGAGAATCCCAGGGACAGAGGAGCCTGGTGGGCTCATTCCATGGGGTCACGAACAGTTGAACACGACTGAGTGACTTCTACTTTTTAAATTTTCATTTAGTTTTGATGGATTCCAGGACAGTTTTGAGATACTCGATCAATGTACACATAGCACACTATGGGATCAATAGTTATTTGCTCCCTAGTACAGCAGTGTCTGTGCTGTAGACATGGTCTTCTAATTATTTTAACCTGGCTGCCCAGACACTGCAGGTCATGAGGAAGTACCAAATGATGCCTGCCCAACCGCCTTAGTTCCAAAGAGGAACGGAAGAATGAGGTGTTGTATATGGGGATTCACTAGCTTTACTGACTTTCTGAGACAAATTTTATTTTTTTTATTTTTTTTTAATTAATTTATTTATTTAATTACAATACTGTATTTGTTTTGCCATACAATGAGACAAATTTTAATGTTGGGTGCTGCAGTTTCTTTTGAAGGGAAAGACTGCAAACCCCTTTCTTTAAATGTAAATGATGATCAATAGCTGGAAAGAACCATAGTGGTTAATAGAACAAACAGCCCTCAATTACTCTAACACCGAATGAAAATGTAATCTATAGGCCACTACTTTACGGCATTTTAGATTCAGATAGATAAACAAACAAACAAAATCTCAGAAATTCCTCTGATTCTCCATTAGAATCATGAACTTTTAATACAAGTAATAGTGAGAATTCAACCCCCTTGAAGACATAGACAATGTAGTTTAACGCTTGATTATATATATATTACCTGGAATGGGCAACTGGTTATTTTATGTTGCTCTATAAAGAAATAAATCTCCTTAACTCATTTCAAAGTGGCATAACCCAGAACTCAGTTCCTGGCATCAATAAACTTCAGAGTGCTGAATTTAAAGGATAGTCCATTCCGGATCTCATTCTCCTTCCTGTCTGTATTGGAAACTTGTTACTGCTGATAGCATCCTGACCCTCCATTAGGTTGCAGTGACTAGCTCACCTGGCCCAGCTGTCTCGCTTTTCTCTAAGTGCTCTGTTTGGAGGCATGTCCTCTTTCGCGCTTACTTGAATGGCTGTCTTCTAGCCTCGCTCCGTCGCGGTGCTGTCTTAGTTGCCGAGTTGTGTCTGACTCTCACAGCCCCATGGACTCTACCTGCCAGATTCCTTTGTCCGTGGGATTTCCCAGGCAAGAATCCTCCTCCAGGGGATCTTCCCGACCCAGGGATCAAACCCACACCTCGTGCACTGCAGGCAGACTCTTACCTACTGAGCCAGCCCGGAAGCCCTTCCCTCTCCATGCTTTCCAGGAGGAGCCTCAGCTACACTCATGGTTATGACCGTGTTTTTCCACCACTGGCTTCCGGAGGCTGCGCCGTCTAACCAGACCACTCCCCAGAGTCTAACTACCTGCAGGCCAATTTTCTCTCAAAGTCCTGCAGGTCTCTGAAATCCACTGTACACAAAATTCTATTTCATCATCGTATTCATTCCACGTCCTTTATGCCAGTGACACCCTTTATAATAGTGACTTGGGCTCCCCTGGTGGCTCAGCTGGTAAAGAACCCTCCCGCAGTGCAGGAGACCTGGGTGCGATCCCTGGTTGGGGAGCTCCCCTGGAGAAGGGAAAGGCTACCCAGTCCAGTATTCTGGCCTGGAGAATTCCAGGGACTGTATAGTCCACGGGGTTGCAAAGAGTCGGACACAGGAGTGTCTCCACTTTCACAGCTAGCCAGCTGCTCAAGTGAAAGCTGCGGGCCTCACCCCGCACCGCAGCCTTCTCACGATCAGCATCAGCTGTGCAGTGTGATGAGCAAGATTCCCAGGCTCCTCCCCTGGAATTCGGGTCCAGGAAACCCGGGGCTGGGCTGAGACTCTGAGTGGAATACCCACGTCGGCAGTTCTGACGCTGTGCTCTCTCTCCGTGGTGATAAAGTCCTGCGTCTTCTGACTGAGGAACAGCGCTGCACCCGTTCGCTCCCCTCCCTGTGGGGCGACCTGCGAGGAGGCCCCGCACAGCCAGCTCGCGCCTGCCGCTGCTCCCCCGGCCACCCCGCCGCCTCATGATCTTCATCCGACCAACTTCCACTTGCCAGTCAGATGTCAGCTCAGATACTAACTCTTCTAAAAAGTCTATACTGATTTCCCTGTTCTGGAATAAATACAGAAGACAAGTGTTTCCGCAGGAAAGCTGATGAGACTCATCTTCTGCATATGCTGACGTCTGTCCTAGGGCTTCCCTGGCGGCCCAGAGGTAAGAATCCACCTGCCAATGCGGGGGACAAAGGCGCGATCCCTGGGGCAGGGAGACGCCTTGGGGGAGGCAGGGCACCCACTCCTGCATCCTGCCTGGAGGATCCCAAGGACGGAGGAGCCTGGCGGGCTGCAGTCCACGGGGCCTCAGTGAGTCGGACGGGACTGAGCGGCTTAGCCTGCGCGTACTCAGGATGTTCTTCTTCAGACGTGAAACCCTGTGAAGGGGCCGCAGCGTCCATGACACCCGGGCCAGAGGAGTGCCGCATGCATTGCTGAACAGGCCAGTTCACGAGCCAGCGCAATAAGCATGCAAAGCTGTGATGGAACGAGTCCGTTGGAAGGTGACTGCGACGGAAGGTGACTGATGCCGACAAGCAAGAGCTCAAATTCCGAAGACAAATCAGTAAAAAAAAAAAAAAAAAAAGGAGGACTGTGGACTGGACACACAAAAGTGAGAAATTCCCTAGGGCTGATGTATATGGACTACTACTTTAAAAAGATAAAACATTAACCTCCAAATGGTACAAAACCAGTTTTAAACCTGTGTGCAAAGATCCTTTAATAACCTCTTGGAAGGACATCTCTCACAGACTCATAAATTTGTTTAAATTATGATAATAGCAATTAAAATAAAATTAATCAAACACATCATGGAAATTTTCCTTAAACATATTTAGATTCTTAAAATCGCCATTAAGCAGATGAAACCATAATGGAAGCGTACTTTCGGCATAACTGTCATTGACTTGCTAATCATCTGCATTCATTTGAACCCTAAGTGTGTAACTGTTCACACGGAGCGCAGTCACTCTGCCTCGGACTAGAGAAGGCCTTGGTGAAACGGATGGTGGGTGAGCTCGAGAAGTGTAAGGGCTTCCCTGGTGGCTCAGCGATAAAGAATCCACCTGCCAACGCAGGAGACACGCGTCCCAGCCCCGACCCAGGAGGACCCCCACCCCGAGGAGACGCTAAGCCCACGCCTCACAGCTCCTGAGCTTGTGCTCTAGAACCTGGTGTCCCAACTACTCGGTGCATCCGCGTCAGCTACTGAAGCCCGAGCACCCTAGACCCTGTGCTCTGCAAGAAGAGGGGCCGCCAGAGGAGGGGCATCACAGGGGAGCACACCACAGGAGAGGGCACCACAGGAGAGGGGCATCACAGGAGGGGGGTCACCAGAGGAGAGGCCACCTCAGGAGGGGGGTCACCACAGGAGAGGCCACCTCAGGAGAGGGCACCACAGGAGATGGGCCACCACAGGAGAGGGCACCACAGGAGACGCTAAGCCCACGCCTCACAGCTCCTGAGCTTGCGCTCTAGAACCTGGCGTCCCAGCTACTCGGTGCATCCACGTCGGCTACTGAAGCCCGAGCACCCTAGACCCTGTGCTCTGCAACAAGAGGGACCACCAGAGGAGGGACATCACAGGGGAAGGCACCACAGGAGAGGGGCCACCAGAGGAGGGGCATCACAGGAGGGGGGTCACCAGAGGAGGGACCACCTCAGGAGGGGGGTCACCACAGGAGAGGCCACCTCAGGAGAGGGCACCACAGGAGAGGGGCCACCACAGGAGAGGGCACCACAGGAGAGGGCACCACAGGAGAGGGCATCACAGGAGGGGGGTCACCAGAGGAGGGACCACCTCAGGAGGGGGGTCACCACAGGAGAGGCCACCTCAGGAGAGGGCACCACAGGAGAGGGGCCACCACAGGAGAGGGCACCACAGGAGAGGGCACCACAGGAGAGGGCATCACAGGAGGGGGGTCACCAGAGGAGGGACCACCTCAGGAGGGGGGTCACCACAGGAGAGGCCACCTCAGGAGAGGGCACCACAGGAGAGGGGCCACCACAGGAGAGGGCACCACAGGAGAGGGCACCACAGGAGAGGGCATCACAGGAGGGGGGTCACCAGAGGAGGGACCACCTCAGGAGGGGGGTCACCACAGGAGAGGCCACCTCAGGAGAGGGCACCACAGGAGAGGGGCCACCACAGGAGAGGGCACCACAGGAGAGGGCACCACAGGAGAGGGCATCACAGGAGGGGGGTCACCAGAGGAGGGACCACCTCAGGAGGGGGGTCACCACAGGAGAGGCCACCTCAGGAGAGGGCACCACAGGAGAGGGGCCACCACAGGAGAGGGCACCACAGGAGAGGGCACCACAGGAGAGGGCATCACAGGAGGGGGGTCACCAGAGGAGGGACCACCTCAGGAGGGGGGTCACCACAGGAGAGGCCACCTCAGGAGAGGGCACCACAGGAGAGGGGCCACCACAGGAGAGGGCACCACAGGAGAGGGCACCACAGGAGAGGGCATCACAGGAGGGGGGTCACCAGAGGAGGGACCACCTCAGGAGGGGGGTCACCACAGGAGAGGCCACCTCAGGAGAGGGCACCACAGGAGAGGGGCCACCACAGGAGAGGGCACCACAGGAGAGGGCACCACAGGAGAGGGCATCACAGGAGGGGGGTCACCAGAGGAGGGACCACCTCAGGAGGGGGGTCACCACAGGAGAGGCCACCTCAGGAGAGGGCACCACAGGAGAGGGGCCACCACAGGAGAGGGCACCACAGGAGAGGGCACCACAGGAGAGGGCATCACAGGAGGGGGGTCACCAGAGGAGGGACCACCTCAGGAGGGGGGTCACCACAGGAGAGGCCACCTCAGGAGAGGGCACCACAGGAGAGGGGCCACCACAGGAGAGGGCACCACAGGAGAGGGCACCACAGGAGAGGGCATCACAGGAGGGGGGTCACCAGAGGAGGGACCACCTCAGGAGGGGGGTCACCACAGGAGAGGCCACCTCAGGAGAGGGCACCACAGGAGAGGGGCCACCACAGGAGAGGGCACCACAGGAGAGGGCACCACAGGAGAGGGCATCACAGGAGGGGGGTCACCAGAGGAGGGACCACCTCAGGAGGGGGGTCACCACAGGAGAGGCCACCTCAGGAGAGGGCACCACAGGAGAGGGGCCACCACAGGAGAGGGCACCACAGGAGAGGGCACCACAGGAGAGGGCATCACAGAAGACGGGCCACCACAGGAGAGGGCACCACAGGAGAGGGCATCACAGGAGGGGGGTCACCACAGGAGGGGCCACCTCAGGAGAGGGCACCATAGAAGACGGGCCACCACAGGAGAGGGCACCACAGGAGAGGGCATCACAGGAGGGGGGGCACCACAGGAGGGGCCACCTCAGGAGGGGGGTCACCACAGGAGGGGCCACCTCAGGAGGGGCATCACAGGAGGGGGGTCACCAGAGGAGGGGCATCACAGGTGGGGGGGTCACCACAGGAGAGGGGCCACCAGAGGAGGGGCATCACAGGAGGGGGGTCACCAGAGGAGGGACCACCTCTGGAGGGGGGTCACCACAGGAGAGGCCACCTCAGGAGAGGGCACCACAGGAGAGGGCACTGGAGGGGGGTCACCACAGGAGGGGCCACCTCAGGAGGGGCATCACAGGAGGGGGGTCACCAGAGGAGGGGCATCACAGGATAGCCCACCACAGGAGAGAGGCCACGACAGGAGGCATCACCACAGGAGGCACCACCACAACTCAGTCATCACATCTGAAGGGGAGCCCCCTATCACCGCTCACCACAACTAAAGAAAATCCTAAGTAGCAACAAAGACCCAGCATGGCCAAAAATTAACTGATTTTTTAAAGAAAGAAATGTAATGTTATGAATGTGAGGATCAGTTCCCTGGGGGCTCAGACGGTAAAGCATCTGCCTACAATGCAGGAGACCCAGGTTTGATCCCTGGAGAAGGAAGATTCCCTGGAAGATTCCCTGGAGAAAGAAATGGCAACTCACTCCAGTATTCTTGCCTGGAAAATCCCATGGACTGAGGAGTCTTGTTGGCTACTGTCCATGGGGTCGCAAAGAGTCGGACATGACCAAGAGACTTCACTTCACTTCAGTTCAGTCAGTTGTGTCTGACTCTTTGAAACCCTGTGAATGGCAGCATGCCAGCCTCCCTGTCCATCACCAACTCCTGGAGTTCACTCAAACTCATGTCCATCGAGTCGGTGATGCCATCCAGCCATCTCATCCTCTGTCATCCCCTTCTCCTCCTGCCCCCAATCCCTCCCAGCATCAAAGTCTGCTCCAATGAGTCAACTCTTCACATGAGGTGGCCAAAGTACTGGGGTTTCAGCTTCAACATCAGTCCTTCCAAAGAATACCCAGGACTGATCTCCTTTAGAATGGACTGGTTTGATCCCCTTGCAGTCTAAGGGACTCTCAAGAGTCTTCTCCAACACCACAGTTCAAAAGCATCAGTTCTTCAGTGCTCAGCTTTCTTCACAGTCCAACTCTCACATCCATACATGACCACTGGAAGAACCATGGCCTTGACTAAATGGACCTTTGTTGGCAAAGTAATGTCCCTGCTTTTGAATATGCTGTCTAGGTTGGTCATAAATTTCCTTCCAAGGAGTAAGCGTCTTTTAATTTCATGGCTACAATCACCATCTGCAGTGATTTTGGAGCCCCCAAAAATAAAGTCAGCCACTGTTTCCACCATTTCCCCATCTATTTCCCATGAAATGATGGGACCAGATACCAAGATCTTAGTTTTCTGAATGTTGAGCTTTAAGTCAACTTTTTCACCCTCCTCTTTCACTTTCATCAAGAGACTTTTTAGTTCCTCTTCACTTTCTGCCATAAGGGTGGTGTCATCTGCATATCTGAGGTTATTGATATTTCTCCCAACAATCTTAATTTCAGCTTGTGCTTCTTAAAGCCCAGCGTTTCTCATGATGTACTCTGCATATAAGTTAAATAAGCAGGGTGACAATATACAGCCTTGACGTACTCCTTTTCCTATTTGGAACCAGTCTGTTGTTCCATGTCCAGTTCTAACTGTTGCTTCCTGACCTGCATACAGGTTTCTCAAGAGGCAGGTCAGGTGGTCTTGTATTTCCACCTCTTTCAGAATTTTCCACAGTTTATTGTGGAATGTGGGAATAATAACAACTAAATTAGAAAAGACTCCTCCAGCTTAAAATGGTAGCTTTGAAGTGCCTCAGTTCAGTCAGTTCAGTTCAGTCGCTCAGTTGTGTCTGACTCTTTGCGACCCCATGAATCGCAGCACGCCAGTTGAAGTGCCTAGTGCTTCATTTTGTTACCTTCCCCAGGTGTCAACCAATTAGTTAAACACATGAAATGAGGCAACTTTGTAAGAATTACTGATATGCACGTACCCTGGACACAGTCTCTGTTTTGAAAAAGAGGGTTAAAGGGCCTCAACAGAACCATGAAGTAAGACAAACACACCGCTTTTTCCACATTTTCATCTCTGCATCAGTCAGAACCACTTTCACCAGATGCTAGTAGCCACTCTGTTACAGGAAATCTCCAAGAAAAATCTTAAAAGCAGTTTGACTTCTTCCCTTTTCTCCCTATCCCATCACATAAATACATGCCTGTAGCCCTAAGTCTAAATATTTACAGTTATAAATAAAGCCAAAGAATGGATGCTTTTGAACTGTGGTGTTGGAGAAGACTCTTGAGAGTCCCTTGGGCAGCAAGGAGATCAAACCAGTCAATCCTAAAGGAAATCAGTACTGAGTGTTCACTAGAATATTTACATACAAACCTCCAATACTTTGGCCACCTGATGTGAGGAGCCGACTCATTGGAAAAGACCCTGATGCTGGGAAAGACTGAAGGTAGGACGAGAAGGGGGTGACAGAGGATGAAATGGTTGGACGGCATCACTGATGCGATGGCTATGAGTTTGAGCAAACTGTGGGTGATGGTGAACGATGGGAAAGCCTGGCATGTGCAGTCTATGGGTTCGCAGAGTCGGACATGACTGAGCAACTGAACAACCAAACACTGTATTAAATACTGTATTGAATAGCATATAATCGATCTTCATATTTGGGCAAGTATATTGCCATATTTACAATTTTTTGAATTATATAAGTTTAAAGCACTTATTGACTGAGAATTTGCCAAAGTGTCAAAATGTCTGTGTACTCTATTCGGACAAGAAACAAAATCCAGAATTCATAAAATGCTTTATACTTATAACATGGAATATATTTAGTTTTCATTCCAATTCCAAAGAAAGGCAATGTCAAAGAATGCTCAAACTACTGCACAATTGCACTCATCTCACATGCTAGTAAAGTAATGCTCAAAATTCTCCAAGCCAGACTTTAGCAATACGTAAACCATGAACTCCCTGATGTCCAAGCTGGTTTTAGAAAAGGCAGAGGAACCAGAGATCAAATTGCCAACATCCGCTGGATCATGGAAAAAACAAGAGAGTTCCAGAAAAACATCTATTTCTGCTCTATTGACTATGCCAAAGCCTTGACTGTGTAGATCACAATAAACTGTGGAAAATTCTTTAAGAAATGGGAATACCAGACCACCTAACCTGCCTCTTGAGAAATCTGCATGCAGGTCAGGAAGCAATACTAAGAACTGGACATGGAACAACAGACTGGTTCCAAATAGGAAAAGGAGTACACCAAGGCTGTGTATTGTCACCCTGCTTATTTAACTTCTATGCAGAGTACATCATGAGAAACGCTGGGCTGGAAGAAACACAAGCTGGAATCAAGATTGCCGGGAGAAATATCAATAACCTCAGGTATGCAGATGACACCACCCTTACGGAAGAAAATGAAGAGGAACTAAAAAGCCTCTTGATGAAAGTGAAAGAGGAGAGTGAAAAAGTTGGCTTAAAGCTGAACATTCAGAAAACGAAGATCATGGCATCCAGTCCCATCACTTCATGGGAAATAGATGGGGAAACAGTGGAAACAGTGTCAGACTTTATTTTGGGG
>SJYG01000532.1:1308104-1388447 GCA_006410535.1 Litocranius walleri | reverse complement strand
TGGATGGCATCACAGACTCGATGGACGTGAGTCTGAGAGAACTCCGAGAGATGGTGATGAACAGGGAGGCCTGGCGTTCTGCAATTCATGGGGTCACAAAGAGTCGGACACGACTGAGAGACTAAAATGAAATGAAATATATATCAGTAAAATCACAAATGAATATGTTATAATCAGTTCAGTTCAGTTCAGTCGCTCAGTCGTGTCCGACTCTTTGCAACTCCATGAACTGCAGCACGCCAGGCCTCCCTGTCCATCACCAACTCCTGGAGTTCACTCAGACTCACGTCCGTTGAGTAAGTGATGGCATCCAACCATCTCATCCTCTGTCGTCCTCTTCTCCTCCTGCCCTCAATCTTTCCCAGCATCAGGATCTTTTCAAATGAGTCAGCTCTTCGTATCAGGTGGCCAAAGTATTGGAGTTTTAGCTTCAACATCAGTCCTTCCAATGAACACCCAGGACTGATCTCCTTTAGGATGGACTGGTTGGATCTCTTTGCAGTCCAAGGGAATCTGAAGAGTCTTCTCCAACACTGCAGTTATAATCAAGATTTCCACAAAATGGAGTAAAGGATTTTAAAAAATAAAGTGCAACTATGAAGTAGATTATGTAAATCACACAAATTGTTTTATTTGCTTTAAATGGTTAAAATGATCTCAAAATCCAAAGATGCAGTACAAACTGAACAAATTAATATCAACTTTAAACCAAGCTGTTTACATCAAAGTAAACAGGTGTGACAGCTGTGCTCCTGCTCCCACTTCTGCTAGCACTGATATTTTCCTGCGTGTGAAAGGAAGCTATTCAGGAAACCAGTAAGCAAAATCCATGAAAAGAGATGTTCATTAGGACAAATTGGGGTGCAATTCCTGAATTTCAAGATTAATAACAATAAGAACATTGGAAAAAATAGCAAATTATTAAGAGTGCTTATTTTAGGGTATTGGAATTAAAAGTAATATAATACTATTTGTACTTTTCCATCTTTTCCAAATTTTTCATGAAGTGCACACACTGCATTTTAATCAGTTTAAAAAAAATACATGCTATTTCTTGTAAACTTACACCACCTCATAACTATTAGCCACTTGCACCCAAGTTTTCCCTTAACTGTTAGGCTATTATATTAGAACTATTTGTTAACAACATTTCACTATGAAAAGAACACATGAATAGGCGTTTAATTGCGTAAGGGATTTGTACTGAAACTATCTTAATAAATCAAGCTTGGAACATCTGCAAACATTTGTACCTAAACTACATATTTGAAGGAACAGCAACCTAAAAGCCCAAAAGCTCTGAATCTAAATGAAGATGAACTCTTTCAGCACAAACCTGCTGCCGAAGTCTTAGCACAGAATCACTGTTGCTTTATACACAATTCTGATTTGTTTAATGAAGTTTCAGTTCTCTTGATGCAAAATAGCGAAGCTTTCTAAATAGAAAAACAAAAGAATTAAGCACTGATACATGAATGAACCTCGCAAACATTATGCAAAGTAGAAGAGGCCAAACTCTAAACACAATGTATTGCATGGTTCCATCTACAAGAACTGTCAAAAAAAGACAGATTCACAGAGACAGAAACACGTCAGTGATTTCCAGACCTGACAAGGATAGGAGGGTGATGGGGTAGGAGGGTGGTAGGGATAGGGTGTAACTGTGTAAGCGTGGAGTTTCTTTGAGGGTGATGAAAATATTCTGGAATCAGAAAGTGGACATAATTGCACAACTTTGTTAATATGCTAAGGACCACAGAACTGTCCATTTTAAAATAATAAGTTTTATGATATGTGAATTTCATTGAAATTTTTTAAAGAAGGAAAAGAAATGAATGCCTTGTCAGGAAATCCACGTAACATGTTCCATTGGAAACCGGATGCAATATTGCTGCAATATATATTATGTTAAAAATAAAAGGTCTCGTGGTCAAGAAAGCTTGAGAAATATTACGTTAAGCAGATGTAACTGCAAAAGTCTTCACAGAGTCGTTAGTTTACTAACATGCTTCGTGTGTCTTCATGTTTCCTGATGATGTTTTCTGCCTTCTGCTTGTGGAAACTCTCAGAGGAATGTGCTCTGTAAACACACTTTGAGAACTACAGCCTGGAAGAACAGTCTTGGAATTCCCTGACAAAAACAGCTTAAATATTCCTCTGATCAAAATGCAACTCATTATTTATTCAGGCGCCATATATTGCTAAGAAAGCTGCTATTCACACATAGCTTCATTACTGTAAAATTTTCCCTTAAACCTAACAGTCGCAGTTTTAGAGGGTTCGGTACTTCATAGGAAGTATGACAAACTCTAATGGTGTAAAATAACCCAATAAAGTTAAGAGACTAGAAATTTAAGCAAGACTACTCATTAGGAAATGAGTAAGTTGGACCCTAGGGAGGGCATCTTGGCAATGTCCAACAAAATTGCAAATACACATACCATTTGATGCAGCAAGAACATCCAGGAACATATACTTATACATGAGCAAAAAATCTACATAATTGGGTAGGTTGATGCAAAACAGATACAGCAAATAGAAAGCTATAGGTATAGAAAGAGAGACGTGAATATTGTTTCAGCTTCAGACATGAGCTTTACTGCATGGTATTTATTCCCTTGTGTAGTCTCCTCCCTCCTTCTTCTTGAAGTTGGTACCTGGTAAGGACTCAATGGAGCTCCCCTGGTAAGTAGCTGGTAAAGAATCCACCTGCAATGCAGGAGACCCTGGTTCAGTTCCTGGGTTGGGAAGATCCCTTAGGGAAGGGATGTGCTATCCACTCCAGTATTCTTGGGCTTTCCCAGGTGGTTCAGATGGTAAAGAATTCTCCTGCAATGTGGGAGACCTGGGTTCAATCCCTGGGTTTGGAAGATCCCCTGGAGAAGGGAAGGGCCACCCACTCCAGTATTCTTGCCTGGAGAATCCCATGGAGAGAGGAGCCCGGTGGCCACAGTGTGTGCAGCTGCAGAGCCGGACACGACTGCCCAGCTAAGCACAGCACTCCACAGGCTTCGCAGGCGGCGCTCGCGGTGGAGAGTCCGCCCGCCAGTGCGGAAACTGGAGGTTCAGCCCCTGGGTTGGAGAGATCCCCAGGAGGAGAATACGGCAACCCACTACCGGACTCTTGCCTAGAGAATCCCATGGACAGGGGGGCCTGGGGCAAAGAGTCAGACAGGACTGAAGTGACTTAGCACACACGTTATCTCCTCCCACACCGAATGGGGCTAATCAACAGTACACTGTAGGAGTGATGACGTGTGTCTTCTGAAGGCACCGTGGGCTTCACTTGCCTGTCTCTCTGGGCTCACTCACCTTGGGGAAGCCAGCACCTGTGTCATGAAGACCCCGAAGCAGCCCTAAGCAGAGACCAGTGCAGCCGGAGGCTGAGAGCCTCGCCCCCAACTGTGCGGACTGGGGGTCGCTGGCCCTGCGGGGCGGGTTCTCCAGCCTGGGCGAGCCTTCCGCGGACGCCGGCCCCTGGACAGCGGCCCGGAGACTCAGCCGGAACCACGCAAACTGATTCATGGAAACTGCTGGTTCCTGGACACTTCTGGTTCATGGAAGCTGTTTTAAGTAGCCAAATTTGGATACATTGTTATATAGAAATATATCATTAATATAGGTATCTACCATTTTATTAGTGAAGCATTTTTATAGTAAAAGATTTCTAACACCTAAATGTAAGCAGTGAACATACAAAACATCATATATATGCGTGTGTGTGTGTGCATATGTATATTAGATGAAGTAACATAACGTTAAGAAATATCATGAGCACTCCTGGTGGCCCAGGGGCTTAGTGCCCACCTGCCCACACAGGGCCGTGGGTTTGATCCTTGGTCCGGGAAGCTCCCGCGTGCTGCGGGGCAGCCTCAAGCCCTGGAGCCCGCGCTCAGCAAGAAGAGAAGCCGCTCCAGTGAGAAGCCCTCACACTGCGACAGGAGGAAGCCCCCTGCACAGCCGCAGAGCCCGGCTCCAGTCAGAGGCAGAAAGCGAAGACCTTCATATGCGGGTGCGAGACATCCCAGTAAGAGAAGAGATACACAGAGAAGCTTGTGAAAAAGAGAAAGTGGGTGCACGTCCCCACGGGCTAGTGCGTGTGCGTGCGTGTCTGTCTCCAGAGGGACACACGCTGATCTATTGATACTTACTGGTTCTTTCCAAGAAGGCCAGGGGAGGCAGCTCGGAAAAGGAGGCTTTCCACCGTACTCTACATGTTTACTGCCTTTCAGCCGTGCGAAGGCATTAGCTTTCCATTTTCAGGTATTCTTTTCTGTGGCTGGTATGGCTCCATGAGAAGCTCAGGTAATTTTCCTCCACAGAAAACAAGCATGAAACTGCACAAAGTGATTTTAAAAATAACTGAACGGTGATCAAATACAAGCACCAAATTAGAAGTGTCTACTCATGGCCAACCAGATTTTACCAGGAAGGATGAGTTTGCTGACTTCTTGCTTGACGGCGTCTCCACTCCCCCCAGCTTTACCAGCCAGAAATGGTGGCGTTAGCTCGGGGCAGGTAACAGGGCAGTTAGAAATTTAAGTGTGAGATAATAAGAATGCGAAAGTATGACAAACCTAGACAGCACGTTAAAAAGCAGACATTACTCTGCTACAAAAGTCCTTCTAGTCAAAGCTATGGTTTTCCCAGTAGTCATGTAAGGATGTGAGAGTTGGACCAAAAGGAAGGCTGAGCACCAAAAAACGACTCTTTTGAACTGTGGTGCTGGAGAAGACTCTTGAGAGTCTTTGACCACAGAGGGGTCAGAGCCATCAACCCTAAAGGAAATCAAGTCTGAATGTTCACTGGAAGGACTGAAGCTGAAGGTCCAGTACTTTGGCCCCTGAATCGAGGAGCTGACTCGCTGGAAATGGCTGTGAAGCTGAGGGAAAATGAGGGCAGGAGGAAAAAGGAGGACAGAGGATGAGATGGCTGGATGGCATCACGGACTCAATGGACATGGGTTTGAGAAAGTTCCAGGAGTTGGTGAAGGACAGGGAGGCCTGGTGAGCTGCAGTCCATGGGTAGCAAAGAGATGGATTGACGGAGCAACTGAAAAAACAAACCAATAAATGTCCTCTTTTATTAAAATGATATAATATAGCTTCCTATCATTGACAACTAAAGTTTTTATTGATACAAAGAGTGACTGGAGCAAGAATCCAGACAGAGAGAGAGAGATGAGCAAACACTGAATCTGTCGAGTGGGTGAAGGAAGCCAGTGGCCAGATGGGGGGTCAATGGCACGAGCACCTGGAACCGTGTGACAGGGCAGACGTGGAGCCTGAGAGCCAGATGGAACCAGCTGGGACTAAGCTTTAGTAAAACTCAGGTGAACATCTGGTGACAACTCGCTTCACGGTCGTGGAGTCAGAGCGTTCTGGTTCCTCTCACCTTAAGGATAAGTCTCGGGGGCAAGGTCTCCTGTGCCCCAAAGCCCCTTTCCCCTGGAGCAACTTCAGAGGAAATCCCACAGACTTAAACAGAGGATTCTTACAGGAAGGCATTTTCTGGAGAGTCTGAAATTAGTATGTGTTTATAGTAAGAGGAGTTAATTTATGAACCATCATGATTTACTGTGATCTACGTGATCCCCTAGTACCTGGTCAGAATGATTTAAATCTGAAATGACTCTCTGGCCGACAATATCTATTCCAGACGCCAGGAAAATACAATTTAAGAGAACCAACTGCTCAGTCTCCCTGCATAACAAGAAAAGAATGCCCATTCATAATTGAAATGGCAACTGACCATGTTAGGTATCACCTTTTTTTAATTTTAAATGACACAATGAACAGCTAATTAGTGTTAGGTCAGTTTTGCCTTTTCTTACTGCCTCCTGTTCATTTCATATGACAAATTCATACTGGGCTGAAATTCAACTAGTTTCTGAAGCAGGACTCATTAGTTAAATGCTGCCTGTTACCACTCGATTGGAAATCTGGTTTACTATCTGGGGGGCTTGGGCTTCTTTTAGTTGAGTCCTTTTATTTAAAAATCATACTTATGTTACTGTGCCTCAAAGAGTAAACTATGTTGTTTTTTTTCCAAGAGATTCTTACCTATTCAAGTTCCTGTCAAAATAATTTCCACTCACAGTAAATGTAGACTTTTTCTATCCCATAAGTAGTTTATCAAGTCTCTGCAACTATCAAATTATGAAATTAAAAATAATGAGTCATTTGCACTTGTTAATTCATTCAACAAATGTTTATTAAACAAGCAACCTGTACTAGGCCCTATGTTACCTGCTGAGAAGAGGAATTAGAAAAAGGAGGCAAACACTGCCCCTACTGGGATAACCGGGAAAAGTCCACAGGAACTTCCTCAAGAAAGACTATCACTATATTCCAGAGAATAATGAAAGTAAACCCACTTTGTGGAGCAAGAAAGGTCTAATGAAACAGTTGTGCCTTTCATACCAGTAGTGAGAGGCGTTTTCCCCTTTCAATATCAACTTACATTATTCTGCATACGCAATAAATATACCATCAAATTTGAAACTTTTGCAGGGAGTCTCACTTGCTGACGTTGAAACCTAGTTTGCTGAGTTAGTTCTTCCAGTGAACAGAAAATACGTACCTGCTGCTTGCTAACGGAGCTACAAAAGAAATGAAAAGCACAGATTCTATTGCTGTGAATGGACCCTTCTCATTTAAAAGACAAAAAACTGTTCAGTAGGCATGTTCATTAAATAGAACAGTCTTTTCAAATTATCAGCTAAACATTTGATCACTTTTTTTTCTTGTGGAGGCATTCAAGAGTTCGTCCTAAGAATTCATCTGAGAGAATACTAGATATTCCTGAAAAATTCATATCAATAGAAAGATGACATGTCAATAATTTCTGGAAATAATAGAAGGATGCTAAAAGTCAACATTCTGCCCAGGTCTGTGAGATGAAGAGCACTTCCTGCAAAGGGAGAAGGCCAGTTTCCTAGGATTGTTTTGCAAGACATTAAGGATATTTAAAGGAAATTCTATTGGAAGAATCAATGGGCTTCCTGTCATGTTGCTGCTGACAAATAATATTGTCTCCTTCTGTGCAGCTCCATTTCTGAGACAATATCAAAGCTGCAGCATGAAGGACAGAGGAGGAGGGGATTGCTATGAAATAAGGTTTCCTTATGTCAACCAGAGTGCAGCCTGGCAGCAGACGGGCGCCACAGTGCAACACCAGCCAGCTCAGCGAAGAGTACTACACAGAGAATAGGAGGCCTCAAAATGCAGAACCCTTTCTTTCACTGTATTCATTCCTGAGTCTGACAGTGACAGCTGTTGCGTCTCAGTTTTGGAAAGTGAAAACATTGGCGGTGGGTGAGCGTGATTTTCTGTTCACCCAGCATTCACCTATGCCCACTCTCGGTACTAGGAACTTCTCAGAGCCCACACCCGACACTGTTTCCATCCCTGCGATTCACGAGACTAACACTTCCCTCACACAGCTCAGGGCCGAGCAGGCAACCTAGTCTCGAGGGCAGAGAACCCACTTCCCAGGTCACTGGGGCCCGGGCAGAGCCCAAGCCCGCCACGGGGAGCTTCCAACTTATAGTTTCACCGGGACATCAGGCAGCAGGCTCTGTCCTCACACTGGGGTTTCTGAGAACTGTGCCTCGGCACTGAGCTGTCATCTCATCCTGCATGGGGTGTGTTTGCCTTAGAACAAAGGTAATACAGTGCAGAGCGGAGTTTTAAGGTGGAGGGAGAAGGCGTGATTCAAAGCCTGATAGAATACACATCGAAATTCTCATTTACCTTGTGTGTGTCAGTCGCTCAGTCGTGTCCGACTCTGTGACCCCGTGGACTGTAGCCCTCCAGGCTCTCCTGCCCATGAGATTCTCTGGGCAAGAACATGGGAGTGGGCTGCCACTGCCTTCTCCACTCATGCACCTTAACTGATAATAATGTGAATTAATTTTATTTATTTATAACTTCAACTAAATTGAAACAGCTATCTTCTAGCCAAATGCAACTGAGTCCTGAAAAATAGTATCTATCTAGCTATATCCACATCTACATCTAAATATATTTAGAGGTGTGTAGATGCTATAGTCAAGTGGAAGAAACTTGACTATGATTAAAGGTGCACTGTTTATGGAGTCTGGTTACCTAATGCTCAAATTCCGAGAATTTATTTACTATAGAACCCTAAGCAATGGAAATAATCACTCTGAATTTTCCATCCTTCGTATAGAAAGCATAGACCCCCAAATCTTATACCTTGCAAATTCTATGAGTATTTAATTAGGACATAGAGGTTGAGTTGCATACTTTAATCCAGAGGTCCCCAACCTCCATGACGAACGCCTGACGGTCTGAGGTGGAGCTGACATCTTGACATAATAAGAGACACGAGGTGCACAGTAGCTGTAATGTGCTTGAATCATCCCTAAATCACACCCTCCACCCCGGTTCACGGGAAAATTGTCTTCCATGAAACCAGTCCCTGGGGCCAAGAAGGCTGGGGACCACTGCTTTGATCCCCGTGAACGGCTCCCCCTGGAGAACCCTCCAGAGGACTGCACTCCCACAGAAGACGGTGTGAAGAGTGTTGCGGGCTTCCCGGGCGAGTAAAGAATCGGCCTGCCAGTGCGAGAGACACAGAAGACATGGTCCCATGCCTGGGTTGGGATGATCCCCTGGAGGAGGAAATGGCAAGCTAGTCCAGCATTCTTGACCGGGAAATCCCGTGGACGACGGAGCCTGGTGGGCGACAGTCCTCCGGGTCACAAAGAGGCAGACACGACGCAGCATGCACGCGTGTCAGGGGCGCTGGCACCAGAAACTGAATGACGGGGCAGCCTGAAACACGGACAGAAGGCCACCCAGATCACACCAACGCTTTCCTCACGCGACTGCCAGGGCGTCAGACCCGGGAGCAACCCAAAAAATCCCTGCATTCCAAGATTTCCCTACAGCAAAGGCAGCCCAGGCCAGGAAAGAGGATGAAGAGGCTGAGGTCACATGGCCAGTTACCGGCACGGATTCCAGGGTCAAGCCTGGATTCCAGGGTCCCTGACTCCTCCTGTCCATCATGCCCCTTTATTTGCCACAACCGGGAAGACAACAGTTCTGTACTTAAAACCAGATCTGAACGGCTCTGTTTAGAATGCTACCCGCTGGCTTGCTTATTTCTAGAGTCAAAAAAATACTGGACTAACCTTTTGCAGGTGAGATTGAGTGGCAGTTGCTATGCAACCCAACCGGGAGGATTTACAGTCTGTAGGAGTTGAGTGGGAAGCAATGGAATCTGACTGCAAGTTGAGGTCTGAGAGAAGAATAGAAGCAGGGTGGAGACTGACCAAGTCTGCCTCGTGTTTGCATTTATCATGGAATATGAACGTTAAAGAAATTTAGAGTTTGAAACAGTTTCAGAGTTTGGGTGAAATTTCATTTTATTATAACAATTTCTTATTTTACCTGTTCAGCTAAAAGATTTAGATAATTATTGTTTTCTTTTTTTAATTGAATATATTGGCACAGCCCATCACAGATAAAAACTGTACTATCTTTATGAGAACCCCATTTTTTCACTTTGGATTCAATACAATATTTCGATTGAAAATAGAGTCTACATATTTCCAAAGCAGTGACTTGCATATTCTCTTCTGAAAACAAACAAATCAAAATTACATAGTTAATAAAGAAAATATGAGTCAAATCAATTTTTGTGATCTGAAGAGACTGAATTTTACAATTTTAAATAATTATCTTTTACACACAGTAAATTTATGCATTATTGGAAAAGAACCTGCTTTAAAATGTTTAATCCAGGACTTCTCTTGTGGGTCAATGATACAGAATCTGCCAGTGCAGGAGGTTCGGGTTTACTCCCGGGTCCAGGACAATCCCACAGGCCGGGGGGCAACAAAGCTCGAGCATCACAACCGCTGAGCCTGTTAGAGAGGCCTGCGCCCTGGCGTCCAGGAGCTGCAGCCACCGAGCCCATGCCCTGCGGCAGCAGAAGCCGCCACACAGAGAGGCTGGGGCACTGCAGTCAGAGGAGCCCCTTCTGCCACAACTGGAGAAAGCCCGAGAAGTGATGAAGACCCAGCAGAGCCCACAAATAGATGAAAAAAACACGAAATGTTTAATCCAGGTATGTGACTCGTCAGACACCCATTAAATGAGAAATATGCAGCTGACATCATTTCCCACATCTCTTTTTCACATTTCCCCTAATCTTTCATGATTTCTCTGCCTTAAAAAGTACCAGGCATTCTTTATGGTTTTGTTAGCTTTCCAAAACTCCGGTGTCCTTCCCCTACTGTGTTTCACATCTCAAGCTGAAGAGTCTCATTAATTGAACTTTGTTTTTCTCCAGCATCACATCAAAACCTCTGTAGAAAGTCTAACTCCCACAAGGATATGCTCTCATCTTAAGATCCCACTGAAAACAAGCAACCAAGAGGCAAAAATCAAGCTCTTGAAAGATGGCAGGTAGTTCTTCCCGGTCTCCTGGTGTTTCAAATGCAGTATGAGGTCACTTCTAAGTACAGTTGACAGTAAATTAGTTTTAAAACTTAAAGTTTGACTTAGATGTGTGGGACTTGACCCCATTTCTAAAAATAGACAAAATATTCTAAAATCCCCACGCTACAAAATGTCTGAAATGCTGAATAAAAGGTGTGTTAACAAAGTCTTTAAACACATAGCTGTGATGTGAACTGGGGCACACACCCAGAGACAGGGAGCAGCCTGTCTGCCAGTCTCCCGAGTCACATGAAGCTCTTAGCTGAGAGTCCCTGCGGGAGATGGGAGACTACTTCATCCCTTGGAAGGCAAGGAGTTGCAGCAGAGATTCCTGTGTTATCTAGAATCTCCAGTACCTTCAGTGATTCATTAGTTAAAATAAAAATAACCCATCCCATTTGACAAAAGGAGTAGTCAAAGACACTTGTCTGAATCAATTTTGGCTCTGTGTGAGAGCTGAACCATAAAAAATGCTGAACACCAAAGAATTGATACTTTTGAGCTGTGGTATTTGAGAAGACTCTTGAGAGCTCCTTGGACTGCAAGGAGATCAAAACAGTCCATCCTAAAGCAGGTCAACCCTGCATACTCATTGGAAGGGGTGGTGCTGAAGCTCCAATGCTTTGGCCACTTGATGGAAAGAGCCGACTCATCGGAAAAGACCCTGATGCTGGAAGACTGACTGCAGAGGGGATTGAAGGGGGAGACAGAGGACGGGATGGTCAGATAGCACTGCTGGCTCAAGGGACATGGATTTGAGCAAACTTCAGGAGGCAGTGGAAGACAGAGGAGCCTAGCGTGCTGCAGTCCATGGGGTTACAAAGAGTCAGACAGGATTTAGTGACTGAACAACTGCCCGAAACGGAAGACCTGGTCTTGAAACGTGCAGTGCAGCACTGGCCCTCACACGGATTCAGGGTTTGGGTTCACTTGTTCACTTCAACCCCAGGAACTTTTGCGAGCAGTCTTGGTGCAGTAGGACCTCCAGATGCTGCAGTAAAATGCAAATCCTCACCTGGTGGCATGTTCTCAGACCAAGCCTCACAGCAGCCCAGACACAGGCTTCAGCAAAGAAGGGGCCACACTGGACACCACACACTGAACACTGGAGAACGCAGGGAGACCAGGCACAGAGAGAGAGCTGCCGCAGCCCCAGACAAGGCGCCACCTCCACAGCGCGCCAGATGCTGAGGCTGCCACACGCAGGGGGAAGCTGAGCGCGCCGCATGCGCTTAGGAGGCAGGAGGCCCAAGTCTCAGCTAGAGACGGGGAAACTGTGCGTTAAAAAGGAAGCAAGGCTGCTTCTCAGAGGAGAAGTTCATTCCAGGTGGACGTTTCTAAATGTGCAGGCTATCCATGAGTGAGTCAGATGGAGACAGAATTAGGGAGCTGCAAGATGAATATAAATATACTGTTTAAGCCCAGAAACTGATGGAAAAGTATGGCAAAAAAGTTAAGAGCAAGCAGGACAGACAATTTTACGTGGTTAACTGGAGTCCATGAAAGAAAATAGAGAATTAGAGAAGGAATTTATGAAAAGAAAAATTGCTCAGAATTTTCCAGATGTTATGACAGATATAAATCATTAAGCCATTGTAGTAGAAACTGCAAAACACCAAACACTGAGTCTAAGATAGCCACAATGAGTAAAAAATTACCTACACAACAAGGCCGACTAGATCCACAGCTGACTTTCCTATGGCTGTAGAGGAGTCAGATGACACAAAAATAGCACCTTCAGATGATGACAAAAAGTCATCACCAGGTTAGAATTTTACTCAGTGGAATCACAGGGAATTTTCTAGAAAAAATGCGCTACTTGATGCATAAAAAAGAGGAAGGAAACAAATGTTTCAACCAAGACAAAAGACACTAGAATCGCATATAATTAAACCTGCAGAACATACTACACGGCCATCTTCCAGGGCGTCCCTGGCAGCTCAGATGCTGAAGAATCTGCCTGCAACGCAGGAGAGCCGGGTTCAATCCCTGGGTCGGGAAAATACCCTGGAGAACGGAATAGCTGCCCACTCCAGAACTCTTTTCTAGAGAATTCCATGAACAGAGGAGCTTGGTAAAGAGCTGGACACAACTGAGTGACTAACACTTTTACTCACACACACAACACTTCACAGCTATAAATATATACACATACATATATATGCATATATAAAAGCACACGTATATAAAAATATAAAAAATAAAATCAGCACTGATTTGCTCATCAAAATGTTTCAGTTTAGTTCAGTCGCTTAGTCATGTCCAACTCTGCGACCCCATGTATCCCAGCACACCAGGCCTCCCTGTCCATCACCAACTCCTGGAGTTCACTCAAACTCACGTCCATCGAGTCCGTGATGCCATCCAGCCATCTCATCCTCGGTCGTCCCCTTCTCCTCCTGCCCCCAATCCTTCCCAGCATCAGAGTCTTTTCCAATGAGTCAGCTCTTCGCATGAGGTGGCCAAAGTACTGGAGCTTCAGCTTCAGCATCAGTCCTTCCAATGAACACCCAGGACTGATCTCCTTTAGGATGGACTGGTTGGATTTTCTTGCAGTCCAAGGGACTCTCAAGAGTCTTCTCCAGCACCACAGTTTAAAATCATCAGTTCTTTGGTGCTCAGCTTTCTTCACAGTCCAACTCTCACATCCATACATGACCACTGGAAAAACCACAGCCTTGACTAGACGGACCTTTGTTGGCAAAGTAAGTCTCTGCTTTTGAATATGCTGTCTAGGTTGGTCATAACTTTTCTTCCAAGGAGTAAGCGTCTTTTAATTTCATGGCTGCAGTCACCATCTGCAGTGATTTTGGAGCCCCCAAAAATAAAGTCTGACACTGTTTCCACTGTTTCCCCATCTATTTCCCATGAAATGATGGGACCGGATGCCATGATCTTCGTTTTCTGAATGTTGAGCTTTAAGCCAACTTTTTCACCCTCCTCTTTCACTTTCATCAAGAGGCTTTTTAGTTCCTCTTCACTTTCTGCCATTGTCTCTGCTTTTGAATATGCTGTCTAGGTTGGTCATAACTTTTCTTCCAAGGAGTAAGCGTCTTTTAATTTCATGGCTGCAGTCACCATCTGCAGTGATTTTGGAGCCCCCAAAAATAAAGTCTGACACTGTTTCCACTGTTTCCCCATCTATTTCCCATGAAATGATGGGACCGGATGCCATGATCTTCGTTTTCTGAATGTTGAGCTTTAAGCCAACTTTTTCACCCTCCTCTTTCACTTTCATCAAGAGGCTTTTTAGTTCCTCTTCACTTTCTGCCATAAGGGTGGTGTCATCTGCATATCTGAGGTTATTAATATTTCTCCCAGCAATCTTGATTCTAGCTTGTGCTTCTTAAAGCCCAGCGTTTCTCATGATGTACTCTGCATATAAGTTAAATAAGCAGGGTGACAATATACAGCCTTGACATACTCCTTTTCCTATCAAAATGCACCCACAGCTAGAGAGGGGTCCCTGCACAACCAGAGAGGAGCCCATGCAGCAGCCAAATATAAGCAAACAAATAGAATAGTTAGGAAAGCTCCACTCTAAGCGCACCTTCATTAGTCTCCATGTGAATACACTCCAGAGATTCTCTCAGCTGTAGGAGCCGAGATTCTCACACACACATCCGTAACTTCACTAAGCCACGCCCCTTTGTTGCTCAAAGTAGCAGCAGCAATCTGCTCTCCCAAAGTAAGAAACCGCCTCAGTTTCATCTGCCTATTTAATTTTTGCCATAGTGATATGTGTCACGTGCTGTCTCACTGCAGTTTTGATTTGTATGCACGACTGCCAGTGACTTGGAGAATACATTCTGGTATTCACTCACCATTCCTATTTTCTTTTTTAATGCCTTTAATGGGGTAGGATGCTTTCTTTGTGTTATTGATTTGTAGATGCTGTTTACATTTTAGAATGCTAACTCTTATTGTTTGCATATCTTGAAAATATCTTTTCCCATTATATGGCTTGTCTTTTTAGCTTTATAATCTTTTTTTTTTTTTTTTTGGTGAAACACAGTCCGTAGTATAATCCAACATTAAAAGTTTCTTTATGATTTCTCATTTTTATTATATTTATAATTTAAAACTATCTATTTTAATGATTTAAGATATTCTAAGATTTCTTTTAAAAATCAAAGCATTATCTTTCACATTTAAACAATAAGTCCATCTGAAATTGATTTTTGTATCTAGCATGAGGCTGAAATTCAATTTTATATGTTTCTATGCAGAACTGACTCTGCCTGGTTTGCTAAACAGCCCCTTATTTCTGCAGCAGTCCACAGTAGTGGCTGTGTGGCGCACAAAGTCCACAGATGAGTGGCAGCGTTTCGTGGCTTCCTTTTCTGTTCTATCAGCTTATTTTCTAGGCCAAGTGTAGATACACTTACAGGATACATTATTTGAGTGAAGGAACAGATAATCCTGATTTTTTTTCTCCATTATCCCAGAGAAAGAAAAACTACAGGGAGTGTCGTCCCTATTTTATATTTCAAAAATCACTACCACTTTGAGAGCAAACTCTGAAAGAAAACCACGCACATACAAATGCACACACACAGCCCGAAGTCGTGTCCATCTCCTCTCTAACCAGAGAAGAAACACCTCCAGGTCAGTATCAACCTCCAGAATCAGCACAACCGAGTGGGAGCGAAGAAGGCGAGAAAAGGCGGGGGTGGGAGGAGGAAGGGAGGAGAAAGAGTGACCTGGATGAACCGACCAAGAAAAACGAGGTAGACGGATTTAGAAAACAGATCGTAAAGCATGCTGAAATCTTTATTACCTGAATGCCTTGAAGACATCCACACCAAAACACAAAGAAGGAAACAGGTCTCAGCTCGTTCTTTTTTCATGCTGTTACGTATTTTCTGCCGAGTCTATAATGAATAGATATCTTCATAATAAAAATATTACTCTAAATTTTAAATCAGAAACTAAGAGAATAACAAAATGCTCCAAATAGTAAATATATCAAGTATATGATATTACATTTATATGATAGATAACATTTTTATGTTTTCTATCTAATAATAAAAGTTTCCAAACCAATTTCAGCCAATATTAAAGAGAAAAAAAACAGGCAAAACTTTGATTAACAGCAATCATTAATACTGGTTAATACATTTTAAATGCTACCTTAGCCTGTCGATCATATTTTTATTTTATTTTCACATTTGCTTAAGCTATATTTAATAAATAAGTGCATTTAATAAAATAGCATTTTCCATGGAGGGCATATAACTAAAAATGCAGCTGGCTCAGCATAACGTGGAACAGGGATCACCTGCGCACAAGTCCCGGGCTACTTGGGAAAAAAGAAGCCTCAAAGTTACGTTTAAGATAAAACCTCTCTCTGAACTCAAAGAGGACCATAAGATCACATCCATGGCGCTCCGCTAAGATTCTCACAGCGTAACTCACTCATGCCTGCTGTTGGCCATTTTCAATATCGCTGCTGCTGCTGCTGCTGAGTCGCTTCAGTCGTGCCCGACTCTGTGTGACCCCAAAGACGGCAGCCCACCAGGCTCCCCTGTCCCTGGGATTTCCCAGGCAAGAGGACTGGAGTGGGGTGCCATTGCTTTCTCCAATTTTCAATACTACTCTTCCCCAAACAGGAAGGAAAATGTGAAGAAAGCTCTTGAAGATCAGGTCATATTAAACAAAATGTCTTTTGCTGCTGATGGATAATCTTTAAAGTTATGACACGGCAATAAAAGAATGGTGACAGTGACAGCAGAAATACAGAGGAGAGTTTGACAAGATCCAAAATTACTTGGCTATATTCAGATAGAAACCTGAATATAAATGGGTGATATTAAAATTCACAAAAGAACAAATGAATACCATGACGAAAGGCAGACAGTTCAGAGTCACAGGCTTGCTGGTAAATGACAGAAGAAGCAAACTGTGACTAGTCTGTAAATAATCTGCAAAAACATTTGCTCAGGGGCTAGCTTGTAACAGAACGTCTCATCCAGAACATAACACATTCTCCCCATAGGTAATGGAGTTTTGTGAAGAACAATATCTTCTCAGATTCCAAGAACACATAAAAGCACCTATTACTGAAATAATAGATGAGATTCAACTATGCTCACAGAGTCCAACACGACAGGAAACAGGTGCGTTTCCAAGTAATGTAAGTCAGCAGGGTGATCCCAGGCTAGCAGATCTACTCTGGCGAAATGCACCATTCCTCTGAAAGTGGCAGAACCATCGCTGCGAACGCTGAGTTTGGAAAGTTCTCTTTCTTTGGATGTGGAGGCCACATCCTCAGCAGAGACTGTGAAGACCCCGCCCGTGGTTGGTGCTAGTGTTATGGAGTGTGAGTGTGTGCTCAGTTGTGCTACGGCTTCTTCCCTATCAGTTATTATCATTATACCTGTAAACAAATGTTTCTTTTTCACACTGTCTTTTCAAGTTTATTCCTGGTTTCTTACTTATATGATTGTAAGAAGAATGAAAGGAAAGAAATATGTGTTCTGTCTTACATTCGCCAGGCTTCCTCGGTGGCTCAGCAGTAAAGACTCTGTCTGCCGATGCAGGAGACATGAGTTTGATCCCTGGGTCAGGGAAGATCCCCTGGAAGAGGAAATGGCGACCCACGCCTGTATTCTTTCCTGGAGAATCCCATGGAAAGAAGAGCCTGGAGAACCCCCATGGACAGAGGAGCCTGGCGGGCTACAGCGCCTAGGGTCGCAAAGAGTTGGATATGAGACAAGTGACTTAGCACGCATAAACCCGCCCTCATATTCAGTGACTCGACAGATGAGCCTCAGCAGATTTCCACTCGTGGAATGAAGGAGGAAAGGAATCCATAACTGGCTGGAGTGGGCTGCCATGTGCTGAGTGCTGTGCCGAGTTGCTGAGTCGTGTCTGACTCTGTGGCGCGTGGACTGCAGCCCGCCCGGCTCCTCTGTCCATGGGGGCTCTCCAGCGAAGAATGCTCGAGTGGGTTGCCGTGCTCTCCTCTCTTGTTTTATGTTCTCAAAAGTACTTCAAATTAGATAGATTTAGAACCAAACTCATGATTGTCCCAAATGGAAAAATTACAATTTCTGTGGTTCATCTGTAAAGTTTTTCAAATTGTCAAAAATCTCCCCCCCCATACACACCATTTTCCAGCATATTCTTGAAAAAAATCTGTGTATAAGTGGACTCGCATAGTTCAAATCCGTATTACTCAAAGGTCAACAGCCCCGGGTTTCTGATCCGCTATTGAAGCTTTTACCAAAGGATTCATGACTAAAGCGTCAGTTCGGTCTCTGCTTCAGCACTCTGACTATCTGTGGCAGAGTTACTTTTGTTGTTGAAAAGATGTATGTGTGTGCACGTGTGCCCAGTCGTGCCCGACTCTTCGCAGCCCCATGGACTGCAGCCCACCAGGCTCCTCTGTCCTTGGGATTCTCCAGGCAAGAGTACTGGAGTGGGCTGCCATTTCCTACTAACTGAGACCTTCCTGACACAAGGCCTGAACCCACGTCTCCTCCATTGGCAGGTGGAAAGCCCCGAAAGATGTACCACTTCTCAAAAGGAAAAAGTAGCGAGAGAGTTCTCGAAAATGAATACTAGCTGCCAGTCAGTGTTGATGTTTGCTGGATAATTCCTGCTGCCTTTCATGCCAGCCAGTTACTTTGACCCACACAGATGACCTTGGGCTCTGTCTGGACTTATGCTGTGCTAAACTCAGGCATTTCGAACAGCTGCTGACATTTTCACATCCAGCTGTGCCACGCTACTCTCTGAGTCTCTGGGAATATTTTCTGTATGAATCACTGAGCAGATTTGTGACTTAAATTCTAGATAAATACTCTCAATTTACTAACAATTGTGCCAACCCAGGCAAATAATGGCCTCCAAAATCTAAAAGGATAGGATGTCACAACATCTGTTTTCAGTCTTAGTCCCAAAGGTACTTTATCTCAGCAAGCTCGGCATCTCTAGAACAATAATTTGAGAAAGAATCCCACAGCAGAGCATTCATGTTCATGCCCATGGCTCTCTTACCAGAAAAGACTCGCTTCCCGGGTTAGACAGATGTTGGCATGAACTCTGTAAGATTTTAAAGTCGCCTTAATAGAGACACTAAGTCACTGGATTTTGAAAATTTTTATCCCAAAATGTTTCCATACTTCCTCTAACAGCCATATATAATGAGTCATTAAATTACACTATTGTTGCACACTAAAAAGAAAATAGTACCAGATTGAGTCTCAAACTGTCTCGTAAATGCAGTAATTATCATACAAGTGACAACATGAATTAGCTTCCTCTGGCATGAAAGTGGTCAGGCAAAAGTATGCTCAGGTTCAGTTCATTTCCATCACTTAGTCGTGTCCGACCTGGTCAACAGCCCCGGGTTTCTGATCCGCTATTGAAGCTTTTACCAAAGGATTCATGACTAAAGCGTCAGTTCGGTCTCTGCTTCAGCACTCTGACTATCTGTGGCAGAGTTACTTTTGTTGTTGAAAAGATGTATGTGTGTGCACGTGTGCCCAGTCGTGCCCGACTCTTCGCAGCCCCATGGACTGCAGCCCACCAGGCTCCTCTGTCCTTGGGATTCTCCAGGCAAGAGTACTGGAGTGGGCTGCCATTTCCTACTAACTGAGACCTTCCTGACACAAGGCCTGAACCCACGTCTCCTCCATTGGCAGGTGGAAAGCCCCGAAAGATGTACCACTTCTCAAAAGGAAAAAGTAGCGAGAGAGTTCTCGAAAATGAATACTAGCTGCCAGTCAGTGTTGATGTTTGCTGGATAATTCCTGCTGCCTTTCATGCCAGCCAGTTACTTTGACCCACACAGATGACCTTGGGCTCTGTCTGGACTTATGCTGTGCTAAACTCAGGCATTTCGAACAGCTGCTGACATTTTCACATCCAGCTGTGCCACGCTACTCTCTGAGTCTCTGGGAATATTTTCTGTATGAATCACTGAGCAGATTTGTGACTTAAATTCTAGATAAATACTCTCAATTTACTAACAATTGTGCCAACCCAGGCAAATAATGGCCTCCAAAATCTAAAAGGATAGGATGTCACAACATCTGTTTTCAGTCTTAGTCCCAAAGGTACTTTATCTCAGCAAGCTCGGCATCTCTAGAACAATAATTTGAGAAAGAATCCCACAGCAGAGCATTCATGTTCATGCCCATGGCTCTCTTACCAGAAAAGACTCGCTTCCCGGGTTAGACAGATGTTGGCATGAACTCTGTAAGATTTTAAAGTCGCCTTAATAGAGACACTAAGTCACTGGATTTTGAAAATTTTTATCCCAAAATGTTTCCATACTTCCTCTAACAGCCATATATAATGAGTCATTAAATTACACTATTGTTGCACACTAAAAAGAAAATAGTACCAGATTGAGTCTCAAACTGTCTCGTAAATGCAGTAATTATCATACAAGTGACAACATGAATTAGCTTCCTCTGGCATGAAAGTGGTCAGGCAAAAGTATGCTCAGGTTCAGTTCATTTCCATCACTTAGTCGTGTCCGACCCTCTGCGACCCCATGAATCACAGCACACCAGGCCTCCCTGTCCATCACCATCTCCCGGAGTTCACTCAGACTCACGTCCATCGAGTCCATGATGCCATCCAGCCATCTCATCTGCGGTCATCCCTTGCTCAGGTATCATGCTCAATAGAAATAGTTTAAAATCACATTTCAATACAGTCTTCACGTGTATCTGCAGACTAATCCAGTAATAACTACAAATAAATTGTGGTTGGTGAGAAGTCACTGCTGAGTGACACTGAATTTTATTTCATTTTGTTTTGTTTTAGGGGAGATGCAGTTTTCACAAACTGATCAGATTAAATGGTGACTCCCTATGTCCCCATTCCTTGATGTATAACCCTCTGACTAAGTTGCCTATTTATTGTACTTTGTATTCTTATTTAAAACGAGTTGGAAAGCTAGGATTTGAGCACCGGTTTTAGCAATGACCATGGATAACGACATCACAGCTTCCAACTTTTCTTGTCTTTCTCCTAGTGGGCAACATCCTCAAACCTGTCATCGTTCTTTGCTAAGCTGGCGTGTGGACGTTCCTTCTTGCCCATCTAGCTGCTTGACAGTAAGAGCGTGTATCTTCAGGGCCTGGCATCCTTCATTCAAACTATACTGTGCCTCTGCCAACTTTGTGCCAAGGACTATTCTGGGTCTCTGGAGGTGGAGCAGAGAACAACACTCATGGGACTTCTATTCTAGCACCTAGGAGACACTTGATTACCGAAGTCCTCTTGATCTATGTTCAGTGCCTCAACAATGACTCGTGTTAGTAGTGATTTTAATTATTCTATTTATTACCACTTCTATAATGTGAGCTGTATATTTACAAAGACTATTCATTATTCCTATTGGTATCTGTTAGACTTTTCACAGCATCTGAGTTCACAATATGGACTCAGTAGTGTTTCCTGAATAAATTAATAAGAGATGCCATTTATGGTGCCATAAAAAGAAAAATCAAGGACAGGACTTACCCCACCACTAACCAAGTTGCTAATGCTGTGTTACTTGGTAGCCAGCAGTTAAGGGAAACACTGAGGATCTTTACTCTCTGGTTCAGGACACAATAGTAATGGATTCTCTTCCCCAGACATCCGTCGTCTTGTGGCAGAGACAGAAATGAAACAGAGGGTTAAACTATGTTCCTTTTAGCAGAGGTATTTCAAGCACTGTGCAAAAGTTTTACTTGACTTTCATTAAGATACTATTAAATTATTTTAAAGCTATAATAAATTGTTGTGCTCCATCCAGTATTATATACCAAGCAATAACACACTGCAATCCCCAAATGTGCTAAACTCATATTGTCAGATTAATTCATTTTTACGTGGCACTGGGAATAAAGCTATTTTTGCTTCATCTGTGATTATCATCACGGCTGCATTTTGGGAGAAACTGATATCACGCAATTACATCCAAAACTCCGACCTTACGGAAAACTGGAAAGAATTCCACTGTCTCTACAGTATTCAAATGTTTTATTCAGAATCACACAAAATCAAAGTTCGTCTTGCACTGCAGAAATTTAGAATCAGGCTTAGTTGTCAAGACGAATCACTGGTATAAAAGGTATTCTCCACATAGTAGGCATGATTGGGATTGTGGCAGTACTATATTCTCCTTTAATTTAATAGCCAAGCTTATGCCAGACCACATAACATGTGTGAGCAAATTCACAACAGATAAGGCAAAGTAGTAAAAGAAAGGAGACAAAACACGGCTGCCACCTTCACTTAAAAACCTGTTGATTAGAAGTTTGGTGGTAATAGAGTAATACATGTTAAAACAACTGATCTTCAAAACCAGTTCCAAGCTCTGAATGATTTTTTTTTTTAAATAAACTTGTGATGGAATGTGGAAGAGGATCCTAATGCTTCCCTTTTGCATCCCTTGCAATGTGATGCTATAATTCTTCCCGTCAAAAAACACAGTCTGTTTCTCAAGCCTTTGAACCTGGATAGGCCATACAATTCTCTTTGGTCAGTGAAATATTCACAGTATGGACAGATAGATGCTTAGAAAGCCCTTGTTCTTTGAGGCTTGCCCTTTATTATTTTGAACGCCTGAGCCTATCATAGGAAGAGACCCAGGTTCAGCCTGTAGATGAGATACACACTGCATGTCTATCCCTTCCGACGGTTTGCTATCAGCCGGATAAGTGAGTGAAGACATCCTAAGCCACTGAGACCTCGTCAGGCCACCAGCTGATCACAGGTGCAGTATGAAGACTAGCAGAAATAAACCAAGTCAGCTCAGATAAAAACTGTTCAATCCATTCTCAGAACCGAGAGCCAAATGAACAGTTTGCTAGAAGCCACAAAGCTCTGGGGCTTCCCAGATGGTGCTAGTGGTAAAGAATCTGCCTGCCAGTGTAGGAGAGATAAGAGACGCAGGTTCGATCCCTAGATTGGGAAGATCCCCTGGAGGAGGGCATGGCAACCCATTCCAGTATTCTTGCCTGGAGAATCCCATGGACAAAGGAGCCTGGCGGGCTACAGTCCATGGAGTCACACAGAGTCAGACACGACTGAGTGAGCACACAGGCAGTAATGCCAGTTTTTAAAATGGGAGAATAGGCACAGGAATTTATCTTGATGAACACAGGCAATTCCTCACAAAGAAATTCAGATTTGGTTGTCAAACATCTTGGAAAGGCCTCTACAACCATGTTTCACAACCAGGAGCAGTTTTGCCCACAGGGGCCACTTGGCAATGCCTGGAGACACATTTATTGTGATCCACACAGTCAAAGGCTTTGGCATAGTCAATAAAGCAGAAATAGATGTTTTTCTGGAACTCTCTTGCTTTTTCCATGATCCAGTGGATGTTGGCAATTTGATCTCTGGTTCCTCTGCCTTTTCTAAAACCAGCTTGAACATTTGGAAGTTCATGGTTCACGTATCGCTGAAGCCTGGCTTGGAGAATTTTGAGCATTGCTTACTAGCATGTGAGATGAGTGCAATTGTGCAGTAGTTTGAGCATTCTTTGGCATTGCCTTTCTTTGGGATTGGAATGAAAACTGACATTTTCTAGTCCTGTGGCCACTGCTGAGTTTTCCAAATGTGCTGGCATATTGAGTACAGCACTTTCACAGCATCATCTTTCAGGATTTGAAATAGCTCAGCTGGAATTCCATCACCTCCACTAGCTTTGTTCATCATGATGCTTTCTAAGGCCCACTTAACTTCACATTTCAGGATGTCTGGCTCTAGGTGAGTGACCATACCATTGTGATTATCTGGGTGGTGAAGATCTTTTTTGTACAGTTCTTCTGTGTATTCTTGCCACCTCTTCTTAATATCTTCTGCCTCTGTTAGGGCCATACCATTTCTGTCCTTCATCGAGCCCATCTTTACATGAAATGTTCCCTTGGTATCTCTAATTTTCTTGAAAAGATCCCTAGTCTTCCCCATTCTGTTCTTTTCCTCTATTTCTTTGCATTGATCACTGAAGAAGGCTTTCTTATCTCTCTTGCTATTCTTTGGAACTCTGCATTCAGATGCTTGTATCTTTTCTTTTCTCCTTTGCTTTTCACTTCTCTTCTTTTCACAGCTATTTGTAAGGCCTCCCCAGATAGCCATTTTGCTTTTTTTGCATTTCTTTTCTATGAGGATGGTCTTGATCCCTGTCTCCTGTACAATGTCATGAACCTCATTCCATAGTTCATCAGGCACTCTATCTATCAGATCTAGGCCCTTAAATCTATTTCTCACTTCCACTGTATAATCATATGGGATTTTAAGGCCTCCCCAGATAGCCATTTTGCTTTTTTTGCATTTCTTTTCTATGAGGATGGTCTTGATCCCTGTCTCCTGTACAATGTCATGAACCTCATTCCATAGTTCATCAGGCACTCTATCTATCAGATCTAGGCCCTTAAATCTATTTCTCACTTCCACTGTATAATCATATGGGATTTGATTTAGGTCATACCTCAATGGTTTAGCGGTTTTCCCTACTTTCTTCAATTTAGTCTGAATTTGGTAATAAGGAGTTCATGATCTGAGCCACAGTCAGCTCCTGGTCTTGTTTTTGTTGACCGTATAGTGCTTCTCCATCTTTGGCTGCAAAGAATATAATCATTCTGATTTTGGTGTTGACCATCTGGTGATATCCATGTGTAGAGTCTTCTCTTGTGTTGTTGGAAGAGGGTGTTTGCTATGACCAGTGCATTTTCTTGGCAAAACTCTATTAGTCTTTGCCCTGCTTCATTCCGTATTCCAAGGCCAAATTTGCCTGTTTCTCCAGGTGTTTCTTAACTTCCTACTTTAGCATTCCAGTCCCCTATAATGAAAAGGACACCTTTTTTGGGTGTTAGTTCTAAAAGATCTTGTAGGTCTTCATAGAACCATTCAACTTCAGCTTCTTCAGCATTACCGGTTGGGGCATAGACTTGGATTACTGTGATGCTGAATGGTTTGCCTTGGAAACAGACAGAGATCATTCTGTCATTTTTGAGATTGCATCCAAGTATTGCATTTCAGACCTTTTGTTGACCATGATGGCTATTCCATTTCTTCTGAGGGATTCCTGCCCACAGTAGTGGATAGATATAATGGTCATCTGAGTTAAATTCACCCATTCCAATCCATCTTAGTTTGTTGATTCCTTGAATGTCAACATTCACTCTTGCCATCTCCTATCTGACCACTTCCAATTTGCCTTGATTCATGGACCTAACATTACAGGTTCCTATGCAATATTGCTCTTTACAGCATCGAACCTTGCTTCTATCACCAGTCACATCCACAGCTGAGTACTGTTTTTGCTTTGGTTCCATCCCTTCATTCTTTCTGGAGTTATTTCTCCATGATCTCCAGTAACATATTGGATACCTACCGACCTGGGGAGTTCCTCTTTCAGTATCCTATCATTTTGCCTTTTCACACTGTTCATGGGGTTCTCAAGGCAAGAATACTGAAGTGGTTTGCCATTCCCTTGTCCAGTGGACCACATTCTGTCAGACCTCTCCACCATGCTCACCCATCATGGGTGGCCCCACAGGGGCTTAGTTTCACTGAGTTAGACAAGGCTGTGGTCTTGTACCAAAGCCTTTGACTGTGTGGATCACAATAAACTGTGGAAATTCTGAAAGAAATAGGAATACCAGACCACCTGACCTGCCTCTTGAGAAACCTATATGCAGTCAGGAAGCAACAGTTAGAACTGGGCATGGAACAACAGACTGATTCCAAATAGGAAAAGGAGTACATCAAGGCTGTATATTGTCACCCTGCTTATTTAAATTCTATGCAGAATACATCATGAAAAATGCTGGGCTGGAAGAAACACAAGCTGGAATCAAGATTGCTAGGAGAAATATAAATAACCTCAGATATGCAGATGATGCCACCCTTATGGCAGAAAGTGAAGAGGAATTTTTAAGCCTCTTGATGAAAGTGAAAGAGGAGAGTGAAAAAGTTGGCTTAAAGCTCCACATTCAGAAACTAAGATCATGGCATCTAGTCCCACCACTTCATGGCAAATAGATGGGAAAATAGCAGAAATAGTGTCAGACTTTATTTTGGGGGGCTCCAAAATCACTGCAGATGGTGACTGCCACCATGAAATTAAAGGACGCTTACTCCTTGGAAGAAAAGTTATGACCAACCTAGATAGTATATTCAAAACCAGAGACATTACTTTGCTGACTAAGGTCCGTTTAGTCAAGGCTACGGTTTTTCCAGTAGTCACGTATGGAAGCGAGATTTGGACTGTGAAGAAAGCTGAGCGCCAAAGAATTGATGCTTTTGAACTGTGGTGTTGGAGAAGACTCTTGAGAGTCCCTTGGACTGCAAGGAGATCCAACCAGTCCATCCTAAAGGAGATCAGTCCTGAGTGTTCTTTGGAAGAACTGATGCTGAAGCTGAAACTCCAGTACTTTGGCCACCTCATGCGAAGAATTGACTCATTGAAAAAGACTCTGATGCTGGGAGGGATTGGGGGCAGGAGGAGAAGGGGACGACAGAGGATAAGATGGCTGGATGGCATCACTGACTTGATACGTGTGTCTGAGTGAACTCTAGGAGTTGGTGATGAACAGGGAGGCCTGGCGTGCTGCAATTCATGGGATCACAAAGAGTCGGACACAACTGAGCTACTGAACTGAACTGAACTGAGAGACGCATTTCATGATGGGGGTGGGCGCTGTGGGTATCTAGTGGGCAGAGACCAGAGATGCTGCCAGTCACTTTTCAGGACACAGGACACACTTCCCCCACTCTGTAGGCCTAAGAGTTAACCATCCCAAAACCAAATTATTATGAGAATGAAAGACTCTCTGGACAGAGGCGTACTAGAATACTGATAAAGTACAAAGTTCTGTCCATTAGAAGACATTCAGTGGATTCAGGCAGTATACTATGGTGAACACAGTCATTTTCTTGAATACCAGGAACTCAGTACTCCCAACACAGAGCACAGAAGCTGGTCATTTGGCATTTCTCTGCTTTAAATGAGTCTTCATTTTTATCTCTGTTTACATTTGCCTTTGGATTCTTCTCCAGTGAAGGAGGAATTATTTTATCAAGTCATGCACAAGCTCATATTTTGAGATGAAGTTTGCTTTAGGATAAGCCTTCCAAATCCCATGATATATCTGGCTAGAGCTTTGGTTAACACTATCCATGACAAAGTGTTTGACTGATAAATATTGGAGTAAGGTAATTTTGAATTTCTTGTGATTTCTCCCAGTGCTTTTTCTAGAAGAAGGAAAAAGATGGAAACAGAAAAGAGATGTCAAAGACTTCTGAATGGCTATTTCTATGTGCAAATAAAAGTCACAATATTCTAATTCTAACCTGGAAAGTTATATTTTTGCCTAAATTATACAGGCAATTCAGGCAAAGCTGCAGATAGGTTTGGGAAGGTAACTGTCCTATCACACACTTCTTTCACTTGTGTAGAAACAGCCTTTGTTCCTGATCTGTCTTGAGTATGACATTTTAAAACTGCATGGACGGAAGAGAGGTGGAGGGGTGTCCACATCACCAAAGCTCTGTGTTCTGTGCTCTTTGAGCTCATTTAATGTGCAAGTTGGCCTACAGGGTTATTTTTAAAACTCCAACCATCTATGAAGCCAGTTCTGTGACCCAGGGAGCTTTTTGTGCTTCTAATCTGACATGAAGATAAAACAGCCCTCCTACCATAGCTGGCCTCTTCCATGTCACTGGTAAAGCTGGGCTGAACATCTGAGAAAGAAAGGCAGGGAGAGAAAATGACTGTAAGAAATATGCCCAGAACTCACAAAAGATAGAAGTTCATTCCATGTAAATATACATTTATGTTATATAACATGTTATTCATACTATATGCGTAATATGTTACATGTGCACGATAGGCAGGTCATTCCATTTCTAATGTACCCATGTTCATCACCCTAATCCAACCTGGATCTCAGCTGGATCCAGTCTGTTTGTCCTTCAGTCACAAAATGAGTTTTAAAACGCTTAAACCAGATCCTATTAGACATGTCTCTAAAACCCATCAGTGATTTCCTGATGCATCTGATGTAATATGCAAGGTCTTCCCCAGGTGAGGAGGTCAGCAGCTCCTTCTTGGCAGAACCCCGTCCACTTCTCCAGCCTCAGCAAACCCCTTTCTCTTTCTCTCCTAACCAACCCTTTCTCCTCCGCCCCCTCCTCCTTCTCCACCTCTTACTCTTCCCTTTGGGGACACTTTTCCGTACCTTGGATTTGCTAAACTCCTCCTTGCCTTAAGCCCTCTTTGACATTTCCTTTGTCTGGCAAGGACTCCCTCCTCCACTGACATCCCCTGACCTTCACCTGGCTAGCTCCTGTTCATCCTTCAAGTTTCATCTGCTCTTGGTTTGAAGGTGGAATGCTCCCACTGTCTACAGGGTTCTGGACACCAGAGCTCACTCAGTTTGCTCAGACATTAAGAGTGGATGATGAGTACATAAACAAGAATAACTAAATAAGAAGTGGAGGATGAAAAACATACCAGTCAAGGGCAGTCAAGCTTCAGTCAGCACAGATCAAGTCATCACTCTGATGGGCGTATTAGGCAGGGTTTCTCAGAGAAATAGAGCCAATTTGAGATAGATAGATAGATGATAGATAGATAGATAGATGATAAATAGATAGGTGGATAGATAGATGGATAGTTAGATAGATAAATAGATAGAGGATAAATAAATGGATGGATGGATGGATAAACAGATGATAAGTAGATGGATGGGTGGATAAATAGATGGACAGGTGATAAATAGAGAGATGGGTGTGCGCTCGGTCACTCAGTTGTGTCCACCTCTTTGAGACCCCATGGACTGTAGCCTGCTAGGCTCCTCTGTCTGTGGAATTTTCCAGGCAGAATCCTGGAGGGGTTGCCACGCCCTTCTCCAGGGGTCTTCCTGGCCCAGGCACGGAACTCAGGCCTGTCTCTTGCACTGACAAGTGGGTTCTTTCCCACTAGTGCCACCTCCAAAGCCTAGATAGATATGAAGATGGGCAGACACGCATCACGCAGGGCTGGCACGCGTGATAGTGGGAGCTGAGAGGCCTTTGCTGTCAGCAAGCTGGGGGTCCAGGAAAGTAGGTGCTCTAACTCAAGCCCAATTCTGAAGGCCTGGGAGCCTAGGGAGCCGGCAGTCTCAGTCTGAAGAGTGTTATATCCAAGGGCAGAAGCCAGAGGCCCCGCCTCAGGCAGGGAGCAAGTTCATCCTTCCCCCAGCCTTTCATTCTCTCCAGGACCGCAGATTAGGGTGTCGGCCACCTGCCTCGTGAGACCAGCACCCAGATACAAGTGCTGATCTCCTGCAGACACCATCGCAGACACGCCGGAAACAGCGGCTTACCCAGCCTCTGGCATCCTTAGTCCAGCACACTCCAGCGTTATTCAACCTTCCTAATGAGAAATGAAGTTCTGAGCCCGTTTAGTTTTTCATCTGGGAGGAAATTATGGGTCATTGAGGACACTGACAGAATTTTTCCTATGTGATCTTTAATAGATTAATATAAAGGAGAGCCTTCATGGTACCCTAGCAATGAGGAGCAATAAGAGGATTTGTAGGGAGCATTGCCTCTTTTTTTTTTCGTATTTCTGAAACTCTTTTCAGAGAAAGACCACAAGAACTTTAATAACAAATAAAAATCAGGTTGATCTCCTACAAAAAAATAAAGAGAGAGAACTAAACGCTTTGGCTCCTTAACGGGGATTTCCCTGACGTCCCCCTGTAACACTTGCTCAGAGAAGTGACTCTTTATACTCAGAACTTCCACAGTAGGGGATCCTCTTTGTGGCAGCATCTTAAAGACGCTCTACCTAAGGAGGCCCCGCGTGCTGGAGACCGCACACTTAGCGGCCACACGTCTCAGTGTCTCCAGGCCTCAGGACCCTTGTCTGTACAGACCATGGCACCTTCCGGGTCCTGCCTGTGAAATATTTGTTTTGTTTTGTGCTTTTTTTTCTTTTCAACTCTATAAAGCCAACTTTTTAGAGTTTGGTAAGTTTTGTGAACAGGAAATCAGGAGAAGAAAATTAGAGTTCCTGCCTTAGAACAAGAAGACAGATGGGAGGCTTTGATGTAAACTCTAAAGCCTGAAGCGGGTTTTTTAGAAGACTAGTATCTGCAGACACTTGTGCCCTTCCCTCCTGTCTGCAATCCAGGGCTTCTATTCTAGAACAGTCTGGAAGCTCTAAGTCAGGAAAGTGGGTAAGAAGGAAGGAAATCCTCCCGCGCTGGCCCTCATCCTGGCCTCTCAGTGGCTGAGCCAGTGAGTTGCCGTGGATGACAGCTCACAGGAGGCTGCTCTCCCACTCAGGCTCGCAGGCAGCAAGGCTGGAAGCTCAGGAGACGGTTCAGCCCCTTTGACCTCTAGGTCACGAAGGGGAGACGCTGGAAGTGACTGGTGGTTCCTGGGCACAGGTGCCAGCTAGGCTATTGGCAGAGCTTAATTAACGAAGCTTCAGGGGCTTCTCTAGCGGCCCAGGGATAAAGAATCACCTGACAATGCAGGGGGCGTGGGCTGATCCCTGGTCAGGGAACTGAGATCCCACACGCTGTGGAGCCACCAAGCCCGTTGCTTCAGAGCCTGTGCGTCACAAGCAGAGAGGCCATGCGTGCACTGAAAAGATCCAGCCTGATGCAAAGAAGACCCTGCCTGCCACCACCAAGACCCGATAGAGCCAAATAGACAAGCCTTAAAAATGATTCACGTGAGAAAACACTTTAAAATGCAGGTTTAACCTTTAGACACATGCTCTGTGACCTGCATTTGTCCTCTTGTCTTGGGCCCCACAAGTGTGAGGGGAGGCCCACTCAGCTTTTCAATTCTCTTCACTTCATATGAAACGGTGTCTCAATGGAGATGGGGAAAAAGTGGGAACAGTGGCAGACTTTATTTTCTTGGGCTCCAAACTCACTGCTGATAGTGGCTGCAGCCATGAAATTAAAATACACTTGTTCCTTGGAAGAAAAACCATGACAAACCTAGACAGCATGTTACAAAGCAGACATATCGCTTTACTGAGACTGGTCCATACAGTCAAAACGGTGACTATGGGCAGATGTTAAGAGTTGGACCATAAGGAGTGCTGAGCTCTGAAGAAATGATGCTTTTGATGCTTTTGAACTGTGGTGCTGAAGAAGATTCTCGAGAGTTCTTTGGACAGTAAGCCAACCAAACCAGTCCATCCCAAAGGAGGTCAGCCCTGAACATTCATTCAAAGGACTGGCGCTGCAGCTGAAGCCACATCGCTGAAGGGAGGAAGGAAGGGCTGCTGGCGCCGTGGGGCACGCCTCCTCGGGCTGTCTCTCGAGGCCGGGCTGAGGGCGCACGCTTACCGAGCTTCTGCACCGACTCTGCACCCACCTGCAGAACCCTGAGCGCGACTACTTTCTTCGGTTCTGTGACCTAAGCACTTTGCTTGTCTCACTCTTGTTCCCAGATGTACATGTTATCAACTGCACACCAAGAAAAGGGGCAAGGGCCTCAACTCCCCTGTACGCCATCCTAAACACGTCTATCCCTAGAAGGGCTTTGGCTGGCTTTGCTTGAGTCACGGGCTCACTGCTGGTTCCTTCACTGACAGTGAGAATGCAGCAGTATCACAGGCTAATCTGTATTACACTTCCACCACCGTGGCCTGGAGGGAGAGGGAAAGGAATGCAGGCGGAGCTTCCGGAACAAAGAGCAAGGAGGGTTCACAGCACAGAAGAAAAAAAATCTGCTGAGTCATACGTTCTCCCCCTCCCCCGCGGCTGCATGTGTGCATGCTAGCCACTCAGTCGTGTCTGACTCTTCACAGCCCCATGGACTGAGGCCGCGAGACTCCTCTGCCCATGGGATTCTCCGGGCCAGAATACTGGAGTGGGTTGCCATGCCCTCCTCCAGTGGATTTTCTGACCCAGGGATGGAACCCCGGTCTCCCACACTGCAGGCATGTTCTTTACCATCTGAGCCACCAGGGAAGCCTGTTGTGGGTCAGTGTATTCCGATATATCATTCACTTCGTCTGTCATGAGCTATTATGTAAGAGATGAGTATAAAAAATACTAAGCCGGTTCTAGACATAAAGAATAGTTACATAAGTGCTAATTTTGATTTTAGTACCTAATTTGGGGTGGTCAACAATATGATTTATTATTTCTTTTGCCTCTGGGTTGAACTTGAGGAACAAAAAGGGAAAAACAAAACCTACCAGGGCAGGAAGATGCCTCTCATTCCTGATCAAGACTCGGCATGGCAGCATTGCAGAGCATATTGCCAGCTTACAAGGGCCATAACGAGCTCAGTCTTCTGCTAATAAGTGGGAGGCAGAGATTAGTTATCTGGCTTTGCTTTTGAGCCAAAACGTAAGTCCATGGCACATTAATTTGACACAGAGCACAGCTTTTCATTAGAAATCACTGTAAGGCCCACACTGTGGAACGGCGGCAGTATATTAACCTGAACTGCTGCGCCTCTGGCGTGTCATGGGCCACATAATTGGGCATGGCACCAGCATTTCTGATGAAGAGGTGGAATCGACATGAGGGCTACTTGCTTGTGAATCAGCTGCACATCCAAAACAGCGTGAGTTAAAGGCTACTGAATCTAGAATGGCAATGGCAAATGCATAGTTGTGTAGCAACAACAAAGAACAAACACACTTCCTTCCCCATATTCTTAATGTAAACAGGGTATCTGTTACTTTAGCAAAGGCCTGCAGGATTCCTCTTCTAAAACCATGAGGCTTGAGTTTTCAGAACAGGGTATCTTCCTGGCAGACATTCAATAACTTGAAAAAGGCTTATTTTAACAAGCTCCATTTCATTTCACTGGACACAGAGAAGGCTGATTTTCAAAAGCCTTTCAAACTAAATTGTACTCATGCCCTGGCCATCCCCACATGTAGAGTTTCTGCCTTCCTTCTTATTTGCCTACCTATGCCCAAATTAGACAGAGTAGGGCTTAACTATTTTGGCAATACCTGGATTTTTAAAGCTGAAAATTCACCTTCGGGCATGTGTGCTAAACTTGCTTATTCTTTCAAACTCCGCCTGACGGATATGAGTAAGAAAGAGGAAAGTGCCGAGGACAGAGACTGAGATGGAAAGTCCGATGCCCCAGGGACCAGGGGGAGGTGGCGAATGGCCCACACGTGGCATCCATGCTGAGAGCGTGAGAGAAGGCTGTGAAGACTGCAGTGACCGGCCGTCCACAGCTCGACAACGGGCGCCTCCGGGACCCGCCCTTACTCTCAGAGGGCGCTGCGCCGCCTTTCTAAGAGAAGTCAGAAATGCAGATTCTCACCCAACACTACTGAGGCAAATTTTGGCAACTAAAGCTTCCAAGTATGTGGGCTTAGAAAACGCTCTGAGCTCTGAAATTCAAGATGGCAGTAAATTTCAGTGTGTGGCCTCTAGCACTGGACGATGCTGGGGGAGCTGGGTGTTGTGACGGGCGTAACTGAGGTCCCCCCAAACGCCCACATGCTCATCCCTGAAGCCTCGGAGTGCGGCCGAAGGGACTCTGCAGGCACGGCTATGTGAAGGGCCTGGAGATGCGAAGATTAGCACTGATTATCTGCGTGGCTCCAATGTAATCACAAGAGTTCTTATAAGGGGACGGAGTCAGAGAGACATGGAGAGACACACGCAGAGGCGGGGCAGAGTGCGGAGCTGCTACTGCGCTGAGTTTAGCCCGGAGGAGAGGCCGCAAGCTGAAGAACGAAGCGGCCTCCAGAAGCTGGAGAAGGCCCGGAAACAGACTCTCTCCTGGGCTCCCCAAGGCGTGCAGCTGCACCGCCACCTTGCTTTTAGCCTAGGGAGATAGTAAATTTGCATTGCCTCAAGATACCAGGGCTTCCCTGGCGCTCAGACAGTGAAGCGTCTGCCTGCAATGCGGGAGACCTGGGTTCAATTCCTGGGCCGGGAAGGTCCCCTGGAGAAGGAGATGGCACTCCACTCCAGCACTCTTGCCTGGAAAATCCCATGGACAGAGGAGCCTGATAGGCTACAGTCCACGGGGTTGCAAAGAGTCGGACACGACTGGGCGACTTCACTTTACTTTCTTCTCAAGATACTAAGTTTGTAGTAATGTGTTTCAGCAGCTTTGGGAAACTAATGCAGGTGTGAACTCTGACCAGACACATAACAGCCGCTCCTTAGAGAAAATACGGCTTCAACGTCTCCAGCTGTAATTTCCTGATGAGCTTACTAATAGCTGGTCCATTCAACCCTACCAAGAGGATTAGAAAGGAAACAAATAAAACATGCTTAGTGGAGAGCTCAGTACTGGTTATGGCGATTAGTAGGGCAATGGGCTGGTGCCATTTTCTGACACCAAAAGTGTGCTCCCCCCCACCCCCGGCCCCAACACCAGTCAATTATCTAACACTAACTGCATGTCAACAATTACAATCAGTTCTGACATGAACCATCCAGACAGAAGCCCAGGATTAAAGAGCTCAGTGTCATAAGACTGCCTCTCCCGCACACAGCAGCTGCTAACGGGCCCAGGGCGGCCACCCTTCTGCTAGGCCAGCTACAGACTTAGAGGTTTTCATGACATAACCCTGCAGGTTCAACAATGGCTCACGGAACTCCCGTAGACACTTATATTTACCTGCTTATTATAAACACCATGTCTCAGGAGCAGACACGGGACAAGGAACACAGGAAGGGGTGAAAGGTTTCCACACCCTCCCTGCATGTCCCCCCATCCCGGTGCCTCAGTGTGTTCACCAGCCCAGAAGCCCTTTGCGCCCCGTATGGAGGGTTTAATCCGGAGGTTCCATCGTGTAGGCGTGACTGATGAAGTCGCTGGCCACCGACATTTTACTCCATCGCTAGCGCCTCCCCTCCGTAGAGGCTGGGGTGGGTGGGGCTGAAAGCTACAATTCTCTAATCCTGCCCCCTGAGCTTTCTAGTTCCCCCTGCCAGGAGCATATGCAAGGTGTTCTTATCATCAAGGGGACTCCAAGAGTCTAAGGAGCTCTGTGCCAGGAACTGGGGGAAAAGATCAAGGGCTCATTCTTCTGATCACACCGCTGTTCTCGCCAGCTTGCCCAGACGCTTCTCATGCCCTTGTCTGGCCTGTCTTGTCGCTCTGAGGTCAGGATTCCACGGGCCGCATCCCCAGGCTCTCCCGCTGACTGCCTTCTTGTTGGGTTTGCCAAGGAGGGCACTGGAAGGAGATCAGAGAGTGGGAAGGGAAAATGCCAGGGTGCGTCCCTCCCAGTTCCTCCCTGTTCAGTGTGCCAGTCGCTCAGTCCTGTCTGACTCTCTGTGACTCCATGGACTGTAGCCCGCCAGGCCCCCTGTCCATGGGGCTTTCCAGGCAAGAGTACTGGAGCGGCTTGCCAGGGACTCCTCCAGGGGCTCTTCCTGACCCGGGAATGGAACCCGGGTCTCCCACATCGCAGGCAGATTCTTTACCATCTGAGCCCTCAGGGAAGCCCCAGTAGCTTATCTATTAAAGTCTCTTCAACTTTGAGTTTCTAGCTGGTAGAATGAGCGCCATAATTTGCAGATCCCTGTACAGAATAAAAATGCAGGGCCTCCCGATCCCTAAAGCCAGCAAACACGTGCTGCTAGAGGTACCAAAACAGAAAGATCTTCACTTTCTTTTATGATCTCTTTCTTGACCTGTCATAGTATTCTTTGCTTGTATCACTACTTAATGTCATTCTAAGTAAAAACAACCAAGCAAACTTTCAAGTTACTAGCATGAATTTTAGCATTCCTTCTTATATTATTCAATGCCAATCTTAGATGCAAATAAAGAAGCGTTTAGCTCCTGCACAGAAATACCAAAATTACACACCTGATATTTTGTCGTCCATACACGCGCATGTGCTTGTTCTTACCAGGACAGTGAACACACTGCATAAAACTACACCTTTTCACCTCACTTCACACCTGCTCTGCTGACACCCTGTGTCCTCAGCTCTCTGATGAGTCAGGAAGTGAGCACGGATCTCTTTCATTCAGTTTACCAAACTACATGCCAATCTCCCCCAGAAACACCTTCACAGATCACAGACACACTCAGAAATAATGTTTCGCCAGCTATGCCCTACGCGCATCGCTTAGGTCAACTGATTTGACACGTAAAATAAACCTGCACATTCCCACAAAGAGCAATCGCCCGGCCTGGGCAGTGTCTGCGGAATGAATGCGTGCGCACCATCAGGCGGGCACTGCTAACCGCTGTGAGCTTTCCCTGAGTCACCCTGCTTTGGGAAGACCCAGGACTGATAGTTTTCATTAATTCTAACTTGATTTCTAACGGAAACTAAAGCCTCAGGGAATAGAAACCCCAAGGTCTAACCTGAAGCAAGTAAAGCAGTCTCCGCCGTCACTCAGTCGTCCAGTCGTGCCGTCTCTTTGCAACCCCACGGGCCGCAGCACTCCACGCTCCTCCACTTCTGCCATCTCTCAGAGTTTGCTCAGATTCATGCCCATGGAATCGGTGATACCATCCAAAATCTTATCCTCTGCCATTCCCTTCTCCTTTTGTCTTCAATCTTTCCCAGCATTGGAGTCTTTTCCAATGAGTCACCTCTTGAGAGATTAATAAAGTTAAAACTGAGGGTGATACTTTAGAAGTAATATGATTCTAGTCAACAGATTTACAAAGATCTTTTTGCCTTTCTGTTATTTGTGAATGGCCTGAAGAATAATCCACATGTCACCAGAGTGAGATCATCTAGTCAATTACATTATTCCCTAAGATTTTCCAAAGGAAAGAAATGCTCAAGAAAGCCACACACCCATTGGATCTCCTTTTACAATGTAGAAGCTGAAGACTTAGTGTGGCTGTGTTTGCTGGTTGAAAAAAATTCTGAATTATTTAATATAGCACAGGCATGCTAATGGGAATGAATTGATATGCTAATTAAATATACAACTGCAAACTGGACGATAGCCAGTTGGTAAAAACTCAGGCATCAGCAAGCAGCAGATAATAACAGCTGATTAAAACCCACAAACATTTTTAAACTTTGGCTTTGATAGATAAAATAACAAATTATTTCCCCTGTCCTGCATGCTCCTCTTGTGTCTATAAACAGCTACAGAGAACAACCAGTGTATTGGTTAAATCATAACTACTATTTACATCATGTTTTATCATTAACAATCTAAGAAATGAGATAAAATCTTTATTTTCAAATTTACTGTTATTTTCTCCTAGTTTTAACAGATTTACTATTTTTATTACAATAAGAACATATGCTTGTACAAATACTGCAAAATAGATACCAGCAAAAATAATATCTATCAATAATAGATAATATTAATATTCAAAGATAATTACTTTAGAAATAGTGTGTATTCTTTCAGCCTTCATGCTGCATGTATTTCAAAAAAGCATCATATTTCCCAACATGTTTTATAACATGTTTTGTTCAACCAACTAGTATAGTATAAACACATTTTATCACATATTATTTCAATAGGTTTTTTATGGCCACCTAGTATTACATGCCAGAGAAGGTAATGGCACTCCACTCCAGTACTCTTGCCTGGAGAATCCCATGGACGGAGCAGCCTGGTGGGCTGCAGTCCCTGGGGTCGCTAAGAGTCGGGCACGACTGAGCAACTTCACTTTCACTTTTCACTTTCATGCATTGGAGAAGGCAATGGCAACCCACTCCCGTGTTCTTGCCTGGAGAATCCCAGGGATGGGGCAGCCTGGTGGGCTGCCGTCTATGCGGCCGCACAGAGTTGAACACGACTGAGGCGACTTAGCAGTATTACATGCAACAGATATGCATTGTTTTCAAGTCAAGTTTTATAACTAGATGTTTCACATGTTTTCATAATTTTCTGTTATAAATAATTCTGCAGATAAAATTTAGGAGGAGTACATTTCATAACCTTGAGATAAGCAAAGATTTTTGAAACCAGGAGAGTATCTTGAACAGCCTCCTTTGCCTGCTTTAACCTCTTCAGGGCAATTTCTCTTTGGCAGGTCTCTCAATGGAAGCTGGTGTTTCAATGGGTCAGGGCAGGGTAGGGGTGGGAAGACCTACAAAGAAATGCAGATGATTTCTTTAGAGTGGGCGGGGTGCTGACCTCCAAGGATTGCGAAGTTAGAAGAGGTCCTCGTTGTCTCAGACTTTTAAGGAGGCTGTCAGGACAGAGGCGAAAGATTCAGGAACGTGAGTGTAACAAAGACCGGGAGGCTAGACAGCGCAGGGCACAGAGGAGCGACGCTGGGAAGGGCAGCGCGCCTCTCTTTGCCGAGCCGTGCTCCTCACGGCTAACTTCCTGGGGTGACTGCAGAGCCGCCGCAGCTCGGGAAGGGACCGCTGCAACGCCAGCCCGGGGCAGCGAGGGAGTGGGGCGGGCCAGCCTCTCCCCGCCCGCAGCCGGGCTAGCCGCTCAGCACAGGCAGTGGCTTCCCTGGCGGCTCAGCTGGTAGAGTCTGCGCGAGACCCAGGCTCCATCGTGGCTGGGACGACCCCGAGAGAGGGAAAGGGCACCCCGCTCCAGTGCTCTTGCTGGAGAATTCCGCGGCCGGAGGAGCCACGTGGGCTACAGCGCATGGGGCCACGGAGAGTTGGACACGACCGAGTGGCTAACAGACAGTGGTACCCCCCCTTCCCCCCTCCCCCGAGAAGAGCCACGCTGATCCCTGCGGTCCGCACTGCACACACCTCAGCAAGCTAACCCCCCAGCGTCCTATGCTATTTACAGCCGCCAAACACGCCCGAGCACCTGCTAAGCTGCTCTGCCGGGCCCGCACATTTCCTCCTCGAGGATGACGCTTTTTTCTCAGTACTCTTTGATGTTTAATTGTTCCTTTCAGGATTCTGAAATTCTTTCCATGGATTCCTCACTATTCATTCAAAGTAAAATCTGATGTGCTACGTTCAAGTTTATTTACTTATTTTTAAGAGCCTTGACTCCATAATTGGAAAGATCACATTCTCTGCCCAAAAGCTGCTGTCTTTACGAAGCCCAGCAGACTGGAACACAGAGCAGGTTGCACAGGGGTTAAAGGTGAGCAGACCACACGCCAGCTAGCTCTGGGAAAGAAGGCAGGTGTGGATTTCAACACCAGATTCAAACATTCCTTAAGGGGCCAGATCTGTGCAGTTTCTAGCTTCCTGCCCATAGGCACTCCTGACCTCGTAACCTTCAACAAGGGGAAGGGCATGCAGAGACAAGACAGGATGGAGACAGAGAGAGTGGGGAGGAAAACCAATTTGTGCGGCCTGAGGAGTCTACGGGAGAGAGAGAGAGAGGCCGTCACAGAGAGACTGGAGGTTTACACAGACCAGCTGCCATCGACTGAGGGGCATACACTCCCCTCTGCCATCAGGGACTTCTGGCCATGCCTGGAGATATTTTGGGTGTCACTACTGCACTTGAGGAAGGGCGGCCTCTGAGGGGTGGAGGCCAGTTCAGGCGCTCAGTTTTCTACCCCATGGAATGCAGCACACCAGGCTTCCCTGTCCATCACCAACACCTGGAGCCTCCTCAAACTCATGTCCATCCAGTTGGTGATGCCATCCAACCATCTCATCCTGTCATCCCCTTCTCCTCCTGCCTTCAATCTTTCCCAGCATCAGGGTCTTTTCCAATGAGTCAGTTCTTTGCATCAGGTGGCAAAAGCATTGGAGTTTCACCTTCAGCATCAATCCTTCCAATGAATATTCAGGACTGTATTTCCTTTAGGATTGACTGGTTGGATCTCCTTGAAGTCCAAGGGACTCTCAAGAGTCTTCTTCAAGACCACAGTTCAAAAGCATCAGCTTTCAGTTCTTTGGCGCTCAGCTTTCTTTATGGTCCAACTGTCACGTCCATACATGACTACTGGAAAAATCATAGCTTTGACTAGATAGACCTTTGTTGGCAAAGTAATGTCTCTACTTTTTAATATGCTGTCTAGGTTTGTCATAGTTTTTCTTCCAAAGAACAAGGAATTTAATTTCATGACTGCAGCCACCATCTGCAGTGATTTTGGAGCCCAAGAAAATAACGTCTGTCACTGTTTCCATCAGACTCTGGGAGGAAACAAACAAAACCTTGTGCACACCAGGACCCAGGAGGAAGGAGCAGAGACCCCACAAGAGATTGAGCCAGACTTGCCTGTGAGTGTCCAGGAGTCCTGGACAGAGGTGTGGGTCAACCGTGTGAGTCAGGGGCAATGAACACACAGTCCCAGGAGCCACGGGCATGCTGCATATGTTTTTTGAATTAGTTATAGTTATTTGAATAAAACTCATCCATCCCAGTCCACTTTAGTTAACTGATTCCTAAAATGTCATTGTTCACTCTTGCCATCTCCTGTTTGACCACTTCCAACTCACCTTGCTCCATGGACCTAGCATTCCAGATTCCTGTATGATACTGTTTTTTACAGCGTCGAGCTTCACTTTCATCCCCAGCCACATCCACAGGTGGGCGTCGCTTTCACTCTGGCTTCATCTCTTCACCCTTTCAGAAGCTGTTTCTCCACTGATCTCCAGTAGCATGCTGGGCGTCTCCCGACCTGGGCAGCTCCTCTTTCAGTGTCCTATCGTTTTGCCTTTTCATACTGTAGAGGCATGGAACAACAGACTGGCTCCAAATTGGGAAAGGAGTACAATAATGCTGCATGTCATCGCCCTGCTTATTTAACTTCTATGCAGAGTGCATCATGGGAAATGCCAGGCTGGATGAAACACAAACTGGAATCAGAACTGCCAGGAAAAATATCAACAACCTCAGATGTGCAGATGACACCACCCTGATGGCAGAAAGTGAAGAGGAACTAAAGAGCCTCTTGATGAAAGTGAAAGAGGAGAGTGAAAAAGTTGGCTTAAAGCTCAACAATCAGAAAACGAAGATCACAGCATCTGGTCCCATCACTTCATGGCAAATAGATGGGGAAACAATGGAAACAGTGACACACTTTATTTTCTTGGGCTCCAAAATCACTGCAGATGGTGGTTGCAGCCAAGAAATTCAAAGATGCCTTGGAAGAAAAGCTATGAGCAACCTAGGCAGCATATTAAAAAGCAGAGACATTACTTTGCCAACAAAGGACCATCTAGTCAAGGCTATGGTTTTTCCAGTGGTCATGTATGGATGTGAGAGTTGGACCATAAATAAAGCTGAGTGCCAAAGAATTGATGCTTTTGAACTGTGGTGTTGGAGAAAACTCTTGAGAGTCCCTTGGACTGTAAGGAGATCAAACCAGTCAATCCTAAAGGAAATCAGTCCTGAATATTCATTGGAAGGACTGATGTGTGAAGCTGATGCTCCAATACTTGCACCACCTGATGCGAAGAACTGACTTATTGGAAAAGCCTCTAATGCTGGGAAAGACTGAGGGCAGGAGGAGAAGGGGACGACAGAGGATGAGATGGTTGGAAGGTTTCACTGACTTGATGGACGTGAGTCTGAGCAAGCTCCAGGAGTTGGTGATGGACAGGGAGGCCTGGCGTGCTGCAGTCCATGGGGTGGCAGAGTCAGACACGACTGAGCGGCTGCTCTGCACTGCACTATATAGGCCAGGGCCACTGCCAAATCCTTCACAACATGCAGGGCATTACCCTCCCCTCTAAGAGCATCCGACCTAAGCTGTCGGTATTACTGAGGTTTATAATCGTTGATACAGAGTAAGCTGGCATTCTATCTCCCTCAAATCGAAGAAGCAGCAGGAATATTTTCACTCCTATATCAACTGGAACATGTCGTGGAAACAAGAACGAACAATATCATCAGCAGCATCGCTAGCGTCCTTATCATTGTAGTCAACAGTTATGAAGAACTTTCTGCATGCCACACATTTTATGTTCAATGGTTTATTACTTGCTCATGCAATAAGCAGGCGGTACTATTTAATATCTTTGAGATGCAGAGAGATAACTAGAAACACTTGAAGTTCTGAGAGATTATTATGTAATTTCTTCCAGGTGTCAGACTGCAATATACTTTAAGCTGGCACTTAATTTCCCCAAAATTGAAGAAGTTACACAAATATTCCTCAGAGTCAGGAATCCTGCCCCCTCCTGCACAATCCATTTGTCCAAAGCTAGTGCTTTCCCCCATTCTGCTGCGAAGGGAAAGCAGGAGGAGTAGGGAGCATAGATGTACTTTTTAATATGCAGACATATGAGTTTGGCAAGGCCACCACATGTGCAGTCTCAGTAAGAAATCTTATATGCCAGCAACCACCAAAAATAACATCTAAAAACAGCAAACAAAATTATGAACACCCAAGAAAAATTCTAGTGAGTCTATGATTTTTAGGTAAAATTATAAATTGTTTTTGACAAACTTGGTAGAAAGCCTAAACAAATGGAGAGAGAGACTTTCTCCACTGATAGGAAGACTCATTAGCATAAAATGTTATACGTCTCCAAATTATTCAAAATGTAATGCAATTTCATGACAAGTTCCAACAGCGTTTTTGTTGCAATTTGGTAAACTGTTTATAGGATTTACATGTTTATTATTCATTAATATTTCCTTCTTTTTGAATTTCCTATGTATATCCTTTATCCATTTTCGGATTGTACTTATTTTTCTTATTGAGGTTTAGAAGGCCTCCCAGGTAGCTCTGGAGAAGGAAATGGCAATCCACTCCAGCACTCTTGCCTGGAAAACCCCATGGACAGAGGAGCCTGATAGGCTACAGCCCATGGGGTCGCAAAGAGTTGGACATGACTGAGTGACTTCACTTCACTTCACTTCCCAGGTGGCTCAGCAGTAAAATCTGCCTGCCAATGCCGGAGACACAGGTTTGATCCCTAGGCTGGGCAAATCCCCTGGAGAAGGAAATGGCAATCCACTCCAGTGTTCTTGCCTAGAAACATCCATGGACGGAGGAGCCCAGCAGGCTGCGGTCCATGAGTCACAAAGAGTCGAACATGACTGAGCACGCACACAGGCACAATCAGAGAAACGCAAAGTAAAACTGAAGTGAGACAGCACGTTATATGCAACACGTGAACAAAACTCAGAATATCTGCATACAATCTTAGGTAAGGATGTGGCTCAAGAGGAGCCCTGACACACTGCTGGGGGGGCTGCAGTGTGAACGACTGCCGCAGAGACCAGCTGAGCAAGAGCTGCTAAGGGGCGCGAACAGCCACAACTCAGCGTTTGTCCTCGGAGTTTTAGCCTTGCATAAGGTGGCACGTTCAAAAACATTTGTGGCCATGTTTACATAATAGGAAAGATCAAGAGAAATGAGCATTTTATCAGTAGAATAGATAAGTTAGGAGGCGTGATACAACGGAATATTACAAAGAAGTTAGAATAAATGTGCCAGAGCTACCCATGCCAGCAGTGTGTCTTTCCTCATGTCAACGGAAAATAAAAACAAGTTGCCAAAAAATATGTGCAAATTATGCCACAGATATATTTTAAAACATGCAAACCTGGGACTTTCCTGGTGGCCCAGCAAACTCCCAGTGCAGGGTGCCCGGGTTCGGTCCCCGGTCGGAGAGCTAGATCCCCGATGCTGCAAATCAGAGTCTGTGTGCTCAGTGAAATTCCTGCAACGGAGACCCAACTCAGCCAGATACATGGATAAAATGCTTCTCAAAAATGCAGACCTACATTATTGATTACTGAGGAAGTCTGCTCATCAGAAGCAGAAGTGAAATAGCAAATGAAAATCTAAGACAGCGGTTATTGTTGATGCAGTGGGAGAGAGACAAGTGAGCCTTGAAGAGAGAGGCTTCAAGTGATGGGCAGTGAGGCGCTTTTAAGGCAGGCAGAGGCGTAGGGATCGCTGTTCACATCTTAATAGAGCGTTTACAGTATGAACAATCACAGCTTTAAAGTGTGAACAACCGCCCCTTCCCCTTGTCCAGTGAATCACCGAGCATGCAGGGCCATTGGTGTGGGTTGTGTGTTGGTACTGCAAAGACACTGCATCCAGAAGAAAATTCCGGATTCAGTCCCCTTTGCTTTTAGGGAAACTGGCTGCTTCAGGCAGTAGATGTTCCTTGGCTTCCTAGAACCTTCCGTGGATGAAGTTGGCTGAGCAGGTGGATCCCTTGCGCCCTCTCACTCCTACCTTGGACCTTGTCCTTAGATCAAACCCTGAGACATGAGATTCAAACACACCAGCTGTCCTGTGCTTCTTATAACGTGATATCTTATATATTTCCAAGGACTGCTGCTGCCAAGTCGCTTCAGTCGTATCCGACTCTGTGCGAACCCATGGACTGCAGCCTACCAGGCTCCTCTGTCCATGGGATTTTCCAGGCAAGAGAACTGGAGTGGGGTGCCATTGCCTTCTCCTAGTCCTGCCAAAAGCTATTGGACCTATATATACTAGCAAGATATCTTCTCATAATTAAAAATAAATGAAATAATAAAGGCTTGAAATTAAAAAATCATGATTTCCAGCAAAGCACTGCACTGTACTGTCTGATCTGTTTGGGTATCGCTGTCAACAGTGGCAGATATGATGGCCACATGGCCCAGGAACCAACTGAAGGCTGATGTGAAATAATAACAGTGAAGGACGGCAAAACAATAGCAACTCATCTTTATTCTAAGTTTGTTCAGTAGGAATTTTTCATTAGTTTTGATATTTAAAAATAAGTGCATTGTCTGCTATTTAGGTTGATTACTGAGTATTTCAGTCAGTCAGTTCAATCACTCAGTCGTGTCCAACTCTTCGCAACCCCATGCACTGCAGAACATCAGGCTTCCCTGTCCATCACCCATTTCCAGAGCCTGTTCAAACTCATGTCACTAGGTCAGTGATGCCATCCAACCACCTCTTCCTCTGTCGTCCCCTTCTCCTCCTGCCCTCAATCTTTCCCAGCGTCAGGGTCTTCTCCAGTGAGTCAAGATTCCTGGCACTCTTGATTCCAGCTTGTGCCTCATCCAGCCCCAGGATTTTGGAGGATGTACACTGTAAAAAAGCTAAATACACAGGGTGACAACATGCAGCCTTCACGCGCTCCTTTCCCAATTTGGAACCAGTCCGTTGTTCCATGTTCATTCTACTGCTACTTCCTGACTTGCATACAAAATTTCCCAGGAGACAGGTCAGGTGGTCTGGTATTCCCATCTCTTGAAGAATTTTCCACAGTTTTCTGTGACCCACACAGTTAAAGGCTTTAGCATAATCAATGAAGCAGAAGTAGATGTTTTTCTGGAATTCTCTTGCTTTTTCTATAATCTAACAGACTTTGGCAATTTGACCTCTGGTTCCTCTGCCTTTTCTAAATCCAGCTTGAATATCTGGAAGTTCTCCATTCATGTACTGCTAAAGCCTAGTTTGAAGGATATTGAGCACTACTTTGCTAGAGTGTGAGATGAGTGCAATTGTGCAGTAGTCTGAGCATTCTTTGGCATTGCCTTTCTTTGGGACTGGAATATAAAGTGACCTTTTCCAGTCCTGTGGTCACTGCTGAGTTTTCCAAATTTGCTGGCATATTGAGTGCAGCACTTTCACAGCATCATCTTTCAGAATTTCAAACAGCTCAACTGGAATTCCATCACCTCCACTAGCTTTATTCATAGTGATGCTTCCTGAGGCCCACTTGACTTCACATTCCAGGATGTCTGGTTCTAGGTGAGTGATCACACCATTGTGATTATCTGGGTTGTGAAGGTCTTTTTGGTACAGTTCTTCTGCATATTCTTTCCACCTCTTCTTAATATCCTCTGCTTCTGTTAAGTCCATACCATTTTTCTCCTTTATTGAGCCCATCTTTGCATGAAATGTTCCCTTGGTATCTCTAATTTTCTTGAAGAGATCTCTATTCTTTCCCATTCTGTTGTTTTCCTCTATTTCTTTGCATTGAGCACAGAGGAGTGCTTTCTTATCTCCCCTTGCTATTCTTTGGAACTCTGCATTCAGATGCTTGTATCTTTCCTTTTTTCCTTTGCCTTTTGCTTCTCTTCTTTTCTCAGCTATTTGTAAGGCCTCCTCAGAGAACCATTTTGCTTTTCTGAATTTCTTTTTCTTGGGGACGGTTTTGATCACAGCCTCCTGTACAATGTTACAAACCTCTGTCCATAGTTCTTCAGACGCTCTGTCTATCAGATCTAATCACTTGAATCTGTCTGTCACTTCCACTGCATAATCATAAGGGGTTTGATTTAGGTCATACCTCATGGTATGAGTGGTTCTCCCTACTGTCTTCAATTTAAGTCTGAATTTGTCAATAAGGAGTTCATGATCCGAGCTACAGTCAGCTCGTGGTCTTGCTTTTGCTCACTGTACAGAGCTTCTTCATCTTCAGCTGCAAAAAATATAATCAATCTGATTTCAGTATTGACCATCTGGTGATGTCCATGGGGAGAGTCATCTCTTATGCTATTGGAAGAGTGTGTTTGCTATGATCAGTACATTCTCTTGGCAAAACTGTTAGCCTTTGCCCTGCTTCATTTTGTACTCCAAGGCCAAACTTGCCTGTTACTCCAGGTATCTCTTGACTTCCTGGCTTTTGCATTCCAGTTCCCTCTGATGAAAATGACATCTCTTTTGTGGTTTCAGTTCTAGGTCTTATAGCTCTTCATAGAACCATTCAACTTCAGCTTCTTCAGCATTAGTGGTTGAGGCATATACTTGGATTACTGTGATATTGAATGATTTGCCTTGGAAACAAACAGAGATCATTCTTTCACTCTTGAGACTGCACCCAAGTACTGCATTTCACATCCTTTCATTGACCGTGGGGGCTACTCCATTTCTTCTAAGGGATTCTTGCCCGCAGCAGTAGATAAATGGTCCTCTGAGGTGAATACGCCCGTTCCTGTCCATTTCCTTTAGATTGGTATGTACATAACTTGTTTTTATCCTTTTGCTTACATCCCATTGGTGTGTTCATATTTAAAATAGATTTCTTGCCAATTTATGTTTGGTTTTCCTCCATTCCATATTTCTGGTCAGAAAATTTCCTTCTGATAGGAAGTCTGGACAATCATAGAGCTTACTTCCTTTGTGTACCAATGTCAAGGGAAGCTACCTATGGGAGGTGATACTCAAAACCTGAAAAACAGGGATGAGTGCTGGGCAGGAAGCTTCATTTAAAAATCAATTAATAAATGGCAACACCAAGATGACAGAATGTTAGAATAATTTAAAGCAGTCATCATAAAAATAAAACCAATTAATAAATGGCAACACCAAGATGACGGAGTTTGGAATAATTTAAAGCAGTCATCATACAAATGCTTTAGTGAGCAATTACTAGCATTTTGCTGTTGTTCTTGATCAGTTGCTAAGTAATGTCCTACTCTAAGTGTCCTGTGGACTGCAGCCTGCCAGGCTCATTTGCCCATGGGGTTTTCCCAGGCAAGAATATTGGAGTGGGTTGCTGTTTCCTCCTCCAAGGGAGCTTCTGGACCCGGGGATCGAACCCGCATCACCTGAACTAAAGGCAGATTCTTTACCACTGAGCTCCAGGGAAGCCTGCTAACACACGGGAAGCATTTTTTTTAAGCTGAAAATCTCAGCAAAGAAATAGACAGTATAAGTAGAGAAACAGAACATATGATGAGGGAGAATATTTTCAAACTGAAAAGTTCCATAACCAAAAACTTGAAAAATGCAGTAAATGAACTCAGTATCAGGACAGGGCAGGAATCGGAAAGAAGCACTGAACCTGAAGGAAGAACAACAGGAATTATGCCGTCGGAGCAAAAGGGAAGAGAGGACAGTGGCAAAGAGCCAGGCGCAGGGGTCTGCAGGACCAAGTAAAATAGGCGACATTTACGCCCTTAGAGTTTCAGAAAGAGAGGGGGAGGATGGAAATGAAGAAATACCTGGAGAAACAATGGATAGAATTGTCCAAATTTAGCAAATGACAAAAACATACAGTTGCAAACAGCTGAGTTAACTCCAACTAAGATAAACCCAAAGGAATCTATACCAGGACGCATCATAGTCAAATTTCTGAAAACTAAAGGCAAAGAAGAACTTCTTAAAAGCAATGAGAGAAATAACACTTTACGTATAGGTGGAAACAATTCAAATAACTGCATTTCTCATAAGGAATTGTGGAGGCCAAAAAGAAATGACACAGTATTTTCCAAGTACTGAAAGAAAATAACTGACAGTATAGAATCCTTTATCCAACACAACTATCTTTGAGCAATGAAGGAGAAACCGACATTCTTAGATGAAGGATAACCAAGAAAATTTTTCACTAGCAGAACTATCCCAGAAGAGTAGCTGAAGGAAGTTATCTAGTCAGAAATGAAATAAATAAGGAAGATTAAAGCGTAAGAGAGGAAGGAAAAAATACTGTAAACAAGTTCAGTTCAGTTCAGTTGCTCAGTCGTGTCTGACTCTTTGTGACACCATGAAGCGCAGCACGCCAGGCCTCCCTGTCTAAAACCAACTCCCGGAGTTCACTCAGACTCACATCCATCGAGTCTGTGATGCCATCCAGCCATCTCATCCTCTGTCATCCCCTTCTCCTCCTGCCCCCAATCCCTCCCAGCATCAGAGTCTTTTCCAATGAGTCAACTCTTCGTATAAGGTGGCCAAAGTACTGGAGTTTCAGCTTTGGCATCATTCCTTCCAAAGAAATCCCAGGGATGATCTTGCAGTCCAAGGGACTCTCAAGAGTCTTCTCCAACACCACAGTTCAAAAGCATCAATTCTTCAGCGTTCAACCTTCTTCACAGTCCAACTCTCACATCCATACATGACCACTGGAAAAACCATAGCCTTGACTAGATGGACCTTAGTCAGCAAAGTAATGTCCCTGCTTTTCAATATACTGTCTAGGTTGGTCATAACTTTTCTTCCAAGGAGTAAGCGTCTTCTAATTTCATGGCTGCAGTCACCATCTGCAGTGATTTTGGAGCCCCCCAAAATAAAGTCAGCCACTGTTTCCACTGTTTCCCCATCTATTTCCCATGAAGTGATGGGACCGGATGCCATGATCTTCGTTTTCTGAATATTGAGCTTTAAGCCAACTTTTTCACTCTCCTCTTTCACTTTCATCAAGAGGCTTTTTAGCTCCTCTTCACTTTCTGCCATAAGGGTGGTGTCATCTGCATATGTGAGATTGTTGATATTTCTCCTGGCAATCTTGATTCCAGCTTGTGCTTCCTCCAGCCCAGCATTTCTCATGATGTACTGCCAGGAGCCAGCATGAGGAACTCCGCCCATGGTAAAGGTCATGAGGAAGGAAGCTTGGCATATGCAAAGGTGTGATCAAGCCTCAGGAAACCCCCTGTTCCTGAGCATCCACCCCAAAACCAGAGTACTTTACAGGGGGCTCTCCCCCATAACCAATTCTCTCGGAGAAGGAGTTAACTTGCAGCTCCAGTTAATAAAAATTCCTGGGCGTGACAAGAGTGTTTCAACTTATGAACTCTGAAGGTTATCTAGCCTGCCTGTATAGGTTCATCTGGCCACAACAGCCCTCCAACCATGAGAAGCACAAGATGTTTTTGACTTACTAAAGGCAAATTCTTTTGGGAAGTTACAAATTATTAGTATAGTGGGTTGGTTAGGAATTATATTGGTGAAGAGTTTTTTTCATTTGTTGTGTCAATAACTGCTGCTAATTCCCTGCCCTGGGTGGGACAAGGGTGTCTCAGGTCAAACCTCTCTGCTGACAGACTAGCTTGTGTGACAGGATCATCCATACTCCTGCCACTACACACATGATTGTTTACTACCTCTCAACCATAAACAGCACAGAGAGTTTTGGAGGATTTTGAAAGTCTTAATTAGCATAGGGCTTTTCTCATTATTGAGTCAATGATTGCTGCCAGGCCTCCCTATCCTTAGGCACCTGGGATTACATTAATCAATGTATTTGGAATATAGAAAAGGAAATATAGTAGTTTTTGATGTTAGCAATATTAGACTTTTTGAGTTAATGAATTTTCTCTTTTGTTATAGATCACTGTACTTTGTTATAAATTACTGTGTCCTTGCTATGTGAAAATGTAACTTTATCACTATCTTAAGACTAAGTAGATCTTAAGAGGAACATTGGTGAAAGGATTTTCATTTGTTGGGCTGATGTTTGCTGCTAAATCTCCATATTCCCTGCCTTTATAATAAATATAACTAACATATAGGAGAAATAAGTATTAACCTTTAAGATTAATCATGTTAACCTTGGGTTAAATAAATTCCTTTATTGATTGTAACTCACTACACCCTTACCCTACAGGAATGCAACTTTATTTGGAGGGTGGTGCCTGGTTTAAGAAAAAACACCCTTGGAAAAAATAAGTTTTCTGGTTATCAGAAAGAAAGGGTTGTAAATGTCAGCAGGCAGAAATGGCTTGAAGATAATGTAAAAACCCCCAAGACCTTTTTTTATGTAAAGCACCTCATTTTGATAAAGATCAGGACTGCTGACCCCCGCGTGACTCTGTATTCATCCCTATGTGTAACAAAAGGTATATAAGAAAACCGGAAAAATAAAGAAATGGGATCAGTTCCTGGAAAGACTGACTCTCCCATGTCGTTCCTTCTTGCTCCCTGTTTTTCTGGCTGAATTCCCATCTGGACCATGGATGCTATTCCATGTGAACCAAGTTATTCAGCCTCTTTTTCTCCACTAATTTTTCTACTACACTATCCGTTTCTAATGTCTCTATATATCTGTAACTAAATATGTATTTTTCTAAGGACACTGATGCCATCTTCACCTTCGAATCACCCTGGATCCACCGGGGCTGGACCCCGGCAATGTACTCTGCATATAAGTTAAATAAGCAGGGTGACAATATACAGCCTTGACATATTCCTTTTCCTATTTGGAACCAGTCTGTTGTTCCATGACCAGTTCTAACAGTTAGAACTGAAAGATGATGCTGTGAAAGTGCTGCACTCAATATGCCAGCAAATTTGGAAAACTCAGCAGTGGCCACAGGGCTGGAAAAGGTCAGTTTTCATTCCAATCCCAAAGAAAGACAATGCCAAAGAATGCTCAAACTACCACACAATTGCACTCATCTCACATGCTAGTAAAGTAATGCTCAAAATTCTCCAAGCCAGCCTTCAGCAATACGTGAACTGCAAATTTCCTGACGTTCAAGCTGGTTTTAGAAAAGGCAGAGGAACCAGAGATCAAATTGCCAATGTCTGTTAGATTATAGAAAAAGCAAGAGAGTTCCAGAAAAACATCTATTTCTGCTTTATTGACTATGCCAAAGCCTTTCACTGTGTGGATCACAATAAACTGTGGAAATATCTACATGTCTAATGTGGTTCCAAACATATGTAGATAAAATAGTCAAGATGATTACAGTATAAACCAGGGAGGGTAACGGGACTTAATGGGGGATAAAGTTTGTATGCTTCACTTGGACTGGGAAAAGGGCAAGACTGAATCGCAGGTGGGCTTTCCCTTTTAAGATGTGTGTGCGCTTCATTGTGTCCGACTCTCTGCGACCCCAGGGACTGTACCCCGCCAGCTCCTCTGTCCATGGGATTTTCCAGGTAAGGACCCTGGATCAGGTTGCCATTTCCTCCTCCAGGGATCTTCCTAACTCAAGTATCGAACCCACATCTCCTGGGTCTCCTCCTGTGCTGGCAGCAGATTCTTTTACCACAGAGCCCCCGAGGAGCCCCCAAGAAGCCCCCGAGGAGCCCCCTCGGGTGGAAGTATTCCCTCCTCACTTTCCGTTGCTTCTGACTGCTGCTACCATAATGTTCACATCATTGAATAAAGAGCTCTCCCTTCTCCACCTTCTTTATCTCACATAATTAATAAATCATCACTGACTAGGGTAGAAATTTTCTCCTCTGGTACTGCTGTGTCTTTTCCTATATAAGATCATTAGGTCATCCGCCTCTCTCGTCTCCAGGGAAAAAAAGCAGCTACGATCTCTGCCATTAACATTTTAGTATGAAAAGAGCTTGGGACTGTGTACTGTTCTCCTTCGCTAGTAAGACATCTCCTTCCCGGGGAGCCTCAGAGCCCTAATCCTGGGATTTCAGGTCTGATGGCCAAGGGAGTACCTGACTCCTTCCTCCATCTCCCACTGAGAGAACAGCTGGTTCCAAATGGAAATCACTAAAATGTTTTTTCTCTCCTGCATTACCTCAGTTAACAGAACAGAAACCATCCCTCATGTCAGAATACCAACTGCTCCAAGGAACTCCACTGCTTTAACTGTGAATGTTGTTTTAGGTCAATTATATTAGTAAGGTTAATAAGTTCCAGGCTGGAAGTTCTGTGTTGCCAAATCTGTACTCATTGTAATTCATAGAAAGTTCAAGCTCACACAGGAGGGTACACACTGCATGTCAGCTCCTCTGCAGAAGGTTACAACACAATGATAATAATAATGATGGTGACTGTGATAAGCACAGTAACAATTCCTTATATTTATATTGCTTGTTATATTTTTTCAAATGCCTTCACATGCATTATCTCATTTATACTTGCACCACCTGTCACCTATAATACTATGCTTCATTTCAGGAGAGACACAGTCAACAAGCTGTAAAAAATTACAAACTTCAAATTCACCTAATATTTAGTTCCTGGGCCCATTTGAGATAAAGAAATTGATTTTCGTCCACAGGAAAGAGATGTCACGTAGCATCAACATTTAAAGGATGTGTTTGTTGAATGCATAGCTTACTAAAATGTGACACTCACTAGGGCACACGCTTAGAGTCCTCAGGGCAGCCTATGGCTTGCTCAGCACCAACCGTCCTTTTTAGGATGTGAACGTTGTCGTGTTGTGCCCTGCCTGCTTTCCTAGGTGCATCTCCCATTCTTCCCATCTGTCCACACTTACAGTCAGCTCCAGCCAGAGTGCCAGCTTTTTGAGCTGTTTCTCCTTCCTTTTAAGTCAATTTCCCTTGCCTGGAATGCCAAACTATATCTATACCATCTGTACCTATAGATGTGTTAGTAGCTAAGTCACGTTCGATTCTTGTGGCCCCATGGATCGTAGCCCACCAGGCTCCTCTGTCCTAGGGATTTTCCAGGCATGCAGGAATACTGGAGAGAGTTGCCATTTCTTTCTCCAGGGGATCTTCCCGACCCAGGGGTCAAACCCAGGTTTCCTGCACTGCAGGCAGATTCTTTACCAACTGAGCTACCAGGGAATTCCCGGGCCTACACACACACACACACACACACACACACACATGCAGAAATACCCTTAAATCACGTGCCTTTTACATCAAACTTCTCTAACGTTTTGTGTCTGGTCTTCAGGCCTTCAGATGACCTCACTGATCTGTGTATTCTTCCCTTTGACTAACGTTTCTTCAGGTTTGCCTGCAAATCAAAAAGAGGGCGGCATGAAGTGAGTCTGCCATGAGTCAGCAGGGAGGAAACAGGCTAGCCTGAGGACCACGCAGTCTCCAGCACAGCCGCTCAGCTCCGCCTCTCCCCATCTGCGCCTGCAGAAGGCGCAGCCACGGACAACATGTGAGCCAGCGAATGGGGCTGCATTCCAAGAAAGCGTCACTGATGGCCAGCAGAATCTGAACTGCATATAGTTTTCACGTGAAGGAAATGACAATTGTTTTCAACTCTTTATAAATTGTAAAAATCGTTCAAACATAGACAGCAGGACGATTTGGGTCACCAGTTACATTCTGCCAATCCATGCTATAACCACACATCTGAGTCTTCTTATATTGCTGTGTTCAGCCACAAGGTCATGTCTGACTCTTTGTGACCCTCAGCTTGCAGAACGCCACGCTTCTCTCTCCTCGTCTGTCTCCTGGAGTCGGTGGTGCCATCCAACCATCTCACTGTCTGCCCCTCCCCCTCCCCCTGCTCTCGATCTCCCCAGCATCAGGGTCTTTTCCAGTGAGTCGGTTCTTCTCGTCAGGTGGCCAGAATGGTGGAGTTTCAGCATCAGCCCTTCTAGTGAATATTCAGAGTTGATTTCCTTTAGGAATGACTGCCTTGATCTCCTTGGGATCCAAGGGACTCAAGAGTCTTTCCCAACACCACAATTCAAAAGCATCAGTTCTTTAGTGCTTAGCCTTACGGTCCAACTCTCTCATCCTTACATGACTACTATATGCAAAAGCATTAATTACTTAGAAAGGCGGAGTGTTTTGGATTGTATTTGCGCCCTCCCAAAATTCATGTATCAACACTCTCCCTTTCCAATACGATGATGTTTACAGTCAGAGCCTTTGGGAGGTGATCGGATCACGGACCTCCAATCATCAAATTGTGACTATTCTTGTTCTATTTACATGTGCATGCCCAGTCACTTCAGTCGTGTCCAGTTCTTTGTGACCCCGTGGACTGTAGCCCACCAGGCTCCTCTGTCCATGGGATTCTCCAGGCAAGAATTCTGGAGTGTGTTGCCATGCTCTCCACTGGGGGATCTTCCCGCCCCAGGGATTGAGCCCACATTTCTTGTGGCTCCTGCATCCAGGCATATTCTTCACTGGTGAGTCACTGAGGAAGCCTGTATGATATATACTCCCACTGAATTAACCTCACGACTACCTTATTTTAAAGCAAATCCCAGACATCATCTAATTTTAGCCATAAATATTTCAGTACATATCTCTTTAGTAAGGTAAGGACTCTTATAAAGCTAGCCATGATACCAACACCAATCACACACAAAATTAACAGTAATCCCCTAATACCATAAAATAACCAGTCATTGCTTTTTTTCTGATAGCCAAATGCACATATTTAAAATTATATTTTTCTAATCAAAATAGAAACAAGGCCCACATGTTACATTTTAATACGTCTTTTAATTCTCTTTCAGTTCAGTTCAGTTCAGTCGCTCAGTTGTGTCCGACTCTTTGCGACCCCATGAACCGCAGCTCGCCAGGCCTCCCTGTCCAAAACCATCTCACGGAGTTCACTCAGACTCACGTTCATCGAGTCCGTGATGCCATCCAGCCATCTCATCCTTGGTCGTCCCCTTCTCCTCCTGCCCCCAATCCCTCCCAGCATCAGAGTCTTTTCCAGTGAGTCAACTCTTTGCATGAGGTGGCCAAAGTACTGGAGTTTCAGCTTTAGCATCATTCCTTCCAAAGAAATCCCAGGGTTTATCTCCTTTAGAATGGACTGGTTGGATCTCCTTGCAGTCCAAGGGACTCTCAAGAGTCTTCTCCAACACCACAGTTCAAAAGCATTAACTCTTTGGCACTCAGCCTTCTTCACAGTCCAACTCTCACATCCATACATGACCACAGGAAAAACCATAGCCTTGACTAGACGGACCACAGTTGGAAAAGTAATGTCTCTGCTTTTGAATATACTATCTAGGTTGGTCATAACTTTTCTTCCAAGGAGTAAGCATCTTCTAATTTCATGGCTGCAGTCACCAACTGCAGTGATTTTGGAGCCCCCCAAAATAAAGTCTGACACTCTTTCCCCATCTATTTCCCATGAAGTGACTGGACTGGATGCCATGATCTTCGTTTTCTGAATGTTGAGCTTTAAGCCGACTTTTTCACTTTCCTCTATCACTTTCATCAAGAGGCTTTTTAGCTCTTCTTCACTTTCTGCCATAAGGGTAGTATCATCTGCATACCTGAGGTTATTGATATTTCTCCCAGCAATCTTGATTCCAGCTTGTGTTTCTTACTAGAGACCTCTTCAAGAAAATTAGAGGTACCAAGGGAACATTTCATGCAAAGTAGGGCTCGATAAAGGACAGAAATGGTATGGACCTAACAGAAGCAGAAGATATTAAGAAGAGGTGGCAAGAACACACAGAAGAACTGTACAAAAAAGATCTTCATGACCCAGATAATCACGATGATATGATCACTAATCTAGAGCCAGACATCTTGCAACGTGAAGTCAAGTGGGCCTTAGAAAGCATCACTATGAACAAAGCTAGAGGAGGTGATGGAATTCCAGTTGAGCTGTTTGAAATTCTGAAAGATGATGCTGTTAAAGTGCTGCACTCAATGTGCCAGCAAATTTGGAAAACTCAGCAGTGGCCACAGGACTGGAAAAGGTCAGTTTTCATTCCAATCCCAAAGAAAGGCAATGCCAAAGAATGCTCAAATTACCGCACAATTGCACTCATCTCACATGCTAGTAAAGTAATGCTCAAAATTCTCCAAGCCAGGCTTCAGCAATACATGACCTGTGAACTCCCTGATGTTCAAGCTGGTTTTAGAAAAGGCAGAGGAACCAGAGATCAAATTGCCAACTGGATCATGGAAAAAGCAAGAGCGTTCCAGAAAAACGTCTATTTCTGCTTTATTGACTATGCCAAAGCCTTTGACTGTGTGGATCACAATAAACTGTGGAAAATTCTGAAAGAGATGGGAATCCCAGACCACCTGACCTGCCTCTTGAGAAATCTGTATGCAGATCAGGAAGCAACAGTTAGAACTGGACATGGAACAACAGAGTGGTTCCAAATAGGAAAAGGAGTACATCAGGCCTGTATATTGTCAGCCTGTTTATTTAACTTCTATGCAGAGTACACCATGAGAAATGCTGGGCTGGAAGAAGCACAAGCTGGAATCAGATTGCCAGGAGAAATATCAATAACTTCAGATATGCAGATGATACCACCCTTAATTCTCTTCAAATCATGTATTTCTCATCAATCTTCCACCTTGAAATTAGTTTCTTGATAAAACTAGGATGTCTATACAGTAGCATCCCCACACTCAAGGCTTCACTGTTTGCCCCTCCATCATGTCACTGAATAATACGTCTCTGTTTAAAGGCTTCATTTGCTTTGGCGAAAAGAAAGACATCTGCAGGCACTGTTGCTTCTGCTGGGATGCACCTCCCTGAGAGCATTCTCTCTCCTCAGAGCATCAGAGACTGGGGACGAGGGCTGCCCAGGTTCATTTTGTTAAGGATACATAAAATGTTAATTAGGCTTCCCCAAGTGGTGCTAGTGGAGAAGGAAATGGCAGCCCACTCCAGTACTCTTGCCTGGAGAATCCCATGGATGGAGGAGCCTGGTGGGCTACAGTCCATGGGGTCACAAAGAGTCGGACACAACTGAGCGACTTCACTCACTCACTCACTCAAGTGATGCTAGAGTTAAGGATCACACCTGCCAACGCAGGAGACATAAGAGACTCGGGTTCGTCCCTGGGTCGGGAAGACCCCCTGACGGAGGGCGTGGCCACATACTCCAGTACTCTTGCTGGAAAATGCAGTGGGCAGAGGAGCTTGGCAGGCCATAATTCATTCGCGTCTGACTCTTTGTGACCCCATGACTAAGCAGTCCATTAAATTCTCCAAGCCAGAATGCTGGAGTGCATAGCGGTTCCCTTATCCAGGGGGTATTTCCCAACCCATGGGTCAATCCAAGGTCTGCCACATTGTGGGCAGGTGTATTCTTTACCAGCTGAGCCACAAGGAAAGCCCTTGTTAAGGACATAGAACATGTTAATTGGAGAAGGCGATGCACCCCACTCCAGTGTTCTTGCCTGGAGAATCCCAGGGACGGAGGAGCCTGGTGGGCTGCAGTCTATGGGGTCACGAAGAGTCGGAGATAACTAAGAGACTTCATTTTCACTTTTCACTTTCCTGCATTGGAGAAGGAAATGGCAACCCACTCCAGTGTTCTTGCCTGGAGAATCCCAGGGACGGGGGAGCCTGGTGGGCTGCCGTCTATGGGGTCGCGCAGAGTCGAACACAACTGAACTGACTCAGCAGTAGCAAAAGGTTAAATTAGCTCCCCAGGTGGTGCTACTGGTAAGGAACAGGCCTGGCAATGCTGGAGACTTACACACTCAGGTTCAGTCTCTGGGTCAGGAAGAGCCCCTGAGGAGGGCATGGCTGCCCACTCCAGTGTTCTTGCCTGGAAAAGTCAATGGACTGAGGAGCTTGGCAGGCTATTATTCAAAGGATCACAAAGAGTTGGAAAGGACTGAAGTGACTTAGCGCTCAAGCATTAGTACTATCATTCTATAGCTGCTTCCTCCTTCACTAGGTGGATGTGCTACAGAGACAGGCATTTATCAGCGCTTGGGTTAGTCTGAGATGACATTTGAACAGGAAAGATAGGTTAAACGTTTGATTTTTCCCTTTATTTACCTAACCTTAGAATAATAAATTGGCTCCCTAATATTCTCTAAAACAAACCAATGAGTTTTAAAATATGATTATGAATTCATGGGCTTTTGATACATGTACTGTATTGAATTTATTGCATTTATTATTCATTTTGGTACTGAAGATATTATACCTGTGGCCTCATAAGTTGGTTTGCAAATACTAAGAATTTTTTTTTGTTGTTATTTGATTTAAACAAAGAATTAAAACAACTTTCTTGAGATATGATTCAAATATCATATATTTCACAAAGTGTCCAATTAAATGCATGTTATATTTACAGAATTGTGCAACCATCATCACTGTCTACTTTTGGAACATTGTTGTTACTCGAAAAAGAAACTCCACACCAATTAGCACTCTCTTCATTCTCCCTTCCCCACATCTTCAGTTCAGTTCAGTTCAGTCACTCAGTCATGTCCAACTCTGTGTGACCCCATGAATCGCAGCACATCGGCCTCCCTGTCCATCACCAACTCCCGGAGTTTACCCAAACTCATGTCCATCCAGTCGGTGATGCCATCCAGCCAGCTCATCTTCTGTCGTCCCTTTCTCCTCCTGCCTCCAATCCCTCCCAGAATCAGGGTCTTTTACAATGAGTCAACTCTTTGCAACAAGTGGCCAAAGTTTTAGAGTTTCAGCTTCAGCATCAGTCCATCTAATGAACACCCAGGACTGATCTCTTTAGGAAAGACTGGTTGGATCTCCTTGAAATCCAAGGGACTCTCAAGAGTCTTCCCCACACCACAGTTCAAAAGCATCAATTCTTCGGTGCTCAGCTTTCTTCACAGTCCAACTCTCACATCAATACATGACCACTGGAAAAACCATAGCCTTGACTAGACCAACCTTTGTTGGCAAAGTAATGTCTCTGCTTTTGAATATGCTGTCTAGGTTGGTCATAACTTTTCTTCCAAGGAGTAAGCGCCTTTTAATTTCATGGCTTCAATCACCACCTGCAGTGATTTTGGAGCCCCCCCCAAAAACAGTTTGACACTGTTTCCACTGTTTCCCCATTTATTTCCCATGAAGTAATGGGACCAGATGCCATGATCTTAGTTTTCTGAAAGTTGAGCTTTAAGCCAACTTTTTCACTCTCCTCTTTCACTTTCATCAAGAGGCTCTTTTAGTTTCTCTTCACTTTCTGCCATAAGGGTGGTGTCATCTGCAGATCTGAGGTTATTGATATTTCTCCCGGCAATCTTGATTCCAGCCTGTGCTTCTTCCAGTCCAGCGTTTCTCATGATGCACTATGCATATAAGTTAAATAAGCAGGGTGACAATACAGCCTTGATGTACTCCTTTTCCTGTTTGGAATCAATCTGTTGTTCCATGTTCAGTTCTAACTGTTGCTTCCTGACCTGATTTCTTAAGAGGCAGGTCAGGTGGTCTGGTATTCCCATCTCTTTCAGAATTTTCCAGTTTATTGTGATCCACACAGTCAAAGGCTTTGGCATAGTCAATAAAGCAGAAACAGATGTTTCTCTGGAACTCTCTTGCTTTTTCCATGATCCAGCAGATGTTGGCAAATTGATCTCTGGTTCCTCTGCCTTTTCTAAAACCAGCTTGAACATCTGGAAGTTCATGGTTCACGTATTGCTGAAGGCTGGCTTGGAGAATTTTAAGCATTACTTTACTAGCATATGAGATGAGTACAATTGTGCAGTGATTTGAACATTCTTTGGCATTGCCTTTTTTTGGAACTGGAATGAAAACTGACCTTTTCCAGTCCTGTGGCCACTGCTGAATTTTCCAAATTTGCTGTCATATTGAGTGCAGCATTTTCACAGCATCATCTTTCAAGGTTTGAAATAGCTCAACTGGAATTCCATCACCTCCACTAGCTTTGTTCGTAGTGATGCTTTCTAAGGCCCACTTGACTTCACATTCCAGGATGTCTGGCTCTAGGTGAGTGATCACACCATCATGATTATCTGAGTCATGAAGATCCTTTTTGTACAGTTCTTCTGTATATTCTTGCCACCTCTTTCTAATGTCTTCAGCTTCTGTTAGGTCCATACCATTTCTGTCCTTTATCGAGCCCATCTTTGCATGAAATGTTCCCTTGGCATCTCTGATTTTCTTTAAGAGATCTCTAGTCTTTCTCATTCTATTGTTTTCCTCTGTTTCTTTGTATTGATCACTGAGCAAGTCTTTCTTATCTCTCTTGCTATTCTTTGGAACTCTGCATTCAGATGCTTGTATCTTTTCTTTTCTCCTCTGATTTTTGCTTCTCCTCTTTTCACAGCTATTTGTAAGACCTCCTCAGACAGCCATTTAGGTTTTTTGCATTTATTTTCCATGGGGATGGTCTTGATCCCTGTCTCCTGTACAATGTCATGAACTCCATCCATAGTTCATCAGGCACTCTATCTATCAGATCTAGGCCCTTAAATCTATTTCTCACTTCCACTGTATAATCATAAGGGATTTGATTTAGGTCATACCTGAATTGTCTAATGGTTTTCCCTACTTTCTTCAATTTAAGTCTGAATTTGGCAATAAGGAGTTCATGATCTGAGCCACAGTCAGCTCCTGGTCTTGTTTTTGCTGACTGTATAGAGCTTCTCCATCTTTGGCTGCAAAGAATATAATCAATCTGATTTCGGTGTTGACCATCTGGTGATGTCCATGTGTAGAGTCTTCTCTTGTGTTGTTGGAAGAGGGTATTTGCTATTACCAGTGCTTTCTCTTGGCAAAACTCTCTTAGCCATTGCCCTGCTTCATTCCGTATTCCAAGGCCAAATTTGCCTGTTACTCCAGGCTAAATTTGACTTCCTACTTTTGCATTCCAGTCCCCTATAATGAAAAGGACATCTTTTTTGGGTGTTAGTTCTAAAAGGTTTTGTAGGTCTTAATAGAACCGTTCAATTCCAGCTTCTTCAGTGTTACTGGTTGGGGTATAGGCTTAGATTACTGTGATACTGAATGGTTTGCCTTGGAAACAAACAAAGATCATTATGTCGTTTTTGAGATTGCATCCAAGTACTATGAAGAAAGCTGAGCGCTGAAGAATTGATGCTTTTAAACTGTGGTGTTGGAGAAGACTCTTGAGAGTCCCTTGGACTGCAAGGAGATCCAACAAGTCTATTCTGAAGGAGATCAACCCTGGAATTTTTTTGGAAGGAATGATGCTGAAGGTGAAACTCCAGTACTTTGGCCACCTCATGCAAAGAGTTGACTCACTGGAAAAGACTCTGATGCTGGGAGGGACTGAGGGTAGGAGGAGAAGGGGATGACAGAGGATGAGATGACTCGATATATGTCAATCTAAGTGAACTCCAGGAGTTGGTGATGGACAGGGAGGCCTGGTGTGCTGCGATTCATGGGGCCGCAAAGAGTAGGACACGACTGAGCGACTGAACCGAGCTGATCTGAACTGCATTTCAGACTCTTTTGTTGACCATGATGGCTACTTCACTTCTTCTGAGGGATTCCTGCCCACAGTAGTAGATATAATGGTCATGTGAGTTAAATTCACCCATTCCAGTCCATTTTAGTTTGCTGATTCCTAGAATGTTAACATTCACTCTTGCTGTCTCCTGTTTGACCACTTCCAATTTGTCTTGATTCATGAACCTGACATTCCAGGTTCCTATGCAATATTGCTCTTTACAGCATCGGATCTTGCTTCTATCACCAGTCACATCCACAGCTGGGTATTGTTTTTCCTTTGGCTCCATCCCTTCTTTCTTTCTGGAGTTATTTCTGAACTGATCTCCAGTAGCACAATAGGCACCTACCCACCTGGGGAGTTCATCTTTCAGTATCCCATCACTTTGCCTTTCCATACTGTTTCCACAGTCTCACACGTATATTAATCTACTTTCTAGCTCTAAAAGACTGCTTATTCTACAAATCACATATACATAAATCATATAATTTTACATGATTTGATATAAAATTCTTTGATATATATTTCAAATCATATAATATATAATTCTTTAATATATATCAAATCATATAAATTTTTATATGTTTAAGTCAATGTTTAAAAAGACTGATTATAATCTTTGCAGCCAAAGATGGAGAAGCTCTATACAGTCAGCAAAAACCAAACCGGGAGCTGACTGTGGCTCAGATCATGAAAACTCCTTATGCCAAATTCAGACTGAAATTGAAGGAAGTAGAGAAAACCCTTAGACCATTCAGGTATGACCTAAATCAAATCCCTTATGACTACACAGTGGAAGTGAGAAATAGATTTAAGGGCCTAGATCTAACAGAGTGTATAGCAAACCATGGATGGAAGTTCGTGACATGGTACAGGAGACAGGGATCAAGACCATCCCCAAGAAAGAGAAATGCAAAAAAGCAAAATGGCTGTCTGAGGAGGCATTACAAATAGCTGTGAAAAGAAGGGAAGTGAAAAGCAAAGGAGAAAAGGAAAGATACACCCATTTCATGCAGAAATCCAAAGAATAGCAAGAAGAGACAAGAATGCCTTCCTCAGCGATCAATGCAGAGAAATAGAGGAAAAAAACAGAATGGGAAAGACTAGAGATCTCTTCAAGAAAATTAGAGATACCAAAGGAACATTTCATGCAAAGATGGGCTCGATAAAGGACAGAAATGGTATGGACCTAACAGAGGCAGAAGATATTAAGAAGAGGTGGCAAGAACACACAGAAGAACTGTACAAAAAGGATCTTTATGACCCAGATAATCACGACGGTGTGGTCACCTAGAGCCAGACATCCTGGAATGTGAAGACAAGTGGGCCTTAGAAAGCATCACTATGAACAAAGCTAGTGGAGGTGATGGAATTCCAGTTGAGCTGTTTGAAATTCTGAAAGATGATGCTGTGAAAGTGCTGCACTCAATATGCCAGCAAATTTGGAAAACTCAGCAGTGGTCACAGGACTGGAAGAGGTCAGTTTTCATTCCAATCCCAAAGAAAGGCAATGCCAAAGAATGCTCAGACTACCTCACAGTTGTACTCATCTCACACGCTAGTAAAGTAATGCTTAAAATTCTCCAAGCCAGGCTTCAGCAATACGTGAACTGTGAACTTCCAGATGTTCGAATTGGTCTTAGAAAAGGCAGAAGAACCAGAAATCAATTTGCCAACATCTGCTGGATCATCAAAAAAGCGAGAGAGTTCCAGAAAAACATCTATTTCTGCTTTATTGACTATGCCAAACCCTTTGACTGTGTGAATCACAATAAACTGTGGAAAATTCTGAAAGAGATGGGACTACCAGACCACCTGACCTGCCTCTTGAGAAACCTGTATGCAGGTCAGGAAGCAACAGTTAGAACTGGACATGGAACAACAGACTGGTTCCAAATAGGAAAAGGAGTACGTCAAAGCTGTATATTGTCACCCTGCTTATTTAACTTATATGCAGAGTACATCATGAGAGACACTGGGCTGGAAGAAGCACAAGCTGGAATCAAGATTGCCAGGAGAAATATCAATAACATCAGATGTGCAGATGATACCACCCTTATGGCGGAAAGTGAAGAACTAAAGAGCTTCTTGATCAAAGTGAAAGAAAAGAGAGTGTAAAAGTTGGCTTAATGCTTAACATTCAGAAAACCAAGATCATGCGTCTGGTCCCATCACTCCATGGGAAACAGATGGGGAAACAGTGGGAACAGGGTCAGGCTGTATGTTTTTGGCTCCAAAATCACTGCAGATGTTGGTCACAGTCATGAAATTAAAAGACACTGACTCCTTGGAAGAAAAAAGTTATGACCAACCTAGACAGCATATTAAAATGCAGAGACATTACTTTGCCAACAAAGGTCCTTCTAGTCAAGGATATGGTTTTTCTAGTGGCCATGTACGGATGTGAGAGTTGGACTGTGAAGAAAGCTGAGTGCTGAAGAACTGATGCTTTTGAACTGCGGTGTTGGAGTAGAATCTTCAGGGTCCCTTGGACTGCAAGGAGATCCAGCCAGTCCGTCCTAAAGGAGATCAGTCCTGAATATTCATTGGAAGAACTGATGCTGAAGCTCCAATACTTTGGCCATCTGATGCAAAGACCTGACTCATTTGAAAAGACCCTGATGCTGGGAACGATTGAGGGCAGGAGGAGAAGGGAATGACAGAAGATGAGATGGTTGGATGGCATCACTGTTGATGGACATGAGTTTGGGTGGACTCCGAGAGTTGGTGATGGACAGGGAGGCCTGGCGTGCTGCGTTTCACGGGGTCCCAAAGTGTCGGACACGACTGAGCGAGTGAACTGAACTCAACATCCTCACCAATACTTATGATTATTTCTCTTTTCAGTTATAACCATCCTACTGAGCATGCAGTGGTACTTGTGATTTGCTGGTTTTAAGAAGCTTATTTCTTTGTTTATATATTTCAGTTAACAAATGTTTACTGCTTAAATTTCAGATATCTTAGCATTGCCAGAGGTCTACACATTCTTTGCAAGCTAGAAATATGAGACCCTTCTATTATTCCTGCTGCACAGTCAAAACTCTTGGTATTTTTAGGTTTTAATAAAAGAGAAATAGAATCATCTTTGTTTTAATCCATATTTTGATTACTTTGCAATCTTGGAAATTTTTTATACTTCAATATATATGTAGCTATTTAACAAGGCATTAACTTTAGCAATTCTTATAATTTAAAAGACACTTATATCAGGTAGTAAAGATACAATATTAAAAAGTTCAATTAGGTCTGAATTTAATAGACCATGAATTAATGGCATCAGGGGCTCCACAAAGCTAATTAATTTGCTTAAGGTAGTTAAACAAGAATATGGTCAAGTCAGAACTACCTTTGAAATGATTAAAGATGCCAGCGTGAGGGGTGAATATGAATACATGACCAGCATGGCCAGAATGCAATGTTAGGGTGTGGTCTCGGTTTTGCCTTGCATTCACAGCTGTGGGAACAGGAAGTAGGCAATTAAACAAGAGTGTCCAGTTGAAGGTCAACATTAGAGACACAACCAGCATTTCCACTCATGAGCCTTCATGTGAAGGCAGAGTGTTCTGGTGAGCTTCTGCACCAGTCACTGTGAGTCAGACCTTGAGCTGTGCAGTTTGCACACAGTGCTTCAGGTCACTGTCCCCACAGCCGCACCACGAAGGCGCCACTGCCGTCTCTCAGATTTAAAGACTGTTGCGCCTTAAAGGAGTCATGCGATCTTCCAAAGATCACACAACTAAAAAGTGGAAGAGCCGGAGTTCAAGTCTAGACCTAGCTTTCCTTGGGGGCTTCCCTGTTGAGAGAGTGGTAAAGGATACGCCTGACAGCGCAGGAGATGCAGGCTCAGTCCCTGGGCCGTGAAGGGCCTCTAGAGGAGGAAATGGCAACGCACTGCAGTGTTCTTGCCTGAGAAATCCATGAACAAGAAGCCTTATGGGCTGCACTCAGCCCCTGAGAAATCCACGGACAAGGAGCTTTATGGGCTGCACTCAGGCCCTGGGTCACAAGGAGTCAGACACAGCCGAGCCCGAGCACCAGCCTCCCTCCAGCCTGACCTCTCTCTGACCACACACTAAACCCTCTCTCCCAGGAGCAGGCGGGCATGGTAATGTGACATAGGCCTTGCTCATTCCTCAACTACCTCACTTATATGAGAAAGAGCAGAGGCTTGAGAGCATGGAGTGTGAAAAATAAAGTCTGCTTGTTGTCCAGAACCGGTCTTCCATCATGTTTTCCCACTGTGAATTAGCACCACGTCAAGAACTCTACACAAGTTTCAGTACATCTTTGCCGTCAGAGACGTGCTATAGTACGTCCACTTAGAGATGAGTAAATGCAAGCTCAAAGGAAAGCGAAACCCACAGTTTCTGCAGCCACTACGTTAAGCAGTGTCCCCATCACTTGGAGAATATCTAGTTTTGTCTGACACTACAGACAAAAATTCAATCCTCACCAAAAAATAGGAATGCAAACAAGTATAATAGCACACAGTTTTTGTAGGTTTGGAGGGCTAAGGAGGGTTAATAACTCCCTAGTTGTCAGAATCTTAGAAAGCTTAAATGATATAGTGTAAGTAATTAACATTATCAGCCAACTGGGCTCCCTGATCCTGCAATAAATGTTCTCCATGAGTACATATCATTGCAATTATTTATTTATACGTCAACAGATATTCACCGAATGCCTGTAGTTAAGCAAACTACATTTCATAGCATTGGAGAATTAAACTGTGGATAAGCAAAACTTGTATTCTGATTCCGTTCTCCCTTACCTGGGCAGAGAAGGTTGGACTAAAAACATTCTTAGATTTTGTCAAATAAAAGAATGAACAATACCCTAAAAGCAACAGCTTTGGTGGGAATACAGTGGAATGAGTGCTGACAAGGAACCGGGAGAACTTGGGAAAATTATTCATTTTTCTGCCTCAAATTCCTCAACTCTAAAACGGAAATTAAAAAATAATTGTGCTGTTATGTGGATTATCTGAATTAATATTTCTGAGGTATTGTCTGAGGAACAGTGTGTGGCACAGAGTAATTTACTCTATCATTACTTAGTATAGCTATGCCTGGGTTCTATATCTGAATCTGCCATTTGTAAACGTGTGATCTCAAGTAAAACATTTCTTTTTTGGAGCTACAGTATTTCAAGCTTAAAAAAGTTTGATTAAATGAACGCCTGCATGCTAAGTTGCTTCAGTTGTGTCTGACTCTATGCAACCCTATGGACTGTAGTCCACCAGGCTCCTCTGTCCGTGGGATTCTCCAGACAAGGTACTGGAGGGGGTTGCCATGCCCTCCTCCACAGGATCCTCCTCATCCAGGGATCAACCTGCACCTCTTACGTCTCGTGCATTTGCAGGCAGGTTCTTTACTATTAGTGCCACCTGAAAGTAAAACTGAAAGTCACTCAGCCGTGTCCAAGTATTTGCGATCCCTTGGACTGTATGTAGCCTGCCAGGCTCCTCTGTCCATGGAATTTGCCAGGCAAGAATGCTGGAGTGGACAGCTGTTCCCTCCTCCAGGGGATCTTCCCAGCCCAGGGAACGAACCCAGTTCTCCCTCGTTGCAGGCAAATTCTTCACCATCTGAGCCATCATGGTTGGGAAGTCCTAAACTGAAACAGTGCTGAGCAATTATCTTTGCCAGGGAGCCTTCTAAGCTCTGGAAATAAAGACATGAATAAGATATTTGAGATCCCGGCCCTCATAAGCGTGGACTTTAAAGAGGAAAACATAAAAATCAATAAGCACATGAACAACAAAATGCTTTCTTAATATGAAATGCGCACAGACCCAGAATGGTGCGGCGCAGAGCAGTCGGTGGGGGAAGAGTGGGCGGCTTCAGCTTTCTACAGGGAAGGTCGCTCTTCAAGGCCAAGGAGTCTATATTAAGCAAATGACACACTGATGCCAGTCATGCAAAATCTGGGCAATGACCTTTCCATCCAGAGAGAACAGGAGATGCAAAGCACAAGCCGGCAGGTGTTTGGGAAAGACAGCCAACTTCTGAAGCAGGTTTAAATTTTCCTCATTTTTCTTCCACTTTTTATTTTGTTACCATGTGGACAGTTGTAACCTCCTTGCTGTATTTATCCTAATTTCTGTAAACTTTCAAGTCTGTAAGTCAGTCCTAAGAAAATGAAAGGCTGCTACTACTTTGATAATGTATTACAATAACACATCAATTGATGAAACAGTTATTTCTCAAAAGACTAAAGCTCATTTTTTCAAAACACAATGAAGCTGTTACCTTTGAAAAAAATAAAATTCTAATTATTTTCAAAAAAAAAAAAATAAAGACAGAATGATAAAACATAAGGAAAGAAACCCAGTGTGATGTTTTGGATATAGTAAACACTCAATACATCTTTGTTCCCTTCCCCTAAGTTGAGCCAATGTTAAGGACTCATCATTCAGCTCTGAAACAGCATCTAACACCCGTACATCTTGCAGAGAACAGGCGGTGATGTGCTTTTGATTTTGTGAGCACCGCTTATTAACATGCTAGGAGGGACGCTAAATGAATGAAATCTCTTAGCGATTTGTCTTTCCAACCCCATTCTGATTTAAAGGTTTAATTCCCAACCCTGTCATCATCCAGATTTTAAAGCTTCATGCTTAAACTGGCAGAAAGTCAAGACATGCTTCTAAAAAATGAATCGGTACCAGAGATAATAAAATTAGATGTCAGTGCATTAAACCTTTTTCTCCTCATGGCTGGCCATCACAAAAGCTCATAAAATCTGTCATAATAAAGGGCAATACCCTTTAAATAGGGTGATGGGGCATAGGAGGATGTGGTGATTTACAGTCTATCAGCCAAGGAGAAGGTAAGTTGCTCTTTTGACGACAGCCAGCTTCCAATGTTCACAAACAGGTGACAGGGACATAGACGGAGACTGCCTGGCCTGGGGGATAAAGGCGCTAATCGACTGCTGAAAAGAACTAAATAATTAAATGGTTGCTCCAAAGAGTTCTGTGATCTAGGAAGAACAAAGCCTTCATCTGTAGAGTTCAAAAAATTCATCTGTTATTTCCATTAATCTCCATACATTTCAACCCCGCTTAAAAAGTTGCACTGAGTATTCCAAATTATAGCACCAGTTTTAAAGTGCCCTCAAATAGGTGATACAGTCCTGTTAGTGCTTGGATTATGATTAGGCCGATAACAGTAACAGCGGCTATTTACTGAGTGGCAGCCACGCATCAGGAACCTTATGAAAGACCTCACATTTGTGGCCCAGGAAGTGGTAACTACCCAGCGCCTCATCTGTTCTGCATTCCCCAGCTTCCTTATAAACAATCAAAGCCACGTCCCCTTGCTGCTTAGCGGCTGGGCCTGGGGCACGGACCCCACCCACTCGGGCAGTGAACATCCACAGCTCTGCAGCTCTGCGCTCCTCTGCGTTCTTGCCAGAGCGTAACTTCAAGCCAGTTACTCAACTTTTCTGTGCCTCACATTTTTCCAGCTAGAAAATAAAGGCAACATTAGAATATGTCTAACCAGTTTTGTTGGGAGGATTAAAAGAGGTGATGTATGTTATTAAATTAATGCTTAGAATTGTGTCTAGCACATAAGGCATATTTATCAATATTACTGCTAACCCTATCAAAAAGCTAAAAAAAATTTCAATTTACAAAGGAGAACATTCTTGTATACCGGGAGCCCAAACTTCCTCCAGTTTACAAATCAGAAAACTGAGGTCCAAGAACTGTGACTCTTGTCCAAGGTCACAAAACAGAGAGAAATCTAGACCTTTCTTCACAGTCCAGTGGGTTTTCACTCACTTTGCTGACTCCAGTTCTAAAGAGGTCAACACAGGGGAGGAACACAGAGAGGAAAACCCTTTGTCACTTTCAATCCTATCAGCATATTCTTGGTTTCTTCCTCCTCCCAAAGTGCTGATGCAAGCCTTGCTCATCATCTGAATAATGCTGTTCTTATGAGAGACAGCAGGAGGGTGGAAATCTATACTGAGTCTAATACAAAAATTATGAGTAATTGCTGCTGATCTGATGACAACACTCCCCACTCTGTCTTCAGTGAGATTTTCCTGACGCCTGGCAACTTTGCTGGGTATGCTAAGACGGTGATAGTAAGGAAGAGGGAGTGGTAACTGAACGTCCTAAACAAACAATTCCGTCATCCTAGTGAGAAAAGAAAGGAAGCGAAGAGAAGACAAGGGACAGGAAGAGAGGGGAGGAAGGAGGGAAGAGAAGAAAGCAAGGAAGGACAGACGAGAAGTGAGAGAAGAGAAAGGTCTCTGGGGCTCTCCTAGGCTGACACTGGAGACACGTCTCTAACTGCGGCTGCTGAATTGATGCTGTGGGCATTTGAACACTTAAAAAAACACCTTAAACCTTTGCTACACCTGTAGTTATAGAAGAAACATAAATTAGACACAAACTTCAGTTGCAAATACTGTGATGCTTGGAAATTGCCTTCTTTTATTTTTTTCCTTTTCTGGGATTAGCTACTCAACAGATTGCAGAGGATTTACTTAGTAATGTGATGTTTTACCTTCTCCTTTTTTTTTTTTTTCAAAATTAGTCTAACATCTGTGTTCTCACTTTGATATTCTGTTTCCCCATGTCTAAGAGTCTTCCCTAAAACTTTCATTGCACACTTGCTGTTTAGATTCCTGTAAATGAAGAGACAGCATCTGGCATCTGGAATGCTGGAGACTTTGAGCTTTGTTTCACTCCAGCGGTTCTCCCAGATGCCATATATCACTAGTGAGGCTGACATTTGGGAGGAAAATAAACTTGATTCCAAAATTATGATAACTGAGAAGTCTGGTGTACAGTAGGGTCTATTCTGGGAAGATATTTGAAAAATGATGAAAAATGTTCAAAACAAATTCACAGAAGACTTGAGCCTTATAAAATAGAAAGAACTGACAGCTAATCTGTAGTTTACCTTAATCTTTTAACTTTTCTCCCAAGTGCCTTGCTCTGGTATAAATACAAAAAGTTCCTTTATTCAAATTTGATGATCGATACATTCACCAAGTATTCATGGATCCCCTACTATTTAGCACTCAAATAGTTTTGGCAGAGATGAAAGACAGAGCTGATCTGATCAAGTGAAGATTTCATTCTAGAGGAGGAAAGAGACAAAAAAAAAGTAGAGAGAAAGAAGTCATCAAGAATGACAGGGGTTGTTGGGGCGAAAGGAAAACTCCACGTAACGAACATTTACATGGGAACAGCGAAAAAGGACAGACCCAGGGAAGGGTTCAGGAGTAAGCATTTTAGTCTCAAGGAACAGTCGAGGCTGAGGCCTCTGAAGACGGAGACGGGGTGGAACGAGCAGGAATCAGTGATGCGGCCGGTCACTATATGCATACCCTGTACGCATTCTACCACTAAACCATATATTTATCATGCTATACTGTCATGCTTACTATGCTACTCTACTTAGGATGCCTATTATGCTGCTTATTATACTATATTCATAATACTTTTATTATACTTCGTATATTCCACTTCTTACAGTATACTCTGCAGAGAGCTCCCCATCTCTATTTTTTATCAGGGAGTTGCACATGAGTTCAAGTCAGAATTGAGTTCCTGGTTCTTTATAGAATTGAGGTTTATCTTCTAGAGATTATAGGTCAATAATATGTATATTCCTTGAGCAAATATGTCTGAGTTTGTGCTCTGCACCAGATCCTGGAACAGTTTTTCTCATAGTTGTGTACATAGATATTTATGAGATGTTTTAAAATAAGATTTAATGACTATCTCCTATGCTTAAGCCAGGTGCTAATCACTTTGTATGCATGATTTCAATTAATCCTGTGAGGCAAATATCATAATTATCCTATAACCTGGAGCAGGAATTGGCAACCCTCTCCAGTATTCTTCCCTGGAGAAGTCCATGGACAGAGGGGCCTGGCGAGCTACACACAGTCCATGGGATGACAAAGAGCTGGACACGACTCAGCACACACTCACCTGTGTGCAAACCTAGAGTGAGATTAAATACTTTGGATAATATCTCACATCTACACTAAAACACTACGTTTGAATGCGATACATTTTGTCCTCTTAACCTGGAATTAGCTTGAAATTTTGCTTCTTTTCATAGAACTTTCATTTGCTCTCTTATTGTTGATCCCTTGCCAATATCCTTTGGTAATGATAGCATTTTGCCTAATTTCTTAATTAAAAATACAAAATTAAAAATGCTACAAGGTCATTTGGGTTATCGCACACAATGCTCAGAGGCCATTCTATCCAGTAATATATAAAACACATATAATCTGTAAGGGGTAAAATGGTGCCTGATTTCTCAGAAACCACCTCCACTGTGTCGGGGTGATCACAATACTGAGGATGCCATGAGCAGGCCCAAGGACACGGCGTCCTTCTTCCCTGGACTCAGCGTTTCCCTGAGAAGGAGAAGGCTAACTGCTCACTTTGTGGTAAACGCTGAAAAGGAAGCTTCACAACGGTAATCATGGCTACCTTCAAATATAGAGCATTTTCCTACGGAGGGAAAAAAAACAACAATCCATATAGAGAGAACAGCAGCTGGATGGAGTGACAGACGGGATGAAAGCCACGTGTGCAGAGAGCAAAGCCCGCGTGGCCTGCAGACCCACTGCGTCCTTCTCAACGACGGCCCTGGGTAAGGACCACACAGGGAGAAGAGACCGTGCCCAGGGCGGCTGGAGGGTCACCTGCCAGGCCTGCTGGCATCCCCACCATCAACCGCAGCCGACTCAGCTGCCAACGGCACGGAGGAGGAGGAGGTGCGCAGCAGATGTCGTGCTCTTTTTGATAATACTGTTATTAATAAGAAATTTTTTAACACCTGTCAGGGACTTCACACACATAGATTTATTTTTTTAATGCTTAAAACTGTACCATGAGTTAGGGTTGACTATCTTTTTTCATCTCATGAGTTAGTAATTAAAACTGAAAGTACCTAATTTCAGCCTAAAAAGACACTTGTGAAAATATTACATATTAACTCACAGAACTGAAGGTAAAGCTGGGTGACCAGGTCTTTGGGAAGTTAGTTCATCAGTCAAGAATTCATCAACAGTCTCTTCTGCATCTTTCTTGCCACTGAAATGACTCAGTTCAACCCACTTTTCTTGTCTGTTTCTGTGCTTAATTCTCAGATTCCCAGAGTATGAGTCTCAGTGGCTTAGCCTGAACTCCCTGCCCTCCTTGGCACAGGTAGTCTTGCTAACAGCCTTCTCGAGACCTACCGTTATATTAAGGGGTGGAAGTGGAAGTCGCTCAGTTGTGTCCAACTCATTGCGACCCCATGGACTATACAGTTCTTGGAACTGTCCAGGCGAGAACCCTGGAGGGGGTAGCCTTTCCCTTCTCCAGGGGATCTTCCCAACCCAGGGATTGAACCCAGGGCTTCCACACTGCAGGCAGATTCTTTACCAGCTGAGCCACAGGGGAAGCCCAAGAATACTGGAGTGGTAGCCTGTCCCTTCTCCAGTGAATCTTCCAGACCCAGGAACCTAACTGGGGTCTCCTGAATTGCAGGCGGATTCTTTACCAGCTGAGCTACCAGGGAAGCCCATAGGAGTAGTTACCCTAATGCAAAGACACAATCACCCAAACAGTAAGAGGAAACAAAGGGACGGAAATACGGGAAGACATGCTAACTAAAAAGAAGACCTGTTTGAATTAAAGAAGCTGAAACATAAGCATCGTTTCATCTTGTTACCGTCCCACAGGTGGTGGGCAGCTGGCAAGGGAATTAAACTCACCTCTATCTGATTTTAAAAATAACCGTGCTTAACCTGTGAATACAGAGGACTGCCTCTGTCCGCTGCACCCACGCGATTATTTTACGGCCCCTGGAGACTCTAAGGCGGCGCTGCGCTCCGCGCTCTGCGTGTGCGCGCGTGCCTGTGCGTGTGTGCGCGCTTCACTCACAAGTTCTTCCTACAGCACGACTCACTCTTCCAAACGCGAGTCAGAGGATCCGTTCCTTTCCCTCGAATTTCTCAGGGGCTGTTCCTGCTCTGAGCAACAGACAGGACAGAAGCGATGCTCTGTGACGCCTGGGATGTGCAAGTCGGTGAGCCCTCTGCGGACACGGAGTGCAGCGGGGACAAGCCATGCACTCCAGCAAGGACCCGCCAGCCAGACCAGGGCTGTCGCTACTGAAGCCTGGGGTTCTGAGGGCGTGTGATTCGGCCGCGGGAGCTGGAGCACACGTGGCAGGCAGGGGTGGGGTGCTGCCGCAACAAATGAGCGCCTGCGGAAGCGGCCTTGAGGCGCGGCGGGGAGGGGAGCCTGCGGCGCCGAGAGGCTGTCCGCAGACACCGGCCGTGTCTCAGTGGGCTGTGCGTGAGAGCTAGGAATGAGACAAGCAAATGAGAAGAAAATAACACTGGAAGAGAGAGAAAAGGGGATCCTTGCTGGTCACAGGAAAAACAAGTCTCGCCTGTGTTAATGTAGAAAATGGAAAATGCACGTGATAAGCTGGACGGCCCAGCGCAAGGGCCCGCCCAGCAGATGACTGCAGGTGCCTGCTGCTTCTGCCCGCGGCGACAGCAGAACGCGAAAGGGCAGAGATCGGCTCCAGAGAAGGGTGCTATAAAGAAACCAGAAATGCTTGAGTTCACAACAGCAAATTATTTCTCAGTTCCAGTGTGCTTAGAGGGAAAACAATGCTAAAACTGAAAGAAAAAAATAAAAGAAAGAAATGACTGACTTCTGGGGAAAGATAAATCCAAGACACTGGCGAAACCAGCTCTAAAGATGAAGCTGAGAATGCAACTATCAGCCCCTTTATTAAGACCTCTGGAGGGTTTCAGAGGCACCTAAAATACAGAGACCTTGAAAGCGCGCCTTTCAGATTCTCTCCATTAAACAAAGGACTTTTAACAACCAGCCGTGTGTTCCCACAGCAGCCTCACAGGAAGCTCAGGTTACAGCAGAACAGGGCTTATCGTGATGAGATTTGTAAGTGTGGCTTTTTCACTAATGGGTGCACCTAACAGGATTCGCAGGACGCTCAGAGACGTGTAATGGAAATGGCATGTCCAAGACCACTACTGGGCATGACTAAAAGTGACAGAGACAGGACAAAACAAAATGATAATTAGGAGCAACCAAGCTCCTAACTGGGGAAGGCGGTGGCGCCCACTCCAGTGCTCTGCCCTGGAGAATCCCAGGGATGGAGGAGCCTGGTGCACCGCAGTCCATGGGGTCGCTAAGAGTCAGACACGATTGAGCGACTTTACTTTCACTTTTCACTTTCATGCATTGGAGAAGGAAATGGCAATCCACTCCAGTGTTCTGGCCTGGAGAATCCCAGAGACAGCGGAGCCTGGTGGGCTGCTGTCTGTGGGGTTGCACAGAGTTGGACACGACTGAAGCGACTTAGCAGCAGCAGCAGCACACTCCTAATTATCTTTTCTATAAGCACAAAGCAGTCGGAGTAAACTATTAATTCACGGTTCAGTTCAGTTCAATCACTCAGTCGTGTCCGACTCCTTGCAACCCCAAGAACCGCAGCACGCCAGGCCTCCCTGTCCATCACCAACTCCCGGAGTTCACCCAAACCCATGTCCATTGAGTTGGTGATGCCATCCAACCATCTCATTCTCTGTCATCTGCTTCTCCTCCTGTGCTCAATCTTTCCCAGCATCAGAGTCTTTTCCAATGGGTCAGCTCTACGCATCGGGTGGCCAAAGTATTGGAGTTTCAGCTTCATCATTCCTTCCAATGAACACCCAAGACTGATCTCCTTTAGAATGGACTGGTTCGATCTCCTTGCATTCCAAGGGACTCTCAAGAGTGTTCTCCAACACCACAGGTCAAAAGCATCAATTCTTCGGTGCTCAGCTTTCTTCACAGTCCAACTCTCACATCCATATATGATCACTGGAAAAATCATAGCCTTGACTAGACAAGTGCTAGATATTTCTTATGTAAAGAAAAGGACACTCATCCTGAGAAATCAAGTGTCTTCAAGGAGAATCCAAGAGCCATGTCAAGTTGTTTCCAGGCAGTGGATTATATGTCCATCACAGACCACCAATACATCCTACCTAGATTTCAAACTCACTACGGACCCTTCCTGTCTGCCTCCATTCTGAGGACCTGCAGCTGCTCTTCTTTGCGGATCACACCAGTTCACACTTGGCTCATGGGGGTGGATGGTGAGTTCTCTCTTTAATGAGCTCAGTGATTTTTAGGGAAAGGTTAGTGTGCTCAGCACTTTCTCCTATTGTATCAGATTGTGAGCTTAGTCACTTAGTCATGTCTGACTCTCTGCAACCCTTTAGACTGTAGCCCACCAGACTCCTCTGCCCACGGGATTCTCCAGGCAAGAGCACTGGAGTGGGTGCTGTTTCCTCCTCAGAGGGTCTTCCTGATCCAGGCATCCACCACACGTTGCCTGTGTCTCCTGGGGTGGCAGGCAGATTCTTTACCACGGAGGCATCAGGGAAGTTCCTGATCTCTATCCAAAATGTATCAAAGCTTTGGCCACTCAGACGGCAGACTGAAAGAGAAATTCACATGCAGAAATATCGTTTGGAGTTCTCAGAGGATCCAAACACGTAGAAGGAAAGGAAGAAAGCAGGGCGGGTGGAGGAAGCAGAGTAGCTGCAGGGCAGTGTCGGCAGAAGCCACAGAGCTACAAGGAGCTCAAAAGCGAGATGAGCCTTCAGAGTCACTTCATGTTGCACAAAACGACTGAGCTCTGTGTCAGCGGTCACTGGACGAGCACATCTCAGAAAGCAGACACGACTTCAAGCAGAGGCAGCTCCTGAGCAGGACGGCTGCAGAAATCTGCACTTCTCCCATCCTGCAGGGGGAGCTAAGCAGAGCGCATAGCATCCGCCACTACTGCAGCATGAGGCTGGAGTTGTAGCGGCCATCAGGACAGGATGAACAAAGGAAAGGGGATGAAAACGGGGGGTGTGTGTGTGCGCGCACGCTCAGTCATGTCTGACTCTGGGAGCCCATGGACTGTAGCCCACCAGGCTCCTCCATCCATGGAATTTTCCAGGCAAGGATACAGGAGTAGGCTGCCATTTGCTTCATGAAAACCACATGTGAAGCAGAAAGACAGAAGGATCTTCGGACACTGATGATGCTGGGGGTTATTTCATCAGTCCAGTGTTGACCTTCTCTAGACCTGGAGAATCCCAGGGAGGGCGGAGCCTGGTGGGCTGCCTTCTACGGGGTCGCAGAGTCCAACATGACTGAAGCAACTTAGCAGTAGCAGCAGCAGACTTATTATTATGTCCTAAAAACAACTTCCTGTTTGCTTAAACCACTATATACATACCTTGATATATTGCTATCATTTGTCAAAAATGCAGGTATAATAATCTGAATAAAAACTGGGAATGCATTTTCCATTGTTCTAACTTATTTTCTAAGACCCACCTTATATTTTCCCCTTGGAGGCAACGGTTATTATTATTATTCCTTTAAGAAGTCTCAAAGTCCTCAAAGATTTGAGTCCTCGGTCCTCAGAGATTTCTTCTCATTGTGACTGCTGGGTAGCACTCAAGATACGCTTTCTTCATTTAAAAGAAAAATAGTTTCTGTTTCTTTCTGTTTTCTTTTCTGTGCTCAGGTCTGGGTTGTGTGATCATTTCATGTCTGTCACCAGGCCTTCCCCCAGTCCCTCCATGATAAACCATTTAAGACTGAGTTTTACATCAGACATCTGTATCCTCCTCAGTTTGAATGCATGGAAATATAGGCCAGATAAAAGTGACTTGATCAATACTTGCTGACACGAATGAGAGCTCTAACAACACAATTTTAAATATATGTTAGACCTCCAACAATATGATAAACTAATAAGGCACTCTGTCTCTTAGGAGAAGCAGAATAAAAGTGCTGAAAATTAAGATTGCTTAACACCCTAGCAATTCATTTCATGGCAAGCCCAGTGTATTTGAGCACAAAACGCTCCTCTCCCAAAGCATCAACATTCAACTTGAATATTGAGCTTTGTTTTAAATGCCCTTTGGAGCATAAAGGAATCAGAAGCAATGACCTGCTATGCTCTGTAAAGGAAAAGTGCACGGTTCTCATCAATAGTAAATAATGCACGGACTCACACACCTCCTACATATTTATTAAGAGCGGCCACTCTGAGAGGGTCCAAAGACCTTGAGAAAATGTCCTGAGCATGCTTTTTCTCATCTGCTCCTTTTCGACAACTGACCACATTACACTCGGCACCAGAGTATTAAGTGAGAAGGCATAAGAAGGTGAATAGAAGGGCACATATGTCAATTCAGGGGCAGTGTGATGCCAAATAGCATATAACTGTTGATTATATCCTTATCAACTGCAGCAAAACAATATTCTTCATCAAAAACCCACTTTCCAATTTTATTGGCCTAGTTCTATAGAAAAATAGGCTGAATCAACACTTCCAAGCTAAAGGATTTATTGGGAGGTATGATCTCAGAGGAACAAGGAAGGTTGGAAGGAAGAAATGCAAGGAGGAAGAGAAAGTAAATACAAATTAGCAAGTGGGTTTTCAAGAGCAAAACCCATCAGATGTAGAAATTAAGCAAAATGGATCAGATGAGGAAATGAAGGAGTACTGTAGCTTCCCAGAATATCTGCTGCTGCTAAGTCTCTTCAGTCGTGTCCGACTCTGTGTAACCCCATAGATGGTAGACCACCAGGCTCCCCCATCCCTGGGATTCTCCAGGCAAGAACACTGGAGTGGGTTGCCATTTCCTTCTCCAGTGCATGAAAGTGAGAAGTGAAAATGAAGTCGCTCAGTCGTGCCTGACTCTTAGCGACCCCATGGACTGCAGCCCTCCAGGCTCCTCCGCCCATGGGATTTTCCAGGCAAGAGTAGTCGAGTAGGGTGCCATTGCCTTCTCTGTCCCAGAATATATAGTCATGGTTTAAAAAAATTAAGTCCGCTACTCTTCAAGAGGCATAAATAGAATATTATGACTCAGTGCCTAGTCTAAGCCTATGGAAAGCTTTCTTGAGAAATCTGGGTCAGGCCATAGGTCTTCTGCCGTAGCCCAGTTGGTAAGGAATCCGCTGCTATGCAGGAGACCCCGGTTCTATTCCTGGGTCGGGAAGATCTGCTGGAGAGGGATGGGCTACGTGGCTCTTCTAGTGAAGAATCCACCCACAATGCGGGAGACCTGGGTGTGATCCCTGGGTTGGGAAGATCCTGGGGAGAAGGGAAAGGCTACCCACTCCAGTATTCTGGCCTGGAGAGCTTCATGGACTATATAGTCCATGGAATCACAGAGTCGGACACGACTGAGCAACTTTCAAATTCACTTTCACTTCACTTTCAACAGGAAAAGAAAGTAATGATAAATCTAGGAGGGGAGCAATAAACCAGGAAGAATGTCATTTTTCTCTGAATTCTGGTACTCAATATGAAAACCTGGAACTCCTACTGAAAGATAACAATTAGAGATATATGATATATAGACAGAGAAATTACTATTTCATTCAAATGACCATTACATCTACTGCTGTGCACAAGAATCCCTTAGGAGAAATGTAGCAGCCATCATGGTCAGCAAAAGAGTCTGAAGTGCGGTGCTTGGATGCAGTCTGAAGAATGACAGAATGACCTCTGCTCATCTCCAAGGCAAACCATTCAGTGTTATAGTAATCCAAGTCTTTGCCTCAACCAGTAATGCTGAAGAAGCTGAAGTTGAATGGGTCTATGAAGACCTACAAGATCTTCTAGAACTAACACCAAAAAAGATGTCTTTTTCATCCTAGGGAACTGGAATGCAAAAGTAGGAAGTCAAGAAACACGTCGAGTAACAGTCAAATTTGGCCTTGGAGTACAGAATGAAGCAGGGCAATGGCTAAGGGAGTTTTGGCAAGAGAACACACTGGTCATAGCAAACACCCTCTTTCAACAACACAAGAGAAGACTCTACACATGGATATCACCAGATAGTCAAAACCAAAATCAGATCGACTATATTCTTTGCAGCCAAAGATGGAGACACTCTATAAAGCCAGCAAAAACAAGACTGGGAGCTGACTGTGGTTCAGATCATGAACTCCTTATTGAAAATTCAGACTTATATTGAAGAAAGTAGGGAAAACCACTAGACCATTCAGGTATTACTCAAATAAAATCCCTTAAGATTATACCATGGAAGTGACAAGTAGATTCAAGGGATTAGATCTGATAGAGTGTCTGAAGAACTATGGACATATATTCATAACATTGTACAGGAGGTGATCAAAACCATCCCCAAGAAAAAGAAATGCAAAAAGGCAAAATGGTTGTCTGAGGAGGCCTTACAAATAGCTATGAAAAGAAGAGAAGTGAAAAGCAAAGGAGAAAAGGAAAGATATAATCATCTGAATGCAGAGTTCCAAAGAATAGCAAGAAGAGATAAGAAAGCCTCCTCAGTGATCAATGCAAAGAAATAGAGGAAAACAACAGAATGGGAAAGACTAGAGATCTCTTCAAGAAAATTAGAGATACCAAGGGAACATTTCATGCAAAGATGGGCTTGATAAAGGACAGAAATGGTATGGACCTAACAGAAGCAGAAGATATTAAGAAGAGGTGGGAAGAATACACAGAAGAACTGTACATAAATAATCTTCATAACCAAGATAATCATGATGGTGTGATCACTCACCTAGAGCCAGACATTCTGAAATGTGAAGTCAAGTGGGCCTTAGGAAGCATCACTATGAACAAAGCTAATGGAGGTGATGGAACTCCATCTGAGCTATTTCAAATCCTAAAAGATGATGCTGTTTAAGTGCTGCACTCAATATGCCAGCAAATTAGGAAAACTCAGCAATGGCCACACGACTTGAAAAGGTCCATTTTCATTCCAATCCCAAAGAAAGGCAATGCCAAAGAATGTTCAAACTACCACACAATTGCACTCATCTCACACACTAGCAAAGTAATGCTCAAAATTCTCCAACCTAGGCTTCAACAGTATGTGAATCAAGAACTTCCTGATGTTCAAGCTTGATTTAGAAAAGCAGAGAAACCAGATCAAATTGCCAACATCCGCTGGATCATTGAAAAAGCAAAAGAGTTCTAGAAAAATATCTACTTTTCCTCTACTGACTACACCAAAGTCTTTGCCTGTGTGGATCACAACAAACTGTGGAAAATTCCTTAAGAGATGGGAATACCAGACCACTTTATCTGCTTCCTGAGAAATCTGTTTGCAGGTCAAGAACGATCAGAGCAGAAAAAGACATACAAGGAATCCAAATTGGAAAAGAAGAAGTAAAACTCTCATTGTTTGCAGATGACATGATCCTCTACATAGAAAATCCTAAAGACTCGACCAGAAAACTACTAGAGCTAATCAATGAATATAGTAAAGTTGCAGGATATAAAATCAACACTCAGAAATCCCTTGCATTCCTATACACTAATAATGAGAAAGTAGAAAAAGAAGTTAAGGAAACAATTCCATTCACCATTGCAACGAAAAGAATAAAATACTTAGGAATATTCCTACCTAAAGAAACTAAAGACCTATATATCGAAAACTATAAAACACTGATGAAAGAAATCAAAGAGGACACTAATAGATGGAGAAATATACCATGCTCATGGGTTGGAAGAGTCAATATC
>SJYG01000532.1:1248300-1290420 GCA_006410535.1 Litocranius walleri | reverse complement strand
CACTCTGACGACACAGCTTCCAGAGAACCGCCTGTGATTCGACAGGCAGCCATCTGCCGCCTCGGCGCTCTAGGAGATGCTGGAGGAGCCCCTGCGGGCATGCTATCTTTCTGCGTAAGGAGGTTGCATCCAGGAAAAGTCCCACTTCAAGTAAGTGAATGAGCAATTGGGACACAGTGTTTGTAGTGTACAATACAAGAATAAGTCGGTAGGGAGCTTATTTTGTGAAATATGATCAGCAATTATCAGGACATAGCACTTTGCTGATGTTCAGTCACTAAGCTGTGCCCAACTCTTTGTGATGCCGGGAACTGCAGTGCAGGCTTCCCTCTCCTTCACTGTCCCCCAGAGTTTGCTCAGACACATGTCCGTTGAGTGGGTGATGTCATTCCAACCATCTCATACACAATTATCATGAGATATAGCATACATAATAACTATAAAGGGCTTGCTGGGTGGCGCAGTGTTAAAGAATCTGCCTGCCACTGCAGGCGATGCAAGAGAGGCAGGTTTGATCCCTGAACTGGGAAGACTGCCTGGAGAAGGAAATGACAACCCACTCCAGCATCCTTCTCTGGAAAATTCCATGGACAGAGGAGCCCGGCAGGCTACAGCCCAGTGGGTCACAGAGAGTCAGACGTGACTGAGCAACTGAATGCAGAATTATTACAGTGGAAAAAAACAGAATGTTCTGCTTCACAGTTTAATTTTCAGACAAAATTATATGATAATCACAACCTAGAGTTTATATTTGACATTCACAGTAATACCATACAGTAGTCAAATAGTTAAAGAATGTCTAAAGGCTTATTCTCAGCTTCTAGCCTTTTCTCATCTTAAGCTGGTGAGAAACATGCACAGACTAGTATGGACTTCTGTGACTCTTTGAGAAGCACTGTATTAAGCAACAGTTTGAGGACTTTTAATTTTCCTCTGCATCATCTATGGAGCCTGGGATTTTGAACTCTTGTATTAGAGGCAGGCATTTGCAACACTTCAGAGTCTTAAATAGTTGATGGAATTTGGTGAAAGCACGCTAGCACAGCAGATCGAGATGTGCCTCTGGCAGATGCTGACAACTACTCCCAAAGGGGGCACAGCACCATGACTGTAGAGATGAAGAAACGCCACACTGCTTTTTGAGCGCTGCTTCTCAGATAGCCTGCATTTTGAAATTTCTGTTAAGTAGGAAGGGTACGGATCTGAAGCAGGAGCACTCTAACTCCAGACGCCACTCTGCTCGTTTGCTGCTCACCTACTGCAGCAGAAATCATAATGCCCATGTTACTTTGAAATGTTTTATAATTTTACATGGCAGACAGTGAATTGAGTCCAGGGTAATCCAATCACTTTGTTTACAAGTCTAGACAAAAGTCCTTATTGCCCAGAGGTGAGTAAAGAAAGGGAAAATGTAAAATCTGATAAATAAATAATGTCCTGATCACTCTGCAAAGAAAACTCTTAATATCAGTATTATAAAGAAAACAAATAATATCCAAGAAATTTATAAATATTTAGGAATAAGTTCTCCACTGATGAAAGAAGTTTAGGACATGATTAGACCAATGTCAACAAAAAACAACAACAATAAAACATGTCTTAAAGTTGAAAACAAGCCAATCTTCTTTGGAATCAAAGAAATGAATGTAAACACATTATATTTTCTATCCTTCAATTTATTATTATAATTAACGGCAGTGCTTGCTATAATACACACAAGTGTTTTAATTGTTGATGTTGAACTTTGAAAAAAATCCCAAATAGTGGGAATTTATCCAACATATACTGAGTGTTATTCATGATTGTACCTTTGGACAATGATACATAATATTAAACTCCGTCCTAAGACAATAATCAAAGATATACACAAAGATTCACATTATAATATTGTCCATATTTTGCTGGGGTCCAGCCCCAGTGGATCCACGGAATTCAAAGCAGGGACAGAGTCGGCAAGGAGAGTCTTATTTATTTAGAAATATAAAGAGACATTAGGAAAGAATAGTGTAGTAGGAAAATTACTGGAGAAAAGATGCTGAATAACTTGGTTTACGTGGAAAACCAATAAAACTCTAAGACAAGGAGTTTGCACCACCTACGTAGGCCACTGGCACCTGCTTGAATAGTGGAGTGTGCCCCGCATTGGGCTCCCTCTCGCGTGGGTCTTAGAAGCCAGGGCAAGTAAGTAGACATGGCGAGCCTCCATGTTCCAGATGGGAATTCAGCCAGAAAAGAAGAGAACGAGAAAAGACCACACGGAGGAAACCAGTCTTTCCAGGAACTGGTTCGTCCTTTATTTTCCAGGAAAACTTTCTATACTTTGGGTTGTACATAGAGATCAATGGATAATACAAAGTTCTGCAGGGCCAGCAACCCTGACCCTTATCAAGACCAGCTTTCTTTCTGCAAATCTTTCCGTATAATAAGGGTCTTAGGTGATTTACATTATCTTCTGGCCAAGAGGCCTGTTAACATTTTATGGCTCTCTTCCTTAATGAATGTTAATCTCATTTTCCCTGAAGTGTTTTTCCTTAATCTGCATCACCTTCAAACTAAATAAAGTTACATTAAAAGATATGAAAACTTGGCAGCAAGTATTGGCTCAACAATGAAACCCTTAATCCGTTTTATTCTAATGATTTTTCCTAGAATTTCTTAAGCTTTCAGTGCCTCTCGAGGTTGGGAGGCTGTAAACATTTCACATGCACAGACCGGTCAGGTAAGTTAGAAAACTATCAGAGGGGTTTAGCCGAGACATTCTTTTTACACCTAGGAGACTTATAATCTAAAAGCTCTAAGTTAAATTTTTCCAAAAAAAAAGGTGGTGGGAGGACAGCCCCCTGTTAACGTCAGAAGTGTAAGTGAAAGCGCAATAAACTACAGCAGGCAGACTCTGGTTTGGGGGGTAGAAGCTCAAGAAAATACAGCAAGGCTCCCTTAAGGCCGACTCGCCTTTGCCGGTAGGACCCTTTAACCTCATGACCTTTGCCATGGGTGGGACTTCTCGTGCTGGCTCCCGGCAATATTTAACTTATATATAATAAGTTGGAAACACTATAAATTTTCAAAACAAAAAAAAATAGTATAAAATATGCATCCTCCCTGTCCATTACCAACTCCTGGAGTTCACTCAAACTCACGTCCATTGAGTCCACGATGCCATCCAGCTATCTCATCCTCTGTCGCCCCCTTCTCCTTCTGCCCCCAATCCCTCCCAGCATCAGGGTCTTTTCCAGTGAGTCACCTCGTCACATGAGGTGGCCAAAGTATTGGAGTTTCAACATCATTCCTTCCAACGAACACCGAGGACTGATTTCCTTTAGGATGGACTGGTTAGATCTCCTTGCAGTCCAATGGACTCTCAAGAGTCTTCTCCAACACCACAGTTCAAAAGCATCAATTCTTCTGCACTCAGCTTTCTTCACACTCCAAATCTCACATCCAAACATGACCACTGGAAAAACTTAGCCTTGACTAGATGGACCTTTGTTGGCAAAGTAATGTCTCTGCTTTTCAATATGCTATCTAGGTTGGTCATAACTTTCCTTCCAAGGAGTCAGCGTCTTTTAATTTCATGGCTTCAGTCACCATCTGCAGTGATTTTTGAGCCCTCAAAACTAAAGTCTGACACTGTTTCCACTGTTTCCCCATCTATTTCCCATGAAGTGATGGGACCCGATGCCATGATCTTCGTTTTCTGAATGTTGAGCTTTAAGCCAACTTTTTCACTCTCCTCTTTCACTTTCATCAAGAGACTTTTTAGTTCCTCTTTTTCTGCCATAAGGGTGGTGTCATCTGCGTATCTGAGGTTATTGATATTTCTCCTGGCAATCTTGATTCCAGCTTGTGCTTCCTCCAGCCCAGAGTTTCTCATGATGTACTTTGCATAGAAGTTAATTAAACAGGGTGACAATATACAGCCTTGATGTACTCCTTTTCCTCTTTGGAACCAGTCTGTTGTTCCATCTCCAGTTCTAACAGTTGCTTCCTGACCTGCATACAGGTTTCTCAAGAGGCAGGTCAGGTGGTCTGGTATTCCAATCACTGTAAGAATTTTCCACAGTTTATTGTGATCCACACAATCAAAGGATTTGGCATAGTCAATAAAGCAGAAATAGATTTTTTTTTCTGGAACTCTCTTGCTTTTTCTGTGATCCAGCAGATGTTGGCATTTGATCTGTTTCCTCTGCCTTTTCTAAAAGAAGCTTGAATATCTGGAAGTTCACAGTTCAGGTATTGCTTAAGCCTGGCTTCATGTGCCATGAGTGCAATTATACGATAGTTTGAGTGTTCTTTGGCATTGCCTTTCTTTGGGATTGGAATGAAAACTGTCCTTTTCCAGTCCTGTGGCCACTGCTGAGTTTTCCAAATTTGCTGGCATATTGAATGCAGCACTTTCACAGCATCATCTCTCACGATTTGAAATAGCTCAACTGGAATTCCATCACTCCCACTAGCTTTGTTCGTAGTGATGATTTCTAAGGCCCACTTAACTTCACATTCCAGGATGTCTAGCTCTAGGTGAGTGATCACACCATTGTAATTATCTGGGTTGTGAAGATCTTTTTTGTACAGTTCTTCTGTGTATTCTTCCCACCTCTTCTTTATATCTTCTGCTTCTGTGCTGGTCTAGACCATTTCTGTCCTTTATCAAGCCCATCTTTGCATGAAATGTTCCCTTGGTATCTCTAATTTTCTTGAAGAGATCTCTAGTCTTTCCCATTCTGTTTTTTCCTCTATTTCTTTGCATTGATTGCTGAAGAAGGCTTTCTTATCTCTCCTTGCTATTCTTTGGAACTCTGCATTCAGATGCTTATATCTTTCTTTTTATCCTTTGCTTTTTGCTTCTCTCCTTTTCACAGCTATTTGCAAGGCCTCCCCAGATAGCCATTTTGCTTTTTTGCATTTCTTTTCCATGGGGATGGTCTTGATCCCTGTCTCCTGTACAGTATCATGAACCTCTGTCCATAGTTCATCAGGCACTCTATCTATCAGATCTAGGCCCTTAAATCTATTTCTCACTTCCACTGTATAATCATAAGGGATTTGATTTAGGTCATACCTGAATAGTCTAGCGGTTTTCCCTGCTTTCTTCAATTTGAGTCTGAATTTGGTAATAAGGAGTTCATGATCTGAGCCATAGTCAGCTCCTGGTCTTGTTTTTGTTAACTGTATAGAGCTTCTCTATCATTGGCTGCAAAGAATACAATCAATCTGATTTCAGTGTTGACCATCTGGTGATGTCCATGTGTAGAGTTTTCTCTTGTGTTGTTGGAAGAGGGTGTTTGCTATGACCAGTGCATTTTCTTGGCAAAACTCTATTAGTCATTGCCCTGCTTCATTCCATATTCCAAGGCCAAATTTGCCTGTTACTCCAGGTGTTTCTTGACATCCTACTTTTGCATTCAGTCCCCTATAATGAAAAGGACATCTTTCTTGGGCGTTAGTTCTAAAATGTCTTGTACATCTTCATAGAACCGTTCAACTTCAGCTTCTTCAGCATTACTGTTTAGGGCATAGGTTTGGATTACCGTGATATTGAATGGTTTGCCTTGGAAACAGACAGAGATCATTCTTTCGTTTTTTGAGATTGCATCCAAGTACTGCATTTTGGACTCTTTTGTTGACCATAACGGCTACTCCATTTCTTCTAAGGGATTCCTGCCCACAGTAGTAGATATAACAGTCATCTGAGTTAAATTCACCCATTCCGGCCCATTTTAGTTCGCTGATTCCTAGAATGTCAACGTTTACTCTTCCCATCTCCTGTTTGACCACTTCCAATTTTGCCTTGATTCATGAACCTAACATTCCAGGTTCCTATGCAATATTGCTCTTTACAGCACCAGACCTTGCTTCTATCACATCACATGCACAGCTGGGTATTGTTTTTGCTTTGGCTCCATCCCTTCCTTCTTTCTGGAGTTATTTCTCCACTGATCTCCAGTAGCATATTGGGCACCTACCAACCTGGGGAGTTCTTCTTTCAGCATCCTTTTCACACTGTTCATGGGGTTCTCAAGGCAAGAATACTGAAGTGGTTTGCCATTCCCTTCTCCAGTGGACCACATTCTGTCAGACCTCTCCACCATGACCCATCCGTCTTGGGTGGCCCCTCACGGCATGGCTTAGATTCGAGTTAGACAAGGCTGTGGTCCATGTGATCAGATTGGCTAGTTTTCTGTGATTATGGTTTCAGTGTGTCTGCCCTCTGATGCCCTCTAGCAATACCTACCATCTTTTTGGGTTTCTCTTACCTTGGGCGTGGGGTATATCTTCACGGCTGCTCCAGCAAAGCGAAGCTGCTGCTCCTTACCTTGGACAAGTTGCCCGTCCTGACCCTGTCATGGAGTAGCCCTCTCGGCCCTCCTGTGCCCATGCAGCTATTGCTCCTTTGATTAGGGGTAGCTCCTCTCGGCCACACTTCCTGCGTGCTCCACATGAAATATTATGCAGTCATTAATTGTCAACTTGTTTTGTGAATTGTTATAATGCAGATAATATAATGAATTCACATAGAAATCAGGACAATAAAATGTAGTATGACCTCATTTTCAAAATAAATTTATCTGTAAAGAAAACTTTTGTATAATTGTAATTGCTGATTGCAATGATAAAAAGTGAAAAAAGAAACCTGCTAAATTTCTTATGAAAGCATTGTAATGTAACAGGCTCATAGTACTTAACATTAAACTAAAAATTATGTTAAAAGAAAATTTACTGAACGAACAAATTATTCATATATGCAAAAAAAGAAGGATAATAAATAGTATGTAGAGAATATTTCATATGATACAAAGTAAATATACAAATACATGTATACATTTTATTGCAGAAATAGTTGCACAGAGTAAATACTAAAGAAGTATAACATGGCCAGCTATGGCTTTGCTCAGTAGTTAGATTACTATCATGTTCCATTTGCTATTTTGTATTATATTCTCTGTGGTTTTAAGTTTTTGACAATGAGCATGTATTAGTATAATGATCAGGAGAATAGATCGCCTAGAAGTGCACCCTTATGGGTGTGTGTTCTCCAGAATGCTTATTTGTATATGCACATGTATATTTTATTTATATTCATCCATCCTTCCTTCCCTCGTTCCTTTTGTTTTTTTCATCAGTTCAGAAAATGCAAACACATACACACACAATGGTTGCTGTCCTAGCATATCCACGTGATTTTCCTTCTTGGTTACAAAATGGGAATGTATTTCTTCTATCACCATCTCTAAGTAAAACCTCTTCAGTTTTTAGGTTTTGTTCTTTTTCCATGTTCGTTGAATAGAAAGTGATTTGTATTCCAAGAATGCTTTTAAAAAGTTCAATTAGTTCTAAAACAGAAACAGTTGTGGAAATACTGGTGGGGAGGACCGAGGATGAGATGGCTGGATGGCATCACAGACTTGATGGACGTGAGTCTGAGTGAACTCCGAGAGATGGTAATGAACAGGGAGGCCTGGTGTGCTGCGATTCATGGGGTCACAAAGAGTCGGACATGACTGAGCAACTAAACTGATTAATAACCATATGAACATAGACAAGCACTGAGCTCTAATTTATTGCATAAGACAACTTGAACTTGGTAGTTAATTTTGAGTATATTAGATGCACTTTGCGTCAAAATTTCTTTCTGTATTTGCAATTTTAACCAGAAACTTTGTTAGGAGGCATTGCTTTTTCATTAATTCAAGACTTTCCCTTTGCCTTTTGTAAAAAAGTTAATAAACAGAAACCTCAGTTAAACAGAGCTGGGGACCAGAAGACCATGGTGATGACACCAGCAGGAGGATAAAGGCTCCTCTGCTTCCTTCCTGGCACAGACACAGCCAGTGAAAAGCTTGGACTCTGTTTCTGGTACCCTCCCGGCTTCCCCTGCTCTCTGTACAGGCCCTCTCATCCCCTTGCCTAGAGGGACCTTGCACGTGCCTCTTCATGGTCACAGACCCTAAAATGGCATTCTCTGCTGGTTCCAAATAAATGCATGTTTGCTGAAGAAATAACTATTTATTTCAAGTCAACAGGTACTTAACAGCTGACACGAGTTACTAAAACCACTAGAACAATTGGCAAGGAGTATCTACTAAAAACCTGGAGGGCTGCAGTCCACAGAGTTGCAAAACGTGGGACACAACATAGTGACTGACCAGCAACACTCTATTAAGTGGGTGCAAATGAGGGGGCATCAGCCAAACCACAGAGACTCTCTAGGACTGCACGGCCTGAACAGCAGATGTGACACCGGGTCTATGTGTAGGACATGTTTCTCTTCATGAGTCACTGCTTAGAGTTCAGTTCTGTATCAGGCTGTAGAAAATGAATATAGGCAGCATTACTTGTGAAAGCTGTTAAAATAAGGCATAATGGTTGTGTTCAACAAATACTGACATCCTTAGTTCAAACACAGCAGGTGATGTGGTTAAAAAAAGATTTCTGCAAATACTGTCGCTGTCTTTATGCTTCTGTGCTGTGTGCTGTGCTTAGTCACTCTGTTATGTCTGACTCTTTGGGACCCTATGGACTGTAGCCCACAAGGCTCCTCTGTCCATGGGATTTTCCAGGCAAGAATACTGGAGTGGGGTGCCACCCTTCCTCCAGGGATCTTCCTAACCCAGGGATTGAACGCAGGCCTCCCACATGGTAGGCTCTTTACCATCTGAGCATTAGGAAAGCCCTCTTTATGCTTCAAGTTACTTTAAATGACATGAAGACATTTATGATGCTGAATATGCCAATATTCCTAAATTACATAATTACTCTTAGTTTGTTTGTTTGTTTTTTTTCCATAAAATGAAAAGTTTAGGAACAAAAAGAATGAGACAAATGACAAATGACATTCTTGGATTCTGTGTATTAAAGTTACATTTCACATTTTTGCTGTGGCATATTAAAACATTAGATTTATTATTGAAGTAAAGGAAAAATTCTTTCATTCAGCATTCATTCAGTTAGCACCAGGTTTCTCAGCCTCCATACCATCAATATTTTGTTTTGGTGACTTTTCCTGCACATTATAGCAACATCACTGGCCTCTACCTACTCGATGCCAATTCTGACAACCAAAAGGCCTTCAAATGTTGCCAAATGTCCCGTGCGAGGTAAAAATCTCTACCAGTTGAGAGCCCATGAATTAATCCATCAGTCTTTCCCTAAACATTCTGAGATCTCACTTTGTGTCCAGCACCGTGCTGAGAGTGGAAGACAGGGCTAAATGCCGTGCGGGCTTGGCCTCGAGGAGATCGAGCCACAGACATGAGCAGACGGCCAAAGAGGGGTGGCCTGCTGGCACACACGGAGCTCCTGTCCCCTGAAGAGTAAGGGAAGGTTCCCGGGCAAGAAGGGAAATAACTGATTCTGGAGAGTGAGCTGTACTTACCCAGGTTGGAAAACTGCAGACAGTCATTTTAGGAGTGACTGTGTGATAATAGAAACCAAGGAAAACACCCAGCAAAGCTCAGTAATGATGCAGCCATTCTCCACGGCTGCTATTTAGTCACTAAGTTGTGCTCAACTCTTCTGTGACCCCATGGACTACAGCCCACAAGGCATCAGATTTCCCAGGCAAGAATACTGGAGAGGGCTGCATTTCCTTCTCCAGGGGCTCTTCCAGACCCAGGGATGGAGCCCACATCTCCTGCATCAGCATGTGGATCCTTCACCACTGAGCCACCAGGAAAGCCCAGCCATGAAGCATAGTCAAGGACCTTCAGTTCCCTCTTCAGAGCTGTAGAGCTTCTTGAGACCTTTGAGAGCCAGCAAATTTGGAAAACTCAGCAGTGACCACATGACTGGAAAAGGTTAGTTTTCATTCCAATCCCAAAGAAGGGCAAGGCCAAAGAATGTTCAAACTATCACACAACTGCACTCATCTCACACACTAGTAAAGTAATGCTCAAAATTCTCCAAGCCAGGTTTCAACAGTACGTAAACTGTGACCTCCAGATGTTCAAGCTGGATTTAGAAAAGGCACAGGAACCAGAGATCAAATTGCCAACATTCATAGAAAAAGCAAGAGAATTCTGGAAGAACATCTACTTCTCCCTTAATGACTACACCAAAGCCTTTGACTGTGGATCACAACAGACACAATTCTATAAGAGATGGGAATACGAGACCACCTGACCTGCCTCCTGAGAAATCTGTATGCAGGTCAGGAAGCAATAGTTAGAACCAAACATGGAACAGCAGATTGGTTCCAAATTGGGGAAGGAGTATATCAAGGCTGTATATTGTCACTCTGCTTATTTAATTTATATGCAGATTACATAATGTGAAATGCCAGGCTGGATGAAGTGCAAGCTGAAATCAAGATTGTTAGGAGATGCCAGGAGCCAGCACGAGAAGTCCCGCCCATGGCAAAGGTCATGAGGTTAAAGGGTCCGACAGGCAAAGGTGAGTCTAGCCTTAAGGGAGCTTCGCTGGATTTTCTCGAGCATCTAACCCCCAAAACCAGAGTCTGCCTGTTGTACTGCATTATGCTTTTTGCTTACGCTTCTGACGTTAACAGGAGCTGTCCCCCACCACCTTCCTCTAAAAGGAAGCAACTTGCAGCTCCGGTTAATGAGTCTCCTGGGCGTAGAGAGAATGTCTCGGCTTAAGCCCCCCTGACAGCTCTCCAACTTACCTGACCGGTCTGTCCGGATTCTTACAACTGTGCATGTGAAATGTTTACAGCCTCCAACCTCGAGAGGCACTGAAAGCTTAAGAAATTCTAGGAAAAAATCATTAGAATAAAACGGATTAAGGGTTTCATTGTTGAGCCAATACTTGCTGCCAAGTTTTCATATCTTTTAATGTAACTTTATTTAGTACTTTGAAGGTGATGCAGATTAAGGAAAAACACTTCAGGGAAAATGAGATTAACATTCATTAAGGAAGAGAGCCATAAAATGTTAACAGGCCTCTTGGCCAGAAGATAATGTAAATCACCTAAGACCCTTATTATACGGAAAGATTTGCAGAAAGAAAGCTGGTCTTGATAAGGGTCAGGGCTGCTGACCCTGCATAACTTTGTATTATCCATTGATCTCTATGTACAACCCAAAGTATAAAAAGCTTTCCTGGAAAATAAAGGACAGACCAGTTTCTCAAACTAGTTTCTTAGAAATCGGGCTCCCCCAGTGTTGACTCTCTCTCTCTTTCTCCCTCTCCCTCCCTCTCCTTTTCAGGCTGATCCCTTGGAATGCAGAGGCTCTCCATGTCTACTCATTTGCCCAGGCTTCTAACACCCATGCAGAGGGAGCCCAAGGCGGGGCACTCTCCACTATTCAAGTGGGCGCCTGTGGCCTAATGTAGATGGTGCAAGTTTCTTGTCTTGAGACTTTATTAACTTTCCATGTAAACCAAGGAATATCAGCCTCTTTTCTCCACTTATTTTTCTACTACTACTTTCTGATCTCCCTCCATATCTTTAATTAAGCAATTAATTCCTAGGATGACAGCTCTGTCCCTGCTTCGAATTCCTTGGATCCACCGGGGCTGAACCCCAGCAGGGAGAAATATCAATAATCTCAGGCAGATGACACCACCCTTAAGGCAGAAAGGGAAGAGGAACTAAAAAGCCTCTTGATAAAAGTGAAAGAAAGAAGTAAAAATGCTGGCTTAAAGCTCAACATTCAGAAAACTAAGATCATGGCATCTGGTCCCATCACTTGATGGCAAATAGATGGGGAAACAGTTTATACGGAAAGATTTGCAGAAAGAAAGCTGGTCTTGATAAGGGTCAGGGCTGCTGACCCTGCATAACTTTGTATTATCCATTGATCTCTATGTACAACCCAAAGTATAAAAAGCTTTCCTGGAAAATAAAGGACAGACCAGTTTCTCAAACTAGTTTCTTAGAAATCGGGCTCCCCCAGTGTTGACTCTCTCTCTCTTTCTCCCTCTCCCTCCCTCTCCTTTTCAGGCTGATCCCTTGGAATGCAGAGGCTCTCCATGTCTACTCATTTGCCCAGGCTTCTAACACCCATGCAGAGGGAGCCCAAGGCGGGGCACTCTCCACTATTCAAGTGGGCGCCTGTGGCCTAATGTAGATGGTGCAAGTTTCTTGTCTTGAGACTTTATTAACTTTCCATGTAAACCAAGGAATATCAGCCTCTTTTCTCCACTTATTTTTCTACTACTACTTTCTGATCTCCCTCCATATCTTTAATTAAGCAATTAATTCCTAGGATGACAGCTCTGTCCCTGCTTCGAATTCCTTGGATCCACCGGGGCTGAACCCCAGCAGGGAGAAATATCAATAATCTCAGGCAGATGACACCACCCTTAAGGCAGAAAGGGAAGAGGAACTAAAAAGCCTCTTGATAAAAGTGAAAGAAAGAAGTAAAAATGCTGGCTTAAAGCTCAACATTCAGAAAACTAAGATCATGGCATCTGGTCCCATCACTTGATGGCAAATAGATGGGGAAACAGTAGAAACAGTGAGAGACTTTATTTCTGGGGGCTCCAACATCACTGCAGATGGTGACTGCAGCCATGAAATTAAAAGACGCTTGCTCCTTGGAAGAAAAGTTATGACCAACCTAGATAGCATATTGAAAAGCAGAGATATTACTTTGCTGACAAAGGTTTGTCTAGTCAGAGCTAGGGTTTTCCACTGGTCATGTATGGATGTGAGAGTTGGACCATAAAGAAAGCTAAGCTCTGAAGAATTGATGCTTTTTAAAAAAACAATACCTGAGAGTTTGTATTTTTCAAAATATTTCAAGATAATTCTGATATACATCTGGATTTTTTAAGTGTTACAGGTTTTACTATTGGATCCTGTTCTGGTGACATAAAGCTCTATTATTTTCTGTTGACCAGTCATAATACAATGGTATTAAGTGAGTAATAGTTACATAATCACAATAGTAAATGATTAGCATTTTTCACAATCAATAGCCAGACAAAAAATAAAAAACAATTATAATTACAAGCCATAGTGGGAACATGATTAACTTAACAAAGTAAAATAATGACATAATTTGAGGAGGGGTCAAGCAGAATAATGCAGTAAGTGGAACTGATGCTTTTGAACTGTGGTTTTGGAGAAGACTCTTGATAGTCCCTTGGACTGCAAGGAGATCAAACCAGTCAATCCTAAAGGAAATCAATCCTGAATATTCACTGGAAAGACTGATGTTGAAGCTAAAGTTCCAATACTTTGGCCACCTGATCGGAAGAACTGACTCATTAGAAAAGATCCTGATGCTGGGAAAGAATGAAGGCAGGAGGAGAAGTGGATGACCGAGGATGAGATGGTTGGATGGCATCACCGACTTGCTGGGTATGAGTTTGAGTAAGCTCTGAGAGTTCATGATGGACAGGAAGGCCTGGTGTGCTGCAGTCCATGGGGTTGCAAAAAGTCGGACGCAACTGAGCGACTAACTGAACTGAACTGAGAGCTATAGATAATATTCTGAGCCATATCCTGTCAGCTATCATATTGATACCAAAACACCCACCAGATGGAAGACAGTAATTTACATGAAGATCAGACTGTAGTCATGATATAAGCTGCCACAATTCTGAGAACTGGCCCCAAAGACATTGGGATAATCGGATACTGGAACTAAATCTAACTGTACTTAAAACAATCACGATGATGCTGGTCAAACTACTGACAATCCATTTCAAGATGACCGTCAGAGCTGACTGCTCTGTTTCCAAATGCAGCCCCTCCCCCAGCCTATAGAAGCTCCTGCCCACGGGCTGTCAGTGAGGGGAGTCAGCCCACCCTGCACCAGCTGCCAGCATCCAAAACAAAGCAAACTTTTGTTCCCACCGACCTGGCCTCTTTATTGGCTTTTTGAGAGCTGAGCAGTAAGATCTCACTTTCAGTTACGCATGGACATGCAAACAGTCTACCAGAATGCAAGAAAAGTCTTAAATAGGAAGTTCACAAAAGAGGAAAAAGATAAATGCACAAAACATAAAGTTATAAACTTTGTAACACATCAGGGAAATGCAAATGAAAATAATAATGAGAATAAGCTATATTTGTCAACATAGCTATATTCTTCAAAAGATTTTAGAAAGTCAAGTAATGGCAGCAATATGAAGCAATTGAAACTCTTCCATATTGCCAGTGAGAGATGTAAATTGGCATGAAGTTTAGCAAAACTGGTGGGCAGTGTCTGCTGAGGGGAACATGCATGAGCCTGTGGCTGCATCCAGCGACCTTCACAGCCTCAACTTCACGCCCTTGTGTGGCTGTGCAGAACAAAGCCTCCACTGTGAGCTGTTTAACTGTGACTTTCTTCTGAGTGATGGAACAGAATGAGGCGACAGAATGCCACTTCCAGTATTAGGTTGCAGAACAAGTCTGGAATTGCTACTTCCAGAATGTCCAGAATGATGTGTAGATGTATCTTTCCCTAGAAACCGAAGATGCTATTTATAAAACAAACAGAAGACGATCCTGAAAGGTGGAGAGAAGACAGCAGAGCAGCTGTGAACACTGGGCCCCAAGGAGCAACGCGGCCAAGAGCTCGCTGGGCTTCCTTTCTGCCTCTTATTCCCCAGACGTGGAGCTGAAGAGCCAGCAGCCTGGAGACCCCCAGGCACAGAAGCCAGGCCTCCCCATCCAAAGTCAAGAATGAGGGCAGCCTAGAGAGAGGGGGTCACGCACTGCAGAAGGCCATGGCAGCCCACTCCAGTGTTCTCGCCTGGAGAGTCCCAGGGATGGGGGAGCCTGGTGGGCTGCCGACTGTGGGGCCGCACAGAGTCTGACACGGCTGAAGCGACTCAGCAGCAGCAGAGAGACAGGACACTTTCAGCTGCAGGAGCGCTACTGTCTCCAAACCGCACAGGAGAGAGAAGGGCCTCACCACTACCGCGAGCAGCAAATGCTGCCTCTGGAGCGGCTCTCCTACCTTTGGTGTGCTGGGATAAGTCGCCCTGACCTCCCCACTGGGATGGGGTCAGAGAAGGCAAGACTTTCATTCCCACCAGGTGGCAAGGCCCCACCCCTCAGTGTCAGTGGAGACCACGTGGAGAGTGTGGGCTTCCAACTCCACTGGGGACAGCCTGGGATCTCCACCCCACATGGCAGTAAGGCCACCACTCCCTCCCCCTGGGAGAGCAGGTTAGGAGTTCCAGGTAAACCAGACAGTTTAAGATTCAGAGTCTTAAAAAAAATACATAAAATGTCCAACTTTCCATTAAAAATCCTTCATCATCCCATCGTACCAGAGCCAGGAAGAGCCCAAGCTGAATGAAAAATAAAAGGTGATCAACAGATGCCAACACCAAAATGATAGTGATGTTTGAATTAAATTTTCTGAAAAAGATTTTAAAGTAGCTATCATAAAAATGCTTCAAAGGCAATTACAAACATGAGTGAAACAAATAAAAAATAGAAAGTTCCAGGAAAGAAATAGAAAATATAAAGAAACCCAATGGAAAAATTTTAATGGAAAAATACAATAACCACTTTAAAAAACTCAATAGAACAATAGAAATGACCCAGCCTGAACAAAGGAAAGACCATATACTGATTTAAAAAAAAAAAAAAAACCAGCACCAGGGACTGCTGAGTCTATACAAAAGACATTAAATTTGTGTGATAAGAGAGAAGAGAAAAAGGGTAGGGCTGAAAAAGAACTCAAAGAAATAAGCATCTTTTGCCGAAGTTTGGTAAAAGGCATTAACTTAGAGATTCAAGAAACTGAACAAAACCCAGACAGAAAAAATGAAAAGAACTTCATATGAAAACACATCATAGCTAAACTTTGAAACTTCACAGAAAAAAAAATCTTGAAAGCAATAAAAGAGAAAAAATATATATTTCCCTATAGGGGGAAAACAATCACAGTGGATATATAAAAAGAGCTTGCAAAACAAAATAGTTAAAAAAAAAATTTTAAAAAAAAAAAAAAAAACCAGCACCAGGGACTGCTGAGTCTATACAAAAGACATTAAATTTGTGTGATAAGAGAGAAGAGAAAAAGGGTAGGGCTGAAAAAGAACTCAAAGAAATAAGCATCTTTTGCCGAAGTTTGGTAAAAGGCATTAACTTAGAGATTCAAGAAACTGAACAAAACCCAGACAGAAAAAATGAAAAGAACTTCATATGAAAACACATCATAGCTAAACTTTGAAACTTCACAGAAAAAAAAATCTTGAAAGCAATAAAAGAGAAAAAATATATATTTCCCTATAGGGGGAAAACAATCACAGTGGATATATAAAAAGAGCTTGCAAAACAAAATAGTTAAAAAAAAAGAAGAAGAAGAGGAAAGAAACCACTCAAAGGTCCAAAAAAGAATATAAGGAAAAGACACCAAAAAAAGAAGCTCACTATGGATGCTATACAGATAACAAACACTTGAAAAGACGTTCAATACATTACCTGTCAGAGAGACACAGACAGAAACCACGATGAGGCGTCACGACATTTCTATAAGAATGACTAAAATAAAAATACACATTAGCTGCTCAGTCGTGTCCAATTCTTTTCAACCCCATGGACTGTAGCCCACCAGGGTCCCTTGTTCATGGGATTCTCCAGGCAAGAATACTGGAGTGGGTTGCCATTTCCTTCTCCAGGGGATCTTCCCGACCCACAGATCAAACCCGGGTCTCCTGCATTGCAGGCAAGTTCTTTACTCTCTGAGCCACCTGGGAAGCTCAACAAAAATAGTAACCAAGAAATAATGAAAAAGACTGGATCACTCATTTACTGTTGGTGGACAGAAAATGGCACAGCCGCTCTGTAAAGCGGCATTGTGGCTGCTTAAGACAGCGAACACGCAGCTGCCGTGTGGACTAGCAAGGGCGCCTCTGGCGCTCACCCCAGAGGAGTAAAAGCCATGTTCACACAGAGCCCGAATATGAACGTCTGCAGCAGCTTTACTCACAACAGCCAGAAGCCGGACACGAACCATGCCTGTGTGCCAAGGCGCTTCAGTCGCGTCCGACTCTCTGCAACCCATGGACCGTAGTCTGTCAGGCTCCTCTGTCCCTGGGGCTCTCCAGGCAAGAATCCTGGTCTGGGTTGCCATGCCCTCCTCCAGGGGATCTTCCTGACCCAGGGATTGAACCCACATTCCTTATGTCTCCTGCTTTGGCAGCTATTAGGACTTGATATAATTCACATAAACTTGACCTACACTGGGTTCCAGTATCCGACGCTGCTTCCATTCTCTGGCCATGTGACTCCCATCTCTCCTTCCATCATCACATCTCCTCCCTCTCTCTTTTTTTTTTCTTAATTTGAACGTTCCTGCTTCTCTGTTACAAAGCTCCTGGGGGTTCCATTTGTCTTACATGCAAAATCCAGGATAATCTCATCTCAGGATTCTCAATCATCTCTGCGAAGTCCTTTTTGTTAAGGAAGACAAAATCCACCAGTAGTTTAGAACACGGATGCCACTGAGGGGTCACTATCCAGTCTACCCAAAGCACGTCTGCAGTTCCTCATGACAAGTCTATCTGAGCAACAGCAGTGTCTGCCTCCATCACTGGAGCTTGGTCAAAACCACCCTGGCCCAACCTGGTTGGGGGAAGCATCACTTAGGTACTAACTCCTTTCCATCCATGAGGTCTTTAGGACCCTTATACCACAGTTACAGTGGCAAAGATAATTTTAGATAATTTTTAATAGACTCAAAGTCTTATAAAACATGTTCCTTAGGCAAAAAGTTTATGTATTGTGTACACGCGTGCTAAGTCGCTTCAGCTGGATCCAACTCTTCATAACCCTCCAGGCTCCTCTGTCCTGGGAATCTCCAGGTGAGAGTACAGGAGCAGGGTGCCACGCCCTCCGCCAGTGGATCTTTCTGACCCAGCGGTCAAACCTCCCTCTCTGACGTCTCCCACATTGGCAGCCACACTCTTTCCCACTAGTGCCACGTGAGAAGCCCTTACATGTGTTTGGTGTGAATAATTAAAAGAGCCTGCATGGGATCTGTCTCTCCAAGATAACCACTCACGTATGACTCTATAGAAAGGAGTTGGCATGTTTTCTCACCAAAGGCAAGGCAGGTAGATAGATTGATACGCAGGCAGACAAAAGCTAACAATGTCTAATAGGCCGTTACACCATCATTCAGTGATAATCAAGTGAAAAAATACGGTAGCTATTTGGCTGCTACTGTATTTGTAATGGAAGAATTAATAATGCTTAGTTTCATAAATTTAATATATTAATGAGAGCATTAAAAAACTTCTCCTTTTATAATTGTAACTAGGTCCTGACAAAGGGAACATCCCTAAGTTTTATTTTTGAAGTATATACATTACTCGGTGTACTCTCTCTTTACACACACACACACACACACATACATATATGCACACATACATATACATATATGGGCTTCCCTGGTGGCGAAGATGATAAAGAATCTGCCTACAAAGCAGGAGACCCGGGTTTGATCCCTGAGTCAGGAAGATCCCCTGGGGAAGGGACTGGCTATCCACTCCAGTATTCTTGCCTGGAAAATCCTGACAGAGAAGCTTCGTGGGCTACAGTCTATGAACTGCAGAGCTGGGCGTGACTCAGTGACTAACACACACACAGACACACACATGCACACACATGTGCACCACACACGTGCTTCCCAGGTGCTCGTGTAAGGAGCCCAGCTGCCAGGGCCGGAGACGGAGACGTGGGTCTGACCCCTGGGTGGGGAAGATCTTCTAGAGGAGGGCACAGCAGCCCACTCCAGTATTCTTGCCTTGGAAATCCCATAGACAGAGGGGCTTGGCGGGCTACAGTCCATGGGTCCAAAAGTGTCAGACAAGAATTAGAAATTAAACCACACCAGCACCACCACCACCACCACGAGTGAAATTACACTGAATATTCTTAAACTTAGGAAGAGATGGCCATGTAAGATCAATTTCACAAAGACACCTAGCGGTGATCATGATCTCCTAAGACTGGCCAAGCTCCTCATGCACAGGAGTCAGCAGCCTGCAATGGACTGGAGAGTCATGCAGACAGTAAGCTTGGGCGGCACAGCTGCTCTTTGGGCAACTTGTTTACCTTCACGAAGCCTCAGTTTCCCCACTGGAGACATGCAGCCCAGAGCACAATCTGCCACAGAAGGCGACTGTGAGAAACAGAGAGACACTGTCTGCGGAAATACACCAGCACGATGCCTGGCGCACAGAAATCATTTAGCATCAGCTGCCTATCAATTATTTTGCATTTGCATTGCTACTGTTCCTATTTTGTAGGCATATCAATCTAGGTATCTGATTCCAGTAGCACGTGTGAGGCTTCTTTTCTTCAATTTCACTGAATTTTTAAATGCATATTTTTTGAACAGCTTCTCGTTCCTGAGCCCAGGCACGGCCCTGAAAGCACAGTGGTGAGCGAGACTGGTGCAGTCTCTGCCCACTCGGAGCTCCTGTCCCTTCTGGTCTGTTTACCATGGGACACCAGGCCTCCTGGTGGCTCAGTGCTGAAGAATCTGCCTGCAGTGCAGAAGACGTGGGTTTGGTCTCTGGTTCTGGGAGGGTCCCCTGGAGAAGGAAATGGCAGCCCACTCCAGCATTCTTTCTTGAGGCTCTCCATGGACAGGGGAGCCTGGCGGGCTGAAGGCCGGCGGGTGGCAGAGTTGAACATGACAGCGACTGTACCTCAGCCATGCCACGTGGCAGACGTCGGGGTTCATTTCCCTTCCCCGGAGAGACAAAAGGAGCACTGAGAACAAGCTAGAAAGAGGAGGCACATTTCACATCAGGCACCAGCCGCGCTCAGTGCCTTCCTCGTGGAGCCCGGTGTGGAGCAGGACGTGCGGTGCAGGGCGGACTTGCCCAGAGAGGCCAGGGGCGCGGCGCCCGCCTCCGCTGCGAGGGGACAGTGTCCGTGCCTCTGACACGGACTTGCCATGTACACAGTGGCTGAACACAGGCCTTCAAAGACCAGTGAGAGAACCGGTGACTATCTAATTCCAGGTTAGCTCTTAGTGCGATTTCTCACTCCACAAAGTTTACTTTTAAGAAAACAAAATTAGTAGCATGAGCCCCAGCTGCTGACATTCTCCCTGTGTCTTGGCACTCCATTATCTCAGCTGGTCTAGGCACAGCTCAGCAATTACCGTGGTTCTGCAGGGGGCTCCTGGGCCACTTACGCCAGCATTCTGAAATGTCACTGGGAAGATGCCGCAGGTGCAGCGGGCTGGCAGACACCCAGCAGCAAGTCTGCCTGGGCCCAGAGTTTTAAGAAGTCCCATGCACTGCCCCTTACGTTATTAAGCTGTCTCAATTAGAGGCGAAACTCCGGTCTTCTTCAGCAGGCACCGTGTTTCATCTATAAAGCTCCATCACTCTTGCAGTGAGAAAGAGTCCATCACATTCTAGGATTCTCTTGTGCATGCGACAATGGCCGTCCCAAGCGCAGGGCGCACAGCAATTCCGAGTGTGACAGGCAGGCCGACAGGATGGAGGACCCGTCTGCCACCCAGTCGGCCCATGCAGACTTCCCGTTTCTCTGAGTGCGTCCAGTGCTTCCAGACTCTGCCGTGCAGCCGAACATGTGGCTCGCTCTGCTCACGTGTTCCTATCAGGCGCTTTCATCCACGCCCCCTGATTCTCCTCACTAGGCTTTGATCATCTCAGACTCAAGAGGGTGTTAGGACAGATGATTGGAGAACATAAGATAAAAATCACGTCTGATCAAGATCACTTTTAGGACCCTCTCAGTATTAGATGACATTAAGGGTTTAAGTGTTAGATGTGATGGGGGAGTCAAAGCTAAGCAGGGAAGACAAAGCCCCCTTTTCTGTTAGAGATGCATCCTGGAGGGCTCCTGCACAACACAACACATGTCTGGGATTTGATTTAAAGCAACAGAGCAGAAATTTAAAGTGCAGTGGGTATAAAATGCATTGAAAAACACTGATAATGATCAAAGCTGGGGTAGCGTATAGGGAAAGATTTATTGTGCTATTTTCTCTATCATTGTATATGCATTTCATAAATGTCATACATTTAGAATGTTAATATTCTAAGTGGTACATGAAGGACTCTCTTTATATAACATATGTTACACGCATACACATTATAACATGTATATACACACACACATGTACTTCCATTCAGGATTTTCGTGCTCACTAACATTTTATGAGAGTACACAGACACGTGCGCTTGCTCAGTCGTGTCCCATCTTTCCGACCCCGTGGACTGTAGCCCACCAGGCTCCTCTGTCCATGGCATTTTCCAGGCAAGAATACTGGAGTGGGTTGCCATTTCTTACTGTAGCGGATCTTCCTGACTCTGGATCGAACCCGTGTTACCTGTGTCTCCTGCACTGGTGGGCAGACTCTTTACCACTGAGCCACCTGGAGCAAGCAACACCGAAACATTATACACATGTCTCCATGTTCAAACCATTCAGACTTCTAGGAACTCTCAAGTCCACAGGACTGAATCCAGTAGAGTGAATGATTCTAAACAGTTCCTGTCTGCCATGACATTTGACTCCAGGTATGACTAATCTTCCTGCATTGCAGGCAAGTTCTTTACTCTCTGAGCCACCTGGGAAGCTCAACAAAAATAGTAACCAAGAAATAATGAAAAAGACTGGATCACTCATTTACTGTTGGTGGACAGAAAATGGCACAGCCGCTCTGTAAAGCGGCATTGTGGCTGCTTAAGACAGCGAACACGCAGCTGCCGTGTGGACTAGCAAGGGCGCCTCTGGCGCTCACCCCAGAGGAGTAAAAGCCATGTTCACACAGAGCCCGAATATGAACGTCTGCAGCAGCTTTACTCACAACAGCCAGAAGCCGGACACGAACCATGCCTGTGTGCCAAGGCGCTTCAGTCGCGTCCGACTCTCTGCAACCCATGGACCGTAGTCTGTCAGGCTCCTCTGTCCCTGGGGCTCTCCAGGCAAGAATCCTGGTCTGGGTTGCCATGCCCTCCTCCAGGGGATCTTCCTGACCCAGGGATTGAACCCACATTCCTTATGTCTCCTGCTTTGGCAGCTATTAGGACTTGATATAATTCACATAAACTTGACCTACACTGGGTTCCAGTATCCGACGCTGCTTCCATTCTCTGGCCATGTGACTCCCATCTCTCCTTCCATCATCACATCTCCTCCCTCTCTCTTTTTTTTTTCTTAATTTGAACGTTCCTGCTTCTCTGTTACAAAGCTCCTGGGGGTTCCATTTGTCTTACATGCAAAATCCAGGATAATCTCATCTCAGGATTCTCAATCATCTCTGCGAAGTCCTTTTTGTTAAGGAAGACAAAATCCACCAGTAGTTTAGAACACGGATGCCACTGAGGGGTCACTATCCAGTCTACCCAAAGCACGTCTGCAGTTCCTCATGACAAGTCTATCTGAGCAACAGCAGTGTCTGCCTCCATCACTGGAGCTTGGTCAAAACCACCCTGGCCCAACCTGGTTGGGGGAAGCATCACTTAGGTACTAACTCCTTTCCATCCATGAGGTCTTTAGGACCCTTATACCACAGTTACAGTGGCAAAGATAATTTTAGATAATTTTTAATAGACTCAAAGTCTTATAAAACATGTTCCTTAGGCAAAAAGTTTATGTATTGTGTACACGCGTGCTAAGTCGCTTCAGCTGGATCCAACTCTTCATAACCCTCCAGGCTCCTCTGTCCTGGGAATCTCCAGGTGAGAGTACAGGAGCAGGGTGCCACGCCCTCCGCCAGTGGATCTTTCTGACCCAGCGGTCAAACCTCCCTCTCTGACGTCTCCCACATTGGCAGCCACACTCTTTCCCACTAGTGCCACGTGAGAAGCCCTTACATGTGTTTGGTGTGAATAATTAAAAGAGCCTGCATGGGATCTGTCTCTCCAAGATAACCACTCACGTATGACTCTATAGAAAGGAGTTGGCATGTTTTCTCACCAAAGGCAAGGCAGGTAGATAGATTGATACGCAGGCAGACAAAAGCTAACAATGTCTAATAGGCCGTTACACCATCATTCAGTGATAATCAAGTGAAAAAATACGGTAGCTATTTGGCTGCTACTGTATTTGTAATGGAAGAATTAATAATGCTTAGTTTCATAAATTTAATATATTAATGAGAGCATTAAAAAACTTCTCCTTTTATAATTGTAACTAGGTCCTGACAAAGGGAACATCCCTAAGTTTTATTTTTGAAGTATATACATTACTCGGTGTACTCTCTCTTTACACACACACACACACACACATACATATATGCACACATACATATACATATATGGGCTTCCCTGGTGGCGAAGATGATAAAGAATCTGCCTACAAAGCAGGAGACCCGGGTTTGATCCCTGAGTCAGGAAGATCCCCTGGGGAAGGGACTGGCTATCCACTCCAGTATTCTTGCCTGGAAAATCCTGACAGAGAAGCTTCGTGGGCTACAGTCTATGAACTGCAGAGCTGGGCGTGACTCAGTGACTAACACACACACAGACACACACATGCACACACATGTGCACCACACACGTGCTTCCCAGGTGCTCGTGTAAGGAGCCCAGCTGCCAGGGCCGGAGACGGAGACGTGGGTCTGACCCCTGGGTGGGGAAGATCTTCTAGAGGAGGGCACAGCAGCCCACTCCAGTATTCTTGCCTTGGAAATCCCATAGACAGAGGGGCTTGGCGGGCTACAGTCCATGGGTCCAAAAGTGTCAGACAAGAATTAGAAATTAAACCACACCAGCACCACCACCACCACCACGAGTGAAATTACACTGAATATTCTTAAACTTAGGAAGAGATGGCCATGTAAGATCAATTTCACAAAGACACCTAGCGGTGATCATGATCTCCTAAGACTGGCCAAGCTCCTCATGCACAGGAGTCAGCAGCCTGCAATGGACTGGAGAGTCATGCAGACAGTAAGCTTGGGCGGCACAGCTGCTCTTTGGGCAACTTGTTTACCTTCACGAAGCCTCAGTTTCCCCACTGGAGACATGCAGCCCAGAGCACAATCTGCCACAGAAGGCGACTGTGAGAAACAGAGAGACACTGTCTGCGGAAATACACCAGCACGATGCCTGGCGCACAGAAATCATTTAGCATCAGCTGCCTATCAATTATTTTGCATTTGCATTGCTACTGTTCCTATTTTGTAGGCATATCAATCTAGGTATCTGATTCCAGTAGCACGTGTGAGGCTTCTTTTCTTCAATTTCACTGAATTTTTAAATGCATATTTTTTGAACAGCTTCTCGTTCCTGAGCCCAGGCACGGCCCTGAAAGCACAGTGGTGAGCGAGACTGGTGCAGTCTCTGCCCACTCGGAGCTCCTGTCCCTTCTGGTCTGTTTACCATGGGACACCAGGCCTCCTGGTGGCTCAGTGCTGAAGAATCTGCCTGCAGTGCAGAAGACGTGGGTTTGGTCTCTGGTTCTGGGAGGGTCCCCTGGAGAAGGAAATGGCAGCCCACTCCAGCATTCTTTCTTGAGGCTCTCCATGGACAGGGGAGCCTGGCGGGCTGAAGGCCGGCGGGTGGCAGAGTTGAACATGACAGCGACTGTACCTCAGCCATGCCACGTGGCAGACGTCGGGGTTCATTTCCCTTCCCCGGAGAGACAAAAGGAGCACTGAGAACAAGCTAGAAAGAGGAGGCACATTTCACATCAGGCACCAGCCGCGCTCAGTGCCTTCCTCGTGGAGCCCGGTGTGGAGCAGGACGTGCGGTGCAGGGCGGACTTGCCCAGAGAGGCCAGGGGCGCGGCGCCCGCCTCCGCTGCGAGGGGACAGTGTCCGTGCCTCTGACACGGACTTGCCATGTACACAGTGGCTGAACACAGGCCTTCAAAGACCAGTGAGAGAACCGGTGACTATCTAATTCCAGGTTAGCTCTTAGTGCGATTTCTCACTCCACAAAGTTTACTTTTAAGAAAACAAAATTAGTAGCATGAGCCCCAGCTGCTGACATTCTCCCTGTGTCTTGGCACTCCATTATCTCAGCTGGTCTAGGCACAGCTCAGCAATTACCGTGGTTCTGCAGGGGGCTCCTGGGCCACTTACGCCAGCATTCTGAAATGTCACTGGGAAGATGCCGCAGGTGCAGCGGGCTGGCAGACACCCAGCAGCAAGTCTGCCTGGGCCCAGAGTTTTAAGAAGTCCCATGCACTGCCCCTTACGTTATTAAGCTGTCTCAATTAGAGGCGAAACTCCGGTCTTCTTCAGCAGGCACCGTGTTTCATCTATAAAGCTCCATCACTCTTGCAGTGAGAAAGAGTCCATCACATTCTAGGATTCTCTTGTGCATGCGACAATGGCCGTCCCAAGCGCAGGGCGCACAGCAATTCCGAGTGTGACAGGCAGGCCGACAGGATGGAGGACCCGTCTGCCACCCAGTCGGCCCATGCAGACTTCCCGTTTCTCTGAGTGCGTCCAGTGCTTCCAGACTCTGCCGTGCAGCCGAACATGTGGCTCGCTCTGCTCACGTGTTCCTATCAGGCGCTTTCATCCACGCCCCCTGATTCTCCTCACTAGGCTTTGATCATCTCAGACTCAAGAGGGTGTTAGGACAGATGATTGGAGAACATAAGATAAAAATCACGTCTGATCAAGATCACTTTTAGGACCCTCTCAGTATTAGATGACATTAAGGGTTTAAGTGTTAGATGTGATGGGGGAGTCAAAGCTAAGCAGGGAAGACAAAGCCCCCTTTTCTGTTAGAGATGCATCCTGGAGGGCTCCTGCACAACACAACACATGTCTGGGATTTGATTTAAAGCAACAGAGCAGAAATTTAAAGTGCAGTGGGTATAAAATGCATTGAAAAACACTGATAATGATCAAAGCTGGGGTAGCGTATAGGGAAAGATTTATTGTGCTATTTTCTCTATCATTGTATATGCATTTCATAAATGTCATACATTTAGAATGTTAATATTCTAAGTGGTACATGAAGGACTCTCTTTATATAACATATGTTACACGCATACACATTATAACATGTATATACACACACACATGTACTTCCATTCAGGATTTTCGTGCTCACTAACATTTTATGAGAGTACACAGACACGTGCGCTTGCTCAGTCGTGTCCCATCTTTCCGACCCCGTGGACTGTAGCCCACCAGGCTCCTCTGTCCATGGCATTTTCCAGGCAAGAATACTGGAGTGGGTTGCCATTTCTTACTGTAGCGGATCTTCCTGACTCTGGATCGAACCCGTGTTACCTGTGTCTCCTGCACTGGTGGGCAGACTCTTTACCACTGAGCCACCTGGAGCAAGCAACACCGAAACATTATACACATGTCTCCATGTTCAAACCATTCAGACTTCTAGGAACTCTCAAGTCCACAGGACTGAATCCAGTAGAGTGAATGATTCTAAACAGTTCCTGTCTGCCATGACATTTGACTCCAGGTATGACTAATCTGGAGAAGGCAATGGCACCCCACTCCAGTACTCTTGCCTGGAAAATCCCATGGACAGAAGAGCCTGGAAGGCTGCAGTCCATGTGGTTGCTGAGGGTCGGACATGACTGAGCGACTTCATTTTCACTTTTCACGTTCATGCATTGGAGAAGGAAATGGCACCCCACTCCAGTGTTCTTGCCTGGAGAATCCCAGGGACAGGGGAGCCTGGTGGGCTGACTTCTATGGGGTTGCACAGAGGCGGACACGACTGAAGCGACTTAGCAGCAGCAGCAGTCTGCTGCATGACTAACCTAGACAGCATATTGAAAAGCAGAGACATTACTTTGCCAACAAAGGTTCCTCTAGTCAAGGCTATGGTTTTTCCTGTGGTCATGTACAGATGTGAGAGTTGGACTTTAAAGAAAGCTGAGTGCCAAGGAATTGATGCTTTTGAACTGTGGTGTTGGAGAAGACTCTTGAGAGTCCCTTGGACTGCAAGGAGATCCAACCAGTCCATTCTGAAGGAGATCAACCTTGGGATTTCTTTGGAAGGAATGATGCTAAAGCTGAAACTCCAGTGCTTTGGCCACCTCATGTGAAGAGTTGACTCATTGGAAAAGACCCTGATGCTAGGAGGGATTTGGAGCAGGAGAAGGGGACAACAGAGAATGAGATGGCTGGAGGGCATCACCAACTTGAGGGACATGAGTTTGAGTGAACTCCGGGAGTTGGTGATGGACAGGGAGGCCTGGTGTGCTGCGATCCATGGGGTCGCAAAGAGTGGGACACAACTGAGTGACTACACTGAACTGAACTGAATGGTTAATTTTAATGTCTCAACTTGACAGAGTTACGGGGTACCCAGATGTCTGGTCAAACATTATTCTGAATGTGCCTATGAGGCAATTTCTGGATAAGAGGAATATCCGTGAATCAGTAGACCAAGTAAAGTTTATTACCCAATCAACCAACATATGACTGCAACCACAGGAGGGTTTCTAAACCTACATGAACTCGGTCAACTTCCAGATTTGTGAGCAAAATAAAAGACTATTATTGTTTTAAAACCCACTGTTTGGTGGTGGTTTGCCAAGCAGAAACAGACATCCAGAACATAAGAGAAGACAACGAACATGTTCAAGGTCACATTCACAGCTCATAGGCCAAGTTGAAAAGAGAAGACACATTTTCACATTTTACACAACTGATCGTTTTTGGTTTAGGATTAAAATTAAGCATAATGTGGCTGCTCTTTGGTTTTCCCTATTGTTTCTAAGTCTTTTACGAATATCTTTGCTTCAGTTCATTTCAGTCGCTCAGTCGTGGCCGACTCTTTGCGATACCATGAATCCCAGCAGCCACGCCTCCCTGTCCATCACCAACTCCCCAAGTTCACTCAAACTCAAGTCCATCGAGTCCATGATGCCATCTAGCCATCTCATCCTCTGTTGTCCCCTTCTCCTCCTGCCCCCAGTCCCTCCCAGCATCAGGGTCTTTTCAAATGAGTCAACTCTTCCCATGAGGTGGCCAAAGTACTGGAGTTTCAGCTTCAGCATCATTTCTTCCAAAGAACACCCAGGACTGATCTCCTTTAGGACGGACAGGCTGGATCTCCTTGCAGTCCAAGGGACTCTCAAGAGTCTTCTCCAACACCACAGTTCAAAAGCATCGATTCTTCGGCACTCAGCTTTCTTCACAGTCCAACTATCACATCCATATATGACCTCTGGAAAAACCATAGCCTTGACTAGACGGACCTTTGTTGGCAAAGTAACATCTCTGTTTTTCAATATGCTATCTAGGTTGGTCATAACTTTTCTTCCAAGGAGTGGAAATTAATTTCATGGCTTCAATCACCATCTGCAGTGATTTTGGATCCCCAAAACATAATCTGACACTGTTTCCACTGTTTCCCCATCTATTTCCCATGAAATGATGGGACCGGATGCCATGAACTTCGTTTTCTGAATGTTGAGCTTTAAGCCAACTTTTTCACTCTCCTCTTTCACTTTCATCAAAAGGCTTTTTAGTTCCTCTTCACTTTCTGCCATAAGGGTGGTGTCATCTGCATATCTGAGGTTATTGATATTTCTCCCAGCAATCTTGATTCCAGCTTGTGCTTCTTCCAGCCCAGAGTTTCTCATGATGTACTTTGCATAGAAGTTAATTAAGCAGGGTGACAATATACAGCCTTGACGTACTCCTTTTCCTATTTGGAACCAGTCTGTTGTTCCATGTCCAGTTCTAACTGTTGCTTCCTGACCTGCATACAGGTTTCTTAAGAGGCAGGTTAGGTGGTCTGGTATTCCCATCTCTTTCAGAATTTTCCACAGTTTATTGTGATCCACACAGTCAAAGCCTTTGGCATAGTCAATAAACCATAAATAAATGTTTTTCTGGTACTCCCTTGCTTTTCTGATGATTCTGCAGATATTGGCAATTTGATCTCTGGTTCCTCTGCCTTTTTTAAAACCAGCTTGAACATCTGGAAGTTCACGGTTCATGTATTGCTGAAGCCTGGCTTGGAGAATTTTGAGCATTACTTTACTAGCTTGTGAGATGAGTGCAATTGTGTGGTAGTTTGAGCATTCTTTGGCATTGCCTTTCTTTGGGATTGGAATGAAAACTGACCTTTTACAGTCCTGAGGCCATTGCTGAGTTTTCCAAATTTGCTGGCATATTGAGTGCAGCACTTTAACAGCATCATCTTTCAAGATTTGAAATAGCTCAGCTGGAATTCACCTCCATCACCTCCACTAGCTTTGTTTGTAGTTAGTGCTTCCTAAGGCCCACTTGAGTTCACATTCCAGGGTGTCTGGCTCTAGGTGAGTGATCACCCCATTGTGGTTATCTTGGTTGTGAAGATCTTTTTTGTACTGTTCTTCTGTGTGTATCTTTGCTTAAGAGTCTATAAACTGAGTTTCTTAGTCATAATTAAAATTGCTGAACTCATTAAAGACCTTTGGTGTTTCTCAGTGTTTTGTCTTTCCTTTTATTATTCATGAGAGAGAGAAACCCCTGCTCCAGGATCAGACATCCTTTATCCAGGTAGCTCTAATGCACTCAGGATTTTTTTTTAACTTAGAAATGAAGAAATCTAATTCAAAATGGCTTAAATTACCAAAAAAGAGAACTGTGTCACAGCCACTGAAAATGCTGAGAGGTCCATGACCCAGGGCCTCAGCAGCATCATCAGAAAGGCGTTTGGGGACTCCTTGGTGGTCCAGTGGCTAGTGATTCCACCTGCCAATGCAGGGGACGTGGGTTTGATTCCTGGTCTGGGAACAAAGGGATGGACGGGGAGGCCTGGCATGCTGCAGTCTGTGGGGTCACAAAGAGTCGGACACAACTGAACAACTAAACTGAATTGAACTGAACTGGGAACCAAGATCCCACATGCCCTGGGGCAACTTTGCCTGTGCGCCGTACCACTGAGCCTGTCTCTACAGCCCACGTGCCAGAGATACTGGAGCCCGCGCTCTACTACCGAGCCTGTCTCTACAGCCTACGTGCCACAGATTCTGAAGCCTGCACCATACTACCGACACTGGAGCCCGCGGCGTACCACCGAGCCTGTCTCTGCAGCCCACATGCCACAGACACTGGAGCCCGCACCGTACCTCCGAGCCTGTCTCTGCAGCCCGCGTGCCACAGACACTGGAGCCTGCAGGCTTCAGAGCCCACGCTCTGCAGCGAGAACGGCCGCCGCAGGGAGGGGCCCGCACACCGCAGCTGGGAACAGCCGCACTCGCTGCAGCCAGAAGCCCGTGCGCTGAGATGAAGCCAGGAAATGAGTTTCTCTACACTTTTCCTCTCTGCTGACTGTCCTGTGAGCTTCATTACTGAGTTATTCCGTTTTGTCAGCAACTAGTCCTGGCAGTTCCAGGACCATACCCTACCTTCTCAGCCACCCCACCTGGTGGGAAAGAACTTAGATTTTCTAATATCTAAGTCAATTCCAGAAACTGCTGGGTCAATGCACACAGCCAATCCAGTCACTAATGGCCAGACCTGGGTTCTGTGCCAACTGCAGGACCTTTGGAATTTGTTGGCAGGGCCAAGAATGTTCCAGTAAGCCTTACCTGAAACATATGTGCTGAGAATTGGAAAGAATATTTCCTAAGAGGGAAATTAAGGTGCTATTATCACATTGGAATGGAGATAGGAACAGTATTTGTCAACAGGGCTCTGTCTTTACAAATCCTCCCTAATTTTCCTGGGCTCCTTTTTCTTCATCAGTAAAATGAAGGACAGGCTACTTGACTGCCAAGCCCCATCCACCTCAAACGCTTAGTGACACACACTGATGCGGGTGGCACGTCACTGTGATTGCAGACGGAAAGCCACTTCTGATGCGATCGTCGTGATGAGCTCTGCTTCTAAAGGCTGTCAAGAGCAGGCGTGGGCATGGTGCAATCCATAAAAGAAAAGCCCGAAGCTCTTTTCCTCTCTCTCCCTTTTTCCCTCACTCCTCCAACAGGCATACAAAATGAACCATTTGCCAGGACTCCTATTCATACAAACTGTTCAAGGACCTGTGGGATTCTAGCCATCAACTGATTTTGACAGTCAAGACCAGAAGGATTCTCCTGTTTTCCCTATTATTTAACCTTCTGTTTACTAATGAAGTTTTTTTTTTAAATTAGAATATAATACAACAATGCTGTGTTAGTTTCTATGTACAATGAAGTAAATCAGCTATATGTATACATATATTGGGCTTCCCTGGTGGCTCAGACAGCAAAGAACCTGCCTGCAATGCAGGAGAACCAGGTTCAGTCTCTGAGTCAGGAAGATCCCCTGGAGAAGAGAATGGCAACCCACTCCAGTATTCTTGCCTGCAGAATCCCACGGACAGAGGAGCCTGGTGGGCTGAGGTCTGTGGGCTTTCAAAGAGTCGGACATAAGTGAGCCACTAACACACACACGCACATAAATACCTCCTTCTTAGACCTCCTTCCCACCCACCACCCTCATCTCACCTATATAGGTCACCACAGAGCACTGGACTTGCTTCCTGTATGGATGGTCATTAAAAGCAATACACAGGGATTCCCTGGAGGCTCACTGGTAAAGAGCCAGCCTGCAGGAGACACGGGTTTGACCCATGGCCAGGGAAGATCCCACATGCTGTGGAGTAACTAAGCCTGAGCACCACACTGCTGAAGCTGAAGTGCCCTAGAGCCCGTGCTGAACGTCAGGAGGACTCACCGCACAGACAGAGCCCGCGCTGGACATCAAGAGGACTCACCGCACAGACAGAGCCTGCGCTGGATGTCAGGAGGACTCACCACACAGACAGAGCCTGCGCTGGACATCAAGAGGACTCACCGCACAGACAGAGCCTGCGCTGGATGTCAGGAGGACTCACCACACAGACAGAGCCCGCACTGGACGTCAAGAGGACGCACCACACAGAAAAGCTGCTTGCTGCAGCTAGAGAGCAGCCCCTGCTCTCTGCAACTAGAGAAAAACCCATGAAGCAACAAAGACCCAGCATGGCCCAAAGCAAATACATAAAATTATATTTAAAAAATCAGAGCTGTGTCATTATTAAAGACAATAATAATCATAATGCTGAAGTCTGTTTTGATGGACAGCCCCAAGCATTTCGGAGTCTGGGTAAATCTCTCATGACTCAAAGCCTCCAAATCCTGCAGGGCTGAACGAAGTAGGCGCTGTCTGGGAAAGATGGCCAGGCTGACGCAGGGGCCCCCGAGGCTGGGCCACTGAGAGCCCCTGCCACCGCAGCCAGGGTGCTCAGGAAGCATTAGGGTGCTGTCCACGTGGACAAGCACAGCCTGGTGACCAGAAGACAGCGCCTCTAGGAAAGCAGTTATCCTCTCGGGGCTCCTGCCACCACGGCTCCCATCTCATTCTCAGTTCCGCTCCGCCAAGGAGCCTGCAGCTGCAGAACAAGGTCACACCCTGCACGTTCCGGGTGCTGAGCAAGCCATTTGCACTTGTCTCTGGCGCTCCTCCCTGTGACTCCCCAAGTCACTGGGTCGGACATTACCGCTCACATTTCTAAGAGGCACAGACACAGCTTCTCTCCGTGGCCCTGACATTGGCGTCTCCTTGGCCTTTTTATCCATGGCCCTGCACTGCGGCTCCCCACGAGGAAGCGCGCCACTGGCCAAGCTCTGTCAGAGGGCCGGGGCTTCCCAGGTGGCGCAGCAGGTGAAAAACCCACCTAACAATGCAGGGGACGCAAGAGACTCGGATCTGACCCCTGGGTCGGGACGGTCCCCTGGAGAAGGAAATGGCACCCCACTCCAATATTCTTGCCTGGAGAATCCAATGGAGTCTGGCGGGCTACAGTCCCTGGGATCGCAAAGAGTCAGAAGTGACTTACTGGCTCAACAGCAACAAATAGGGATGCTTGTGTCCCTTTCTATTTTTCTCTTGCCTCAGATTAGCTCCTTGTGGCAGCAATGAAAACAACCATGACAACGGTGAAATGATGCATTCCGGGCACTCAGTATCTGCTAGGCGCTGCGCTGGGAGCTTTCCGCGTCTGGTCTAATTTAACTCTCACACCTATTTTCCCCATTTTACCGATAACGAAAGTGAAAACTAGATGCTTAGGAAACGAGTCCAGGATCACACCAAGGACTCAACCGTAAGTCTCTCTGATGCCAGAATAGAGGGTTTTCTCACACGCTGTATTTGTTCACATGGAGTTGGTAGACTGCAGAGGAGGAAAGTATTCTGGCTGGTCGGGACAAACCGAAGTCAGAAGACTCAGCATTGGTAGCTCTAAGTTCAGCACCCATATGGCCAGTGAGGCTCCTGTGTCCTTGGGAAGCTGGGCTGGACAGTTCTGACGCTGTGAGCCCAGAGACACAGCTGCTGTGAAGATCCGGAGGGGGTGTGCTCGCCTCCTGCCCAGAGTGGAGCTCATTATCACTGGAGCCATCCTTGAGCTCGCCAGTGTTTTTGCTGCTGCTCCCTCTGGGAGCCTTGGGAACCAGAAGGGAGGAGACAGAGGGCGTGTCCCAGAGTGCAGTCAGTTCCGGGAGGCAGGAAGTGGTGCCCCAGGGATGCTCTCAGAGTCTCTGGGGTGCTGATTAGTCCCCAGGGTTTTCCCAGGGCCTAGCTTCTTACTCAAGCTTCACCTTACTACTCCCAGGCCATTTCAGGAGTTTCAAGAAATAATCCAGCCCTGGTGAATACGAGGACCGACCCAGAGCTTTTCCTAAACAATCCAGTCCTGGTGAATACGAGGACCGACTCAGAGCTTTTCCTACAAGTTACTGTGCCTTTAGCTTAAGGAGAAGCCTGTTTGGTGTGCATTTTCTTATTTATAGGCAACATACAAAGCAGTCCCCCCTCTCTTTTCTGCCTTTAAAAAGGCTGGTGACGGTGGTCTGGCCTCCAAGTCGAGTCTGGCTCTTTGTGACCCCATGGACGGCCACCCACCCGTCTCCTCTGGCCGTGGGATTCCCCAGGAGAGAACAGTGTGTCAGGCTGGCATTTTTCCTCCATGGGGTCTTCCTGACCCAGGGATGGAACCCGCGTCTCCTGCATTGCAGGCGATTTCTTTCCCATTGAGCCACCAGGAAAGCCCAAAGGCTGCCCCTCTCTAAATCATGACTCCAAAGCAAGGGCTGCTACAAAATCCTTCCCGTTACTCCAGGACACAGGCCCACCTCAGTTCTCAGCTTTCTCCGTCCCGTAGTCTGCACCACCGTCGAGCACTGCTGACTCCCGCCGTGATCGGTATCCTCCAGCTACATCCCCTCTGAGTCGTCACCTCCTAACTGCATTTGTGAGGCTTGGCAGTATCACGGAGCCTTTCTCCTGAGAGCTCAAGGTGGAATGAGTGCGGGCTCTGAGCTGGGGACGCAGGGGCACGTACTGTGTCCACCTGAAGTTGACTGAGTGCTCTTCAGCACCAAAATAGGTCATCAAGGTGGCTACTTCTCTAATTCTCCCCAACCAAATTCATAAATTCAGACTGTGCTTGTGTATGTTATGAATTCTTTCAATTTAAAATGATGTCTCCCAATTTATACGAAAAACAAGCTGGTGAAGGCCAAAGAAAATATCCATAACAATTCTGACTAAGGGCTTTTGTTTTGTCTAGAAGGCCAGATAAAAAAATATAAGCTTTAAAGTTCACCAGTCAATTGGCAAATATTTACTGAGCACTTTGAATGTTCAGAGGACGGTACTCCTTGCCTTAACCACCTGGGCAAAATATTCAACTTTTCTTCTGCTAGAATTTTCTCATCTAGAAACTAAACAAAGTCACGGAGTAGAAGTGAAGATTAAGTGAGGGAGACGCATATGGGTCCGGGTACAACAGACGGCACGCGGAGGAAGCTAAGCAAGGGCCGCAGCGATAGCAGGACAGATGCAGGCGAGTCCGTCCTTACTGTCATGGCCACAGTAGACGAGGCTTAGTCTCCACTGAATACTCATTAATCCTCACGGTAACTCTGAGGAAGGCAATGTGGGTAACTGAGGTGGCAACAGGGGAGGTACAGATAGAAGAACCTGTATCTTTGGAGGCGGCAACAGCAGCGATGCGAGAAGGAGCCAGCCAGGATCCATTTAGTGATATTAGGGATCGTATTAGCAGTTGAAAATACAGATGGCTCATTTCTTGCATTTATCCTACCTCTCTCTCACCACTGCAAAGAGACCATATGGTATTTCTGGGCACGCAGCATGTGAACACATACCTGCTCGACTGGCGGTTCGTCGTGGAGGCCCGTCGGTGCCTAGATCTCCTCTTTGCTGTTTATTCACGTCCGGAAGGATGTGTGGTGTGTGGCTCCTTTCACATGCGCTCTGAGCCGCCATCCAGCTACACCTTGAACTCCTCCCCGGGAAGCGGTGCTCTCGGCCCGCAAGAGCAGAGAGGCGCGGTCCCTCTTCACTTTACAGCAGGGGATGCTGTCCTGTTGGGAAAATAAGACCGCCAAGAGCCAAGCTGTTTTCTTTGGAAAAAACGCTGAGCAGAGCAAACTGTGTCTTCTGATGCCAGCAGCTGTCAGAGCAAGGCACCAATGAAATCCTTCACGCATTCTGTCCACGCAGCAAGATGGTTCACTTGGCGGTCTCGTCCCAGCTGCAAGATCCTCATTCCCACCCTGCTGGGGGCACTGCCAGATGGCAGGGGCAGCGCACCACCCCTGCGACCTCACTGCCCAGAGAGTCACCAGCCACGTCCTGCCCTTCCTGACCCTCAGGGGGGCTGCTGACCTTGGCTTCATGGTCACAGGGTTTGAGGCAGATCTCTTTTCTTTTCATGGCCTGGCCACACGGCACGTGGAATCTTAGTTCTCCCACCAGGGACTGAGCCCACAACACAGAGCCTTAACACTAGACTGCAGGGAAGTCCCAAGTCAAGCTTCTGTGAGCACAGGTAGCCTTAGGGAGTCACCTCTCATGTAAGAGTTGAATGGACGCACCGCCTTACTGGAAGCAGAAACCGTGTAAAGAGCAGACCTCCAAACACTCCCCAAGCCTGGGGAAGAATGGGTTCACGCTTCAGTTTGCAAAGACTTTGGTGTCATTGGCAAATTCAACTTTATGAGTAAACCGTGGAGGCCACTCTTGGTAAGGAAATGGCTGAAGAGACGTCTTTGTAAACCTGATTGCGAATGTCAACAGTTTCTTCTCGTTCGGACATTGTTCCATTTCTCCTCCAACTGAATGGTTTCTAAACCAAAATACACACTTTGTCCTTTTCAACTGTCTTCATTCTGTAATCATGACCCTTTTATGCCCCCAACTGCCAAACAAGAATTCTGAGAACCATCATCATCCTTCAGTTCATGCTCCACACCCAATCAGTCATGGAGCCTGTTGGACCTACGAAGCACAGTGACTTACCAAAAAAAAATCCAATAAAACAGACACACCCTCATTTCCATTACACATGCACACACACACACACACACACACAAATACATATACTGTCACTTATTTGTCATCATACAAATCCTTCAAAGTAGATGCTGTTATTGTTCCCACACATGAAGAAGATGAAGACACGGACAGAACTTTTAAGTGATTTTCCCAATGACAATAAGGTTTAGACTAAACTTTAGAGCTAGAATTTGAAACAAGAGTTACACAAAAATTTCTGAAATCTGCCTTTCTCACCTTACATGACTTAAACCTGGATCTTTCGAAATACAAATTTGCAGATCTATTTCATTAAAAGAACTGCCTGCCAATCATGCTTATACTCTTGCTATTCAGAAAAACAATCTGTTTCCTCCGTCTCTCTTGCCATGACTTGTTTGGAAAAGGAACACCATCATTCCAGCAAGTGGCTGACAAACTTCTACCCAGTCTCAGCACACCATGGAACTATGGCATGGGTTCTAAAGAAAGGCATCTTTGCACCATATTCCGTCACCCCACTCATATCTGTCAATTAAAAACTTCCTGTGAAACTGCAACTTGAGATACTAACAAGCCAAGCTGCAGTTAAGGTCAAAGCCAAACAGGAAGGAAAAAAAAAGGAAACACTCCCTGTGTTATCTGGCAGATCCACTAATGGCTTATACTATTAACAGTCTTTCCAGATAATTCCCAGTTAACAAAATCACCTGGTATAATGACCCAATAAGCTCTCAGAACTTTGAAAAAGTGCAGAAAAGTCATTAAGAGACCATTATCAACCTTGAAACAAGGCCATTTATGGTAGAACTTCCACAAACAATCTGGAGCAACACCGCTTGCCTGGGCAGCCAGTATCAACAGTGAATTGCTTGAATGCGTACAGCATTTGCGGAAGTACAGGGAGCTTCACTTTGGTGCTAATGTTACCAATATCTGAGCATTTTTCATTGAAATTTTTTTTATTTTCCTTTAAAGGCACAACTGAGTTTTTTTTTTTTTATTGAAATTCTGCTTTTTTCTTTTTCAAAGAGCCATATTTGGTTGATGTATTAACGTGATTTTCAGCTTGTAAGTTACTGAATATTTTTTATCCACTATTTGGAAAAAATAGAAACCTATATCTACGTGAATTTTCTCACACTTAAACACTATAGTGCAGGAGCTCTCGTACGTGATGCACGACCCATAGTTCAGTCGGATCGTTTGGGAGCACTCCAGAATCCCAGCAGGAGCTCTCGTGCGTGACGCTCGACCCATAGTTCAGTCAGATAGTTTGGGAACACTCCAGAGTCCCAGCGGGAAATGAGAGCACTGGTAAGTGCCCAGCGTGCTCCACCCCCTGCTACTCTGGCGCCACGGCCACTGAACAAATCTCAGTCATTCACTCAATCGCCAGACACCTCATTCACTTAGAAGTTGAATTAGATCCCTATTTTTCACTAAGCCCTGTTTTGGTTGACTGGGGATAAGGTAATAAAAAGATGAACCTTTGCCTTCATGGAACATACTGACTTTGTGCTAAGAGAAACGAAAGCAAACAACAACAACGACAAAAGTAAGGAAAAGTCAACCGATATACAAACTGGGATGCAAACAGGCTGTCGCCAGGGAAAAAAGAGGAAGTGCTGAAGAGGGACCTGATAAAGCAAGGCTGCGGTGCAGAGGCGGCTGCGGAAGGGCTCCAGGAGAGGCAGCACTGAGACAGAAGCCCAAACGTTGCAGAGGGGTGTCCATGGGCTGCCACGGCGGCTCATGGTAAAGAATCTGCCTGCGACGCAGGAGACCTTGGTTCACTCTCTGGGTGGGGAAGACCCCCTGGAGAAGGAGATGGCAGCCCACTCCAGTGTTTCTGCTGGGAAACCCTGTGGACAGAGGAGCCTGGGGGCAACAGTCCATGCAGTCACAAGTGGGGCACAATTGAGCCATTAAAATCACCACTAAACACGCAGAGTGGTGCTGACATGTGTGGTAAATAACATGAAAAGCGAGGTGACGTGAGGAAAGAGAATGCTAAGCGATGGGAAGGGATGTGAGGGAACAGCCATAATCCCTTCTTTCGATCCTGCCTTCATCAGTGTGGACAGTAAAATCATTCAGCCGATATTATCCTAATTTTGCTATCTGTCGCCCAGCACATTAGCTTAAATTTAGTGAGCAACTATCATGTACCAGATATCTTCATATGCTCCCCTGTCACCAAGCTGTTCTTATCCACATTTTATAGATGAAAAATCTTAGGCTCAACGAGCTTAGGTGACTTGACCAAGATTATAGACCTAGTAATTGGTCAAACCAGGATTCAAATTCATGGCTTGTTGATATCAAAGTCGGTGATACACATGTAGAGAGAAAATGTATAGTACTGTCACGGATTACGGAGCAGGAACAAAATATAGACATCCAGCCTTCAGTTCTCTGCTGCTGCTGCTGCTGAGTCACTTCAGTCGTGTCCAACTCTGTGCAACCCCATAGGCAGCAGCCCACCAGGCTCCCCCATCCTTGGGATTCTCCAGGCAAGAACACTGGAATGGGTTGCCATTTCCTTCTCCAATGCATGGAAGTGAGAAGTGAAAGTGAAGTCACTCAGTCGTGTCCGACTCTTAGCGACACCATGGACTGCAGCCCACCAGGCTCCTCCACCCATGGGATTTTCCAGGTGAGCGTACTGGAGTGGGGTGCCATTGCCTTCTCCTCCAGTTCTCTAAGCCTTTATTATTCAGTTCAGTTTCAGTTCAGTCGCTCAGTCGTGTCCAACTCTTTGTGACCCCATGAATCACAGCATGCCACGCCTCCTTGTCCATCACCAACTCCCAGAGTTCACTCAGATTCATGTCCATTGAGACAGTGATGCCATCCAGCCATCTCATCCTCTGTTGTCCCCTTCTCCTCCTGCCTTCAATCTTTCCCAGCATCAGGGTTTTTTCAAATAAGCCAGTTCTTCACATCAGGTGGCCAAAGTATCGGAGTTTCAGCTTCAACATCAGTCCTTCCAATGAATATTCAGGACTAATCTCCTTTAGAATGGACTGGTTGGATCTCCTTGCAGTCCAAGGCACTCTCAAGAGTCTTACCCAACACCAGTTCAAAAGCATCAATTCTTCTGCACTCACCTTTCTTCACAGTCCAACTCTCACATCCATTCATGACTACTGGAAAAACCATAGCCTTGACTAGATGGACCTTAGTCGGCAAAGTAATGTCTCTGCTTTTCAATATGCTGTCTAGGTTGGTCATAACTTTCCTTCCAAGGAGTAAGCATCTTTTATAACTCTAGTTCAAGAGAAAAGAGATGGTGGTCTTGCCTTATAAGTTTAACTTAACCTGGTTTCTTTAAACAGACCCTAATGGATCTGGTTAGACATGGGAGTACTAAGCAAAATGACTTACTGAAAAAAAAAGCCTATAAAATGGACACTCCCTATTTTCCATTATATATATATATATATATATGTTTACATATAACCATTTTATATCCATGTTTATATAACTATATAATTCAATATTATATCATATATTAATATTATGAATAGTAGCATATATAAGCTATATAATAATTTATAAAGATATTTATACAATGGATATACAAATTTATGTATCACTGACTCAATAGACATGAATCTGAGCAAACTTAGGGAGACAGTGAAGGGTAGGGAAGCCTCAGTTCAGTTCAGTCACTCAGCCATGTCTGACTCTTTGTGACCCCATGGACTGCAGCATGCCAGGCCACCCTATCCATCACCAATTCCTGGAGTTCACTCAAACTCATGTCCATTGAGTCAGTGATGTCATCCAATCATCTCATCCTCTGTCATTCCCTTGCCTTCCCATCTTCAATTGTTCCCAGCATCAGGGTCTTTTCAAATGAATCAGTTCTTGACATCAGGTGGCCAGAGTACTGGAGTTTCAGCTACAGCATCAGTCCTTCCAATGAATATTCAGGACTGATCTCATTTAGGATGGACTGGTTGGATCTCCTTGAAGTTCAAGGGACTCTCAAGAGTCTCCTCCACAACCACAGCTCAAAAGCATCAATTCTTCAGTGCTCAGCTTTGTTTATAGTCCAAATCTCACATCTATAAATGACTACTGGAAAAACAATAGCTTTGACTAGATGGACCTTTGTTGGCAAAGTAATGTTTCTGCTTTTTAATAATATGTCTAGGTTGGTCATAACTTTTCTTCCAAGGAGCAATCGTCGTTTAATTCCATGGCTGTAGTCATCATCTGCAATGATTTTGGAACCCAAAAAAATAAAGTCTGTTTATTTTTTTCACTTGCTAAACACTGTTTCCATTGTTTTCCCATCTATTTCCCATGAAGTGATGGGACAAGATGCCATGATCTTCGTTTTCTGAATGTTGAGCTTTAAACCAACTTTTTCACTCTCCTCTTTCATTTTCATCAATAGGCTTTTTAGCTCCTCTTCACTTTCTGCCATAGGGTGGTATCATCTGCATATCTGAAGTTATTGATATTTCTCCCAGCAATCTTGATTCCAGTTTGTGCTTCTTCTAGCCCAGCGTTTCTCATGATGTACTCTGCATAGAAGTTAAATAAGCAGAGTGACAATATACAGCCTTGATGTACTCCTTTTCCTATTTGGAACCAGTCTGTTGTTCCATGTCCAGTTCTAACTGTTGCTTCCTGACCTGCATACAGATTTCTCAAGAGGCAGGTCATGTGGTCTGGTATTCCCATCTCTTTCAGAATTTCCCACAGTTTATTGTGATCCACACACTCAAAGGCTTTGGTGTAGTTGATAAAGCCGTAGATGTTTTTCTGGAACTCTCTTGCTTTTTTGATGTTCCAACAGATGTTGGCAATTTGATCTCTGGTTCCTCTGACTTTTCTAAAGCCAGCTTGATCATCTGGAAGTTCATGGTTCACATACTGTTGATGGGGTCACAGAGTAGGACATGATTTACCAACTGAAAAACAACTATTTATCTATCTATACAGATAGATGGGGGGGCACTCAACAGAGAGTATGGAAAAATGCCACCAGGATTGCAGCAGAACACTGCTTCTCATGGAGAAGCTTCAGGCACCAGCAGAGGAGGAGAGCTGAATTGACATCTAGCCATTCCTAAAATGGAGAAGGCAATGGCACCCCACTCCAGTCCTCTTGCCTGGAAAATCCCACGGACGGAGAAGCCTGGTGGGCTGCAGTTCATGGGGTCACACAGAGTTGGACATGACTGAGCGACATCACTTTCACTTCTCACTTTCATGCATTGGAGAAGGCAATGGCAACCCCCTCCAGTGTTCCTGCCTGGAGAATCCAGGGACGGGGAGCCTGGGGGGCTGCCGTCTATGGGGTCACACAGAGTCAGACACGACTGAGGCAACTCAGCAGCAGCAGCAGCAGTCCTAAAAATCTCATATTAATACCAACATGACTGTTGTGATGACCGACAAAGACTCTGACCCAAGCACCCATTAAGAATGTGAGGAATAGGAGAGAGAAAAAAGATGGTGGAGGAATAGGAAGGGAGGAACACTTTCTCCCTCTCTACCTCATCAAAAGAACATTTCAACGCTGAGTAAATTCCACAAAATAACTTCTGAATGCTGGCAGAGGACATCAGGCATCATTGACTTCAAAACCAGGTAGGAATTATTTTAAAGGACGAAGATAGAGACAAAGGAGGTAGGGAGGGAACCCCGGCACGGGAAGGAAATCTCGTCCCAGGAAGAGACTCTTAAAAAGAGAGGTTCCCTAAAATTCGAGAACTTTCTCACAGCTGTGTATGGGGCAAGCCCTGGAAGCACAGAGGGCAACATAACAGGAAGGAAGAATAAATAAATAATTAAAATCAACAGATTACGAATTCAACAGTATAACCCCCAGTGGATAAGCAGCGCAAACGCCTGCGTCCGACAGCAGTGGGGATTGGGCAGGGAGGAGCGCACCCGCGATAGTGCTTTCTAAGAATTGGGCCGCGGGAGACGTAGGCTGCAGGGCTATTCT
>SJYG01000532.1:1223313-1241410 GCA_006410535.1 Litocranius walleri | reverse complement strand
CTACAAGCAATAAATGCTGGAGAGGATGTGGAGAAAAGGGAACCCTCTTACACTGCTGGTGGGAATGCAAACTAGTACAGCCACTTTGGAAAACAGTGTGGAGATTCCTTAAAAAGTTGCAAATAGAACTGCCTTATGACCCAGCAATCCCACTGCTGGGCATACACACCGAGGAAACCAGAATTGAAAGAGACACATGTACCCCAATGTTCATCGCAGCACAGTTCATAATAGCCAGGACATGGAAGCAACCTAGATGTCCATCAACAGATGAATGGATAAGAAAGCTGTGGTACATATACACAATGGAGTACTACTCAGCCCTTAAAAAGAATAAATTTGACTCAGTTCTAATGAGATGGATGAAATTGGAACCGATTATACAGAGTGAAGTAAGCCAGAAGGAAAAACACCAATACAGTATACGGACACATATATATGGAATTTAGAAGAGAGTAATGATGACCCTATATGTGAGACAACAAAAGAGACACAGAGGTATAGAACGGACTTTTGGACTCTGGGGGAGAGGGAAAGGGTGGGATGGTTTGGGAGAATGGCATTGAAAGGTATACTATCTTGTAAGAAACGAAGCGCCAGTCTATGTTCAATGCAGGATGCAGGATGCATGGGGCTGGTGCACGGGATGATTCAGGTAGATGGTGTGGGGTGGGAGGTGGGAGGGGGCTTCGGCATTGGGAGATTTTGTTCACCTGTGGCTAATACATGTCAATGTATGGCAAAACAAATGCAGTATTGTAATTAAAAAAATAAATTAATTAATTAAAAAAAAATAAAGAATGTGAGGAATAAGCAGTATAGTGTCATCAGAAGAGGAACCAAACTTGGACAGTCCAGAAAGATTCCTGTGTCCACAGGGCCTTGCATCTCAAACTCAACTCACACTGAGACAGTAACCAGAGGTGAGCCAGGAGCCTTTCAAAGCTACAGGAGCAACACGACATTTCTTGCTGGAGCTTTCATTTTACTTAAATTTACATAATGATTTAGAAGAGAAAACACCTCTTTTTTTCCTATTATAAAAGGAATTCTAGACATCTTTTTATATTAAAGTAAGCAAAGATACAAAACAATTCCTCTGGATTTTTAAACAAATCACATGCTTCTAAATACGTTTTGAGCTATGCCCTACCATTCCCCCAGTTAATTTTTATAATTCAACAACTAACATTTGCTAAATATACACCAGGCCTAATGCTAAGTTATGTTAGGTATGACAATGGCGATCAGTCTCAGACACTCCCTGGAGGACTGGTTAAGATCCAGATTTCTGGGCCCACCCCCTACAGTTTCTGATTTATGAAATCTGTACTGGGACTTGGGAATTCGTTTATCACAAGTTCCCAGGTAATGCTGCTGCCAGTGGTCCAGGGGCCACACTTTGAGAACCATTACTAGGAGGATATTTTTAAGAAGCACTGGATTCCTAGGTAATTAACACATTTGTGTCACTTTATAGATGTAAAAACTAAATCACAGGACTTCCCTCCTGGTGCAGTGGTTACGAATGCGTCTGCTAGGGCAGGGGACACAGGTTCACTCTCTGGTCCAGGACGCATCCACATGCCAGTGCAGTATAACCGCGGAGCCTGTGCTCTGCAACAGGAGGAGCCACCACAACCAGAATCCTGCACGCACTGCAACAAAGAGCCGCCGCCAACTCGCCGCAACTAGAGAAAGCCTGAGCAATGCAGCAACGATCCAGTGCTGTCTAAAAATAGGCAATTAAATAAATAAACCATACAAAACCAAATCGCAGAGAGGAAAGATGATTCACCTACAGTGCATAGCTCGTTAATGATCAAGAGTCATAGCTGTGCTCCTATGCATCTCGCTTTGCTTTAAGATTCTCAGAACACCAGACAGATGAGATTATTTAAAGTAAAGGAAATTACAGACCACAAATTTTCTTCTCTCCTTGTGGTAGCACTCTAGCTATTGAACTTTTATTCTTGTATAAAACTTTTTAAAGCAACCTTAAGTTCAATAAAACCAAAGCTGTGTTACACTGAGGACAAGCATTTCTTGACCCTTTATTCTGGCACCTCTCTGTAATAACTGTCAAAACTAGAAGCAGAACCCCAAGACACACTTGTCAGAAACAAGCAACTTACGGCTCAAACGAGCAATGAAAGAGCAACTACTGAAGACGAACGTGAACCTAAAGTTTCTGTGTTGGATGAGCAGGACGTGAGACTGGCTTCCAGAAGACATGGAAATTTCACAAGCAAGCCTCCCGTCTCTGTCAGTTCTCATCACCCAAAACTGTTTCAGTGACATTTACCAGTGGCCCTCCATCTGCAAAACATTAAACTATTATTAAACGAAAATAGTTTCAGAAAGTGGACGGCTGATAGAAAGTTAAACTAGGCAGTTACACCTAATCATCAGTGTGGAAAAGGAGAACTCACTTATTCAAATATTCTTTAAAAAACCAAACATCAATTCCACTAAAAGAAGAATAAAAAGGACTGAAATACAGTAAAAAAAAAAAAAAAAATTACCTAGGGAAAGTGAGGACAAAGGCATATTTGACTTAGTTTTCTGTCATGTAAAAAAAAAAAAACAATCACCACACATTTTGTGGGCTGAAACAATATCCAGTTGCTCTCTCATATCGCTGCAGGTCAGAAGTCCCAGTGACCTTGATGGGTCTCACAGGCCAAAATCAAGGTACTGGCAAAATCGTGCTCTTTTCCGCAGACTGTAGGGAAGGCTCTGCCTCCAAGACCAGCCAGGCTGCTGGCCATTCAGCTCCTTTTGTTTTCAGGACTGGGAGCCCTGTTTCCTGCTGTTTCTCGGCAGGGACCATTCTCAGAGCTCAGAGGCCACCCTCAAGCCCTGGTCCCCTGGCCCCTCCATCTCCACAGAGAACGGCTGTGCTGAGCCCACTCGTATCCTGAATCTTTCTCTTCTGCTACCAGTTGGAGAGAATGCTCCACATTTCCAGGATTCGTGTGATGTAACTGAGCATTCATAATTTTCCTGTCTCAAATTCAACTGATTAATTGCATTCACAAATTCCCTTTCATCTGTAAGAAAATCGTGAGAATAACATCAGAGAGCAAAGGTCACTGGGCCCACCTACAGAATTATGCCTACCACAGGTCCTAATACCTACAAGCCTAAGTGTGAGCACATATATACTTGAGGCCACATACATTGGTGTGTTTAGATTTCCATTATAAAGGACGAAAAATATAAAACCGAGGAAAACATATATTCTCAATGTGAACCATGGGGAGATCAGTTAAATAAGTGAAAAAACTTGAAGACTTACAGCCATGCCTGGATTAAGAAAAAACCCATCATGACTGAAAAGCAGATCATGAGAATGAAGAGCTTGTACTGTCCCCTCACTCACGGGGTGAACAGGGTCACGGGCAGCGGTACAGTCACGTCGTCTGACCACCGTCGTGGTCGTCTCCAGATCTCTGGAGCTGTTGGCTAAAGCCGGTGTTATCTGCTCAGCTGAGCAGGAAGCGTATGACAGTGCTGACCCTCAGAGTGAGCTGATGGGGAGATCCAGCTAGACACAGGGCAGGGAGCTCAGCCGGGACTGTGTCCCTCTGAGGTCACTAACCCCAAGCAAGCAGCTGCTCCAGCAACAAATATTTACACAGTTCCAGGCACTGAGAATGCAATCAAGAGTGAGACATACGAGGCCCCTCATTTCATAGCGATTCCAATCTAAAGGAAAGAATGACGGAAACGAGAGCTGGGTGAACGCGGTGATTCACGGCTGTGGTGAGCGCTATGGAACGTCATAGAATGGAGGTGCAGATGACAGTGATGGGCACGAGCGTGGCCGAGCGGAGCCACTTGCGTTGAGAAGTGGACACTGAAAAGGGGAGAGCAAGGGAATCTGGGGCACAAGGAGGGGGCTTAAGAGAAGGGCATTTCTGGAGTAAGGAGGTGAGAGCAAGCCTGGCAGGAGGGCTGCTCTGTCCTAGGTTAAGGAAGCAGAAGAGATCAATAGGTGATACGGCTTCCAAGGTCATTTAGGGACATGTGACAAAGAGCCTCACGAGCAACGAGGAGTTTGGATTTTATGCCAAATATACTGGGAAGCCAGCAGGCAATTTCAAGCTGCTGAGTAAAATCATCTCATTTGTGTTTTTAAGAGATCTCTTTACCTACTATGTGACTAGGGGCGGAGGGCCGAGAAGGAGTCTGCTGCAAAGATCTGATGAGAACCGTACTAGTCTACAGAGTACAAATTATTGAATGATATATTTAAAAGTCATTAGGTAAATGAAAAGTTACTAGTAATTCAAAAGAAGGTTCAAACAAAAGTTGCCTGAATAAAAGGTACTTTGTAAACAGGGGCTTCTCCGATGGCTCAGCAGGTGAAGAATCCACCGGCAACACAGGAGGCAGAGGTTCAGTCCCTGGGTCAGGAAGATCCCTTGGAGGAGGAAAATGACAACGCACGCCACTCTTCTTACCTGAAAACTCCTGTGCACAGGGGAGCCTAGCAGGCTATGGTCCAAAGCACTGTGCAGTGTCAGACACGACTGAGAGACTAAGCATGGACTCTTAAAAACAAGAGAAAGTTTAGATGCTGAGGAACTCACATTTGACGCCCATTTCGGGAGCCCCCTGTCCCGATATAACTGCAGGCAACTTGCCGTTTCATTGTTTAGTCACTCAGTCGTGTCCAACACTTTGCGACCCCAGACTGTAGCCTGCCAGGCTCCTCTGTCCACGGGATTTCCCAGGCAAGAATACTGGAGTGGGTTGCCATTTCCTTTTCAGAAGGACAACTCACACAATGAAAACAGGAGTCAGAAAACATTCCATTAAAAAAGATCAAATTAATGGCAAAAGTCCTTCTCTAGGTGAACAGATAAACACATTGGGATATATCCACATAATACACTCCTATTCAGTAATAAGACTCTTTGAAACCCTGTGGACGTAGCCCACCGGGCTTCTCCATCCATGGGAATTCTCCATGCAAGATCAGAAACAAGAGATTAAATGCTTAAAATAACTCAATTCTATAACAGTAGAAGTTAGCTCAAAGGGACACCCTAAAATGTATGGAAAAGAAGATACCGAAATTAGGGAGAGTGAAGGTGAAGGCGCTCAGTCGCGTCCGATTCTCTGCGACCCCGTGGACCATAGCCCACCTGGATCCTCCATCCATGGGATTCTCCAGGCAAGAATACTGGAGTGGGTTGCCATTTCCTTCTGCAGGGGATCTTCCCGACCCAGGGATCAAACCCAGGTCTCCCGCATCACAGGCAGAAGCTTTAACCTCTGAGCCACCAGGGAAGTCCCTAAAGATGATATTAAAGGTTTAGAAGAAAGACTTTCAAAAAACATAATATGAATCAAGATGGAAAAAAATGAGCACACAAGTAGAAAAGCAATAGTTAGCGAAGTTTTAGAAGAAAATTAAATAAACTGCAATAGAGGTCACAGATACGGTTTTTTGGAGCTGCACTTACTTTAGAGGTATAGAAATTTTACACAATACATCTTTTCAATTTTCTTCAAGATCCTGAAGATTTGGAAAGCCTGAGTAGATTTGAAATTCTAGTATGTACTTATAAGGTAGAAGCTAGAGGAGAGGAGAGAAGCGAGGGGCAAGAAGGGCTAAAAGCAAAAGGAAACAAAGATAAGGAAGCTATCAGGAGCACTGCCCTTTTATTAGGGCAAAGAAATGATTAAAACGTTTAACATTCAGTCTTATTGTGATAATTGCAGCAAAATCTCTTATTTCCCTGAGAATCTGTGTGTGTGCATCTGTGTGTGTGTGCATCTGTGTGTGCACGCATCTGTGTGTGCACCTGAGTGTGTGTGCATCTGTGTGTGTGCGTGCATCTGTGTGTGCGTGCATCTGTGTATGTGTGTGCATCTATGTGTGCGTGCATCTGTGTGTGTGTGCATGTGTGTGCATGCATCTGTGTGTGTGTGCACCTGAGTGTGTGTGCATCTGTGTGTGCACGTGCATCTGTGTGTGCATGTGCATCTGTGTGAGTGTGCATCTGTGTGTGTGTGCATCTGTGTATGTGTGTGCATCTGTGTGTGCATCTGTGTGTGTGTGCATCTGTGTATGTGTGCACATCTGTGTGTGTGCATGCATCTGTGTGTGTGTGCATCTGTGTGTGTGCATCTGTGTGCGTGTGCATCTGTGTGTGTGTGCATCTGTGTGTGCGCGTGCATCTGTGTGTGTGTGCATCTGTGTATGTGTGTGCATCTGTGTGTGCATCTGTGTGTGTGTGCATCTGTGTGTGTGTGCATCTGTGTATGTGTGCACATCTGTGTGTGTGCGTGCATCTGTGTGTGTGCGCATCTGTGTGTGTGTGCATCTGTGTATGTGTGTGCATCTGTGTGTGTGCATCTGTGTGTGTGTGCATCTGTGTATGTGTGTGCATCTGTGTGTGTGCATCTGTGTGTGTGTGCATCTGTGTGTGTGTGCATCTGTGTATGTGTGCACATCTGTGTGTGTGTGCATCTGTGTATGTGTGCATCTGTGCGTGTGTGCGCATATGTGCAGTTTGGTGGCAGATGCAATGGATAATGCTAAACTTAGTTTAAAGATAAGCACTAGATGGCTCCTGTGTTTAGATTACATACAACACTGAGTAAAGCACTTTTTAAAGTAGTTGAATCACAAGTCTGATATAATAATAATAAGGCAAAGTAGTTGTCTAGTTGCTAAGTCCTGTCTGAGTCTTTTGCAACCCCATGGACTGTAGCCCGCCAGGCTCCTCTGTCCAGGGATTTCCCAGGTGACAGTTCTGGAGTGGGTTGTCATTTCCTGCTCCAGAGGATCTTCCTAGTCCAGGGATCAAACCCGCATCTCCTGAACTGGCCGGCAGGTTCTTTCCCACTGAACCACCAGGGAAGCCCTTAAATAGAAGGATATATCTTTCACAGTTAGCTATTTATCAGAGACAGGAATACAAAGGATATTTGCTTTCTGTTTTAAATTTGTTTCAGGAAACAGTTAATCATTTACAGCTAGAAATGCCGATAGAAGTAGCTGACCTCAGAATGTTCCCTCCATGCCAGGACTATCAGCGAATTACACTGGATTATTTCAAGCAGCAGAGCCTCTAGAAAGAAAACCAGCCTCCAGGAAGGCTGGTGTGAGCCACGATGGCAACCCACACTTTTAGAACAGTAGACGCCGTCTTTAGTCTGGTGCAGTGATCTATGTGGTGAGGCTCAGTCACTAAGCTGTGTCCACCCTGCGACCCCATGGAGCACAGCCTGCCAGGCTCTCCCACCCATGGGGTTTCCCGGGCAGCAGTGCCGGAGTGCCATTTCCTTCCCGGGGAATTTTCCTGACCCAGGAGTGGAACCTGAGCCACCTGCACTGCAGGTAGATCATTGCCTCATGGAAAATCAGGGTCTGCTGAGCCATCCCCCCACAGGGAGTGACATGCTGTGGGAGCCCGTTTCCCATGATTCTGAACAAATGCTCTGCGCTAACGGATTGTGAAGAATTCCCTGCCCTCTGTCTGTGCCTCTTGGCCTTCCTTTGTGACCATCAAACACTTCCCACCGCAGTATCGTCCACCATTTTAGAGGACCTGGAGGCTCTCCCACCACCCTCTCCAGCACTCTCTGAGGTCCTGGCACACGTGGCTGCCTCTCAGCTCTTTGTTCTTCAAACAGAGGTTCTTTAAACCCTTCAAACACTGGTTCTTTCCTTCCCCAGAAAGGATTTCCTCCACCTGAATCGCTCTTAGCCTTGCTGATTCCCTTTCTTCTCTCAGCTCTCAGCTCAGATGTCACTTTCTGAAACATCCTTTCTTTAGATGCCCAGGAATATATACCTCACCCAGATATTCTTTATCTTCCACCCATTTTCTTTTTACTCCATCACAAATGAGGGCAAAAGCCACAGGTCTCTAGTTCTGTCTTCTTGATACAAGCCTTGTAAAGCGTCAGGCACTTACAAGGACTCCAAAAAAAGAGAGAGAGAGAGAGAGAAAGAGAGAAAGAGAGAGAGAGAGAGCACTGCTTTCACACGTGGACTAAAACAACAGGGCCACAGAGAGCCAGCCTGTAGCCGAGGCTCACTCAGAGTGGGCTTTCAGCAAGTCGAGCGCCAGAATCACACCTGAGCAAGGCTGGGCTGGTCAAGCATATATCATCATCCGATAAAAAAGATGTCCTGTAAAATTCTGCTAACAAAGGACAGTAACTGTTAACATTAATACGTTTTCTTCTGGTGTCGGCAAGACGGTTGCGTGGAGGCATCTTTCTCTCTGTCTGCCCAGCAGTGCACTCCCTGCCCAGCTATCTGTGATCACTATGCAGAGCACAGACGCATGCGTGTGGATATCTGTGTTAACCGTAGCCTACTTTTCATACAGTTGTATGGACTTGTTAAGCCTAAGAATATACTTTTTTTTAGTGAAGCATATTTTAGTGAAGACGTGTCATGCGTTGCTCCAGATTCTGAAAAGTAATAGACAGGACAACTTCCCACCCTCAGAGTGATTACATTCTGATAAGGGAAGGTTATAAGACATAGAGAAGATGCAGTGAAACAGGACTATGGGATAGAGGGTGACTGGGGCAGAGTTTCTGGCTTAGGGGATAAGGGACAGCATTTCAGAAGAGGTCACATTTGAATTGAAAGTTGAATAATAATAAGGAGCCAGTCATTGAAAGAACAGAGGGAAAAGAATGCCAGCTAGCAAGGACACAGGATGGTATCAGTCTTTCAACACAATGTCAATCAATATTCATCTATAAACAATGTATCAGTTCAGTTCAGTTCAGTCCCTCAGTTATGTCCGACTCTCTGCAACCCCATGAACCACAGCACGCCAGGCCTCCCTGTTCACCACCATCCCCGGAGTTCACTCAGACTCATGTTCATTGAGTCCATGATGCCATCCAGCCATCTCATCCTCTGTCGTCCTCTTCTCCTCCTGCCCTCAATCTTTCCCAGTACCAGGGTCTTTTCAAATGAGTCAGCTCTTCACATCAGGTGGCCAAAATATCGGAGTTTCAGCTTCAACATCAGTTCTTCCAATGAACACCCAGGACTTATCTCCTTTAGGATGAACTGGTTGGATCTCCTTGCAGTCCAAGGGGCTCTCAAGAGTCTACATACTATTTAATTATATGGATGTCATAATAGCTTCTGGTAAATATTTAGGTTGCTCTAATTTTTTATAATTACTGATGTTAAGGATGTTCACGCTTTATGTGCTAAAAAACATTTAAATCCTTATTCAAGCATTAAAATGACATAAAAGGTTTATTGATACAGAAAAATGCTTGTAATGTAATGTTAAATGAAAAAAAATATCAAGGAGCATGTAAATCTGACTGCGTATTTGTGGAAACATATATACAAAAACATTCATTTATAATAAAAAGGTAACTTATGGATGGGACAAACCACAAAATAATGAGCACTCCAATATTGCTTATCTGTGACCAGTGGCAATGCAATGCATTTTATCTTCTTTTATATTCTGAATTTTCTAGAATGAGAATGTATAACTTGTCACAGCATATGACTGTTTTTAAGATAAAAAGCGGATTATGAATACTACCTGAGTTGTTACTCTATTTTCAAAGGTAATATGTGTACTTGTTTATTCCTTTCTAGGCACTAAATGTGTATTTGTGTCCATATTGAAATTTCTGTCTCTAAAATGTAACTGTAAATAGTTTTCTTTTTTTATTTTATAATGCCATTTGTATTTTCAACATTAAATATGTATTAATATTACAATAGAAAACATTTGTCTAATTATTTTCTCAGTAGAAAAAGAAAATATATTTGTAGAACTGTTTTAAAATTCAGAAACTATAAAGATTCAATTAAAATTGTCCCTGGGATTTTCCAGGCAAGAACACTGGAGTGGGTTGCCATTGCCTTCTCCAATGCATAAAAGTGAAAAGTGAAAGGGAAGTTCCTCAGTTGTGTCCGACTCTTCGCAACCCCATGGACTGCAGCCTACAAGGCTCCTCCGCCCATGGGATTTTCCAGGCAAGAGTACTGGAGTGGGTTGCCATTGCCTTCTCCATTTCTTCTTCTAATAGTGATTAAAAACCTAATATTCAGTTCAGTCACTCAGCCGTGTCCAACTGTTTGCAACCCCATGGACTCCTGGCAGCACACCAGGCTTCCCTGTCCATCACCAACTCCCAGAGCTTACTCAAACTCATGTCCATTGAGTCAGTGACACCATCCAACCATCTCATCCTCTGTACCTCTCATACCCTTCTCCTCCCATCTTCAACCTTTTCCAGCATCAGGATCTGTTCAGAAGAGTCAGTTCTTCACATTAGGTGGCCAAAGTATTGAAGTTTCAGCTTCAATGTCAGTCCTTCCAATGAAGATTCAGGACTGATTTCCTTTAGGACGGACTGGGTGGATCTCCTTGCAGTCCAAGGGACTCTCAAGAGTCTTCTCCAACACCACAGTTCAAAAGCATCAATTCTTTGGTGCTCAGCTTTCTTTATGGTCCAACTCACATCCACACATGACCACTGGAAAAACCATAGCTTTTACTAATGCTCTTTGTTGGCAAAGTAATGTCTCTGCTTTTTAATATGCTGTCTAGGTTGGTCATAATTTCAAGGCTGCAGTCACCATCTGCAGTGATTTTGGAGCCCCCCAAAAATAAAATCTGTCACTGTTTCCATTGTTTTTCCATTTATTTGCAATGAAGTGATGGAACCAGATGCCATGATCTTAGTTTTCTGAATGTTGAATTTTAAGCCAACTTTTTCACTCTCCTCTTTCACAGTCATTAATAGGCTCTTTAGTTCTTCTTCACTTTCTACCATAAGGATGGTGTCATCTGCATATCTGAGGTTATTGATATTTCTCCCAGCAATCTTGATTCCAACTTGTGTTTCATCCAGTCCAACATTTCTCAGGATGTACACCACATATAAATTAAATAAACTGGGCAACAATATACAGCCTTGATGTACTCCTTTCCCAATTTGGAACCAGTCTGGTGCTCCAGGTCCAGTTCTAACTATTGCTTCTTGACCTGCATACAGATTTCTCAGGAGCTAGAAAAGGTAGTCTAGTATTCCTGTTTCTTGAAGAATTTTCAACAGTTTGTTGTGATAACACAATCAAAGTCTTTGGCATAGTCAGTAAAGCAGAAGTAGCTGTTTTTCTGGAACCCTTGCTTTTCCGATGATCCAACGGACGTTGGCAATTTGATCTCTGCTTCCTCTGCCTTTCCCAAATGCACCTTCAATAACTGGAAGTTCACAGTTCATGTCCTGTTGAAGCCTGGCTTGGAGAATTTTGACCATTATTTTACTAGTGTGTGAGATGAGTGCAATTATGTGATAGTTTGAGTGTTCTTTGGCATTGCCTTTCTTTGGGATTGGAATGAAAACTGATCTTTCCAGTCCTGTGGCCACTGCTGAGTTTTCCTAATTTGCTCACATACTCAGTGCAGCACTTTCACAGCATCATCTTTTAGGATTGGAAATAGCTCAACTGGAATCCCATCACCTCCGCTAGCTTTGTTCATAGTGATGCTTCCTAAGGCCCACTTGACTTCGCATTCCAGGATGTCTGGTTCTAGGTGAGTGATCACACCATCATGATTATCTGGGTCATAAAGATCCTTTTTGTACTGTTCTGTGTATTCTTGCCACCTCTTCTTAATATCTTCTGCTTCTATTAGGTCCAGACCATTTCTGTCCTTTATCAAGCCCATCTTTGCATGAAATGTTCCCTTGGTATCTCTAATTTTCTTGAAGAGATCTCTAGTCTTTCCCATTCTGTTTCTTTCCTCTATTTCTTTGCATTGATCACTGAGGAAGGCCTTCTTATCTCTCCTTGCTGTTATTTGGAACTCTGCATTCAATATCTTTTCTTTTCTCCTTTGCCTTTGTAAGGCCTCCTCAGACAACCATTTTGCCTTTTTGCATTTCTTTTTCCTGGGGATGGTCTTGATCACTGCCTCCTATACAATGTCAGAAACCTCCACCCATAGTTCTTCAGGCACTCTGTCTATCAGATCTAATCCTTTGAATCTACTGATCATTTCAACTGTATAATAATAAGGGATTTGATTTAGGTCATACCTGAATGGTCTAGTCGTGTTCTCTACTTTCTTCAATTTAAGTCTGAATTTGGCAATAATGAGTTCGTGATCTGAGCCACAGACAACTCCCAGTCTTGTTTGTGCTGACTGTATAGAGCTTCTCCATCTTTTACTGAAAAGAATGTGATCAATCTGATTTCTGTACTGACCATCTGGAGATGCTCATGTGTAGGGTCTTCTCCTGTGTTGTTGGAAGAGGGTGTTTGCTATGACCAGTGCTTTCTCCTTGTGCACACCAGTACCCAGAGACCCCACAGTGACTGAGACAGAACTGTGAGCGTCTCCTGTGGAGGAACAGATCAGCAGTGAACTGCCACAGGGGCAGGGGCTCTGGGTGCAGTAGACTTGGGTGTAGCATAATCCTTCTTGGAGGAGGTCGCCATTAACCCCACAATAGAATTGGCAAAACTTACACAGGACAGGGGAAACCGACTCTAGGAGGGCACAAACAAAGCTTTGTGTGCACCAGGACCAAGGAGGAAGGTGCAGTGATCCCACAAGAGACTGACCCAGACTTGCCCGTGAGTGTGCAGGAGTCTGTGGCAGTGGCATGGGTCAGAGGTGGCCTACTGCAGAGCTGGGGGCACTGAGTGTAGCAGTGTGTGCGTGGGACCTTTTGAAGGGAGTCGCCCTTATCTTCACTGTCTCCCCCATAGTTTGACCTCAGGTCAAATAACAGGGAGGGAACACAGTCCCATCAACAGAAAATTGGGTTAAAGATTTACCGAGCTTGGCCCCACCCATCAGAACAAGACCCAGTTTCCCCCTCAGTCAGTCTCTCCCATCAGGAAGCTTCCATAAGCCTCTTATCCTTCTCCATCAGAGGGCAGAAAGAATGAAAACCAGTCACAGAAAACTAACCAATCTGATCACATGGACCACAGCCTTGTCTAACTCAGTGAAACTAAGCCATGACATGTGGGGCCACCCAAGAGGGGCGGGTCATGGTGGAGAGGTCTGACAGATGTGGTCCACTGGAGAAGGGAATGGCAAACCACTTCAGTATTCTTGCCTTGAGAACCCCATGAACAGTATGAAAAGGCAAAAAGATAGGACACTGAAAGATGAATTCCCTAGGTCAGTAGGTGCCCAATATGCTACTTCAGAAATCAGTAGAGAAATAACTCCAGAAAGAATGAAGAGACCGAGCCAAAGCAAAAAAAAACAAAAAACAAAAAAACACACCCAGTTGTGGATGTGACTGTTGATAGAAGCAAGGTCCGATGCTATAAAGAGCAATATTGCATACGAACCTGGAATGTCAGGTCCATGAATCAAGGCAAATTGGAAGTGGTCAAACAGGAGATGGCAAGAGTGAACATAGACATTTTAGGAATCAGTGAACTAAGATGGGCTGGAATGGGTGAAACTCAGGTGACCATTATATCTACTACTGTGGGCAAGAATCCCTTAGAAGAAATGGAGTAGCCATTATGGTCAACAAAAGAGTCTGAAATGCAGTACTTAAATTGGAAGTAGTCAAACAGGAGATGGCAAGAGTGAACATAGACATTTTAGGAATCAGTGAACTAAGATGGGCTGGAATGGGTGAAACTCAGGTGACCTTTACATCTACTACTGTGGGCAAGAATCCCTTAGAAGAAATGGAGTAGCCATTATGGTCAACAAAAGAGTCTGAAATGCAGTACTTGGATGCAATCTCATAAACGACAGAATGATCTCTGTTCATTTCCAAGGCAAACCATTCAATATCACAGAAATCCAAGTCTATGCCCCAACCAGTAATGCTGAAGAAGCTGAACGGTTCTGTGAAGACCTACAAGACCTTCTAGAACTATCATCCAAAAAAGATGTCCTTTTCATTATAGGAGACTGGAATGCAAAAGTAGGAAGTCAAGAAATACCTGGAGTAACAGGCAAATTTGACCTTAACTAATATTAAAATATATATAAATATGCACAGCTATTTACATATGAAATTTCAACTAGTTTCAAAAATATTTACAATGTATTATACAAAGACACTTAGATGATGGAAACAGCATAAATACCAAATTTGTAAATATACCAGAAGTAGATTTTCTGTTAAAGGTCAGATGGTGTCTAGTTTACGATTGTGGATGATATGGTATCTCTTTCAATTGCTCAGCTCTGTTATAACACAAAAGTACCCGTAGACTCTTACGCTATGCTGTGTCTTTAGTTATGGACACTGAAATTTAAATATAATCTAATTTTACATCATTAGTATTATTTTTAATTCAATCTTTGTAAGTGAAAAAAAACTATTCTTAGTTTATGAACTGTACAAAACCAGACAGTAAGCTGGATTTGGGCCCCCGGTCAGAGTAGGAGTTCATCTATTTGCTTTTTCCAACTTCTTTTAAACATACTGTGACTCATGCATAAAGATTCAGAGCTTGTTAGCTTCCAGTGGTGACACCATGTTACTTTCCTGATCTGAAAATAGACTGCAGATTCTGTTAGAAACTTCCCGACTTAAATTTTCCACAGGCATTGAACAGAAATGTTCTTTTTACTATCAAACCAGATTTCGATTTCATCCTAAAGAAATATTGCTCTGGCAAAGAACAGACTCCCTAAATTTTCCAAGAAGTACCTAAGGGGCAGCTTTTAAACTAACATCAATGTCGATGAGAACTGCCCAGCACAACCTGTGTCCTCAGGTGACAAACTGTGGGCAGCAGTTTGACTGAAACAACCCAAGGCATTAAAAGAGACAAACTGCATGGAAGACGTCCACCAGATCGAAGAGCATCATGAAAAAGCCACTAACGTTTCAAACTTTCCTCTTCGGAAACTGCTTTTGATGAGATAATTCAAATAAATGGTATGTGAGGATAACATTCAGAAAACAAAGATCACAGCATCCGGTCCCATCACTCCATGGCAAATAGATGGAGAAACAGTGGAAACAATGTCAGACTTTATTTTGGGGGGCTCCAAAATCACTGCAGATGGTGACTGCAGCCATGAAATTAAAAGACGCTTACTCCTTGGAAGAAAATTTATGACCAACCTAGATAGTATATTCAAAAGCAGAGACATTACTTTGCCAACTAAGGTCCATCTAGTCAAGGCTATGTTTTTTCTGTGGTCATGTATGGATGTGAGAGTCGGACTGTGAAGAAAGCTGAGCACTGAAGAATTGATGCTTTTGAACTGTGGTGTTGGAGAAGACTCTTGAGAGTCCCTTGGACTGCAAGGAGATCCAGCCAGTCCATTCTGAAGGAGATCAACCCTGGGATTTCTTTGGAAGTAATGATGCTGAAGCTGAAACTCCAGTACTTTGGCCACCTCATGAAAAGAGTTGACTCATTGGAAAAGACTCTGATGCTGGGAGGGACTGAGGGCAGGAGGAGAAGGGGACGACTGAGGATGAGATGGCTGGATGGCATCACGGACTCGATGGACGTGAGTCTGAGTGAACTCTGGGAGTTGGTGATGGACAGGGAGGCCTGGAGTGCTGCGATTCATGGGGTCGCAAAGAGTCAGACATGACTGAGCGACTGAACTGAACTGAACTGAGGATAACATGTAGCAATGCATAAAAAGTTCATCTGACATTTTTAGACTTCTTTTAAGTGTTCAGTTTCATATATATCTGTAGACTTAATATAGTGCCAGCAATGACCAATAATTGAAGTTCAGCAACTGCCATATAAATAGTTGTGACCCTGATTTACAAAAATGCACATTCAAATTTATAAGGTAAAATATGGCAGAGAGATAGCCACGGATCTCAGGGTAAATACTTTTACAGCCAGGGAACAGTTATAATTCAGGACATTTAATTAAGTTCCAAGACTCTAACAGACAGTTATTCATTGCAATGAAAATGCTTTATACACCATGAACATTTGAATAGTCAGTACTAATTTTTTTCCAAGGAAGTTTTGTCCAAAAGAAATTAGTAATTGATGAGATTACAGTAGGTTGCCCCTTCCCATTTTAAAAGAGCATGGACCTCTCTTAGTATGCTAGAGCCCTGGAAATAAAAAATTTCAATATGCTTCCCATTCTTGTTTTTAGAATTTTTTCTGAAGTTATTTGGTAGGTGAAATACTGAGCTCTAGAGTGATTTAAAAATTGAATTATTTTTCTAAATCTATTCAGTGCACATTTGGTAGTAGAGAATACAGTGTTTTCTGTTTCAATCATCCACAGCTGATCTGAATGAGAACGCCCCAGAGCCATGAACATTTTACCAAGATACAAAGTCGTGTGTGCTGAGGATGCGCCTGGCGGGAAGGGTGCTGCTGAGGATGCGCCTGGCGGGAAGGGTGCTGCTGAGGATGCGCCTGGCGGGAAGGGTGCTGCTGAGGATGCGACTGGCGGGAAGGGTGCTGCTGAGGATGCGCCTGGCGGGAAGGGTGGTGCTGAGGATGCGCCTGGCGGGAAGGGTGCTGCTGAGGATGCGCCTGGCAGGAAGGGTCCCGCTACTGTCGCAGGGTCCTCCACTCTCTCCCGGCGGCAGGTCTGAGTCAGGGTCACATCTGAGTCTTTTTTTTCTTTCTGCATCATATGCATATCAACTTTTAAAGCAGTCATTATATTAATCTTATATTTTATTTGATCATTTGAAAAAGGATCTTCGAGTGAGATACACAATCACAATTTTAAAAAATTTAAACGATTATCTTGTAAATAGCCAACAAAATTATTTTTTTAATTTTGCCTGTTTTATGTGTGGATGAAAATAAGGATTTTAGCAAACTAGTCACAAATTTTTAAACAATGATTGCCTGTGTAATGATGACATATTATGAAAAAACATGATGGTTGATGAACAGAAAACTTCAGAGCAAAGTTAGGAAACTCTATGATCACTTCAGTATGTGCAGACTTGAGGTGTGACAGATGACTGTGGAGGGTACTACTGGCAAATATAAGTGCTCTGAAGCTTAACGGAGAATGTGGTGATGGGTGGATGTTAGGATTCAGTCTCATATATAGTATGACGGCAGTGATGATGATGATGGTAGTACTGATGATGGTGATTCTGTGAACACATCAAAAATGGTGCACACTGGCGGGGCAGTCAGAGTTGCACTGACCAGAACAGCCTCCTTTCAGAGGGCAGGGCAGGGGAGCCAACTCCAAAGTTACACTGTTACTTTTGGTCAATAAAAGTCAGATGTACAAAAATAAAATAAAAGTCAGATGTCCATACATTATATTTTAAGGTATATGTATATACACACACACACACACACATACACACACGCATAAATGTGTTAATCTGTATATCCAGGAAGAGCCTGGTGGGCTACAGTCCACAGGGTCACAGAGAGTTGGACATGACTTAGTGACTAAGCAATAACACGTATATATATTGGTTCATATAAAATACATACCAACTATGACAACAGTTTGAAGATGCAAGTCGAGTTTAATATTAGAAAATTAATCAATGCAATTTCATTGTTAATATATGCAACAACCTTGATGAATCTTGAGGGAATTATGCTGAATATTTTTAAAAATCTTAAAATGTCGCCTGCTATACAGTCTTATTTCTGTAACACTTTTGAAACGGCCCAGCTACAGAAAGGAGAGCACCAGCTGCTGGCTGCCGGAGGCTCTGCATGCGGGTGTGAAATGGGGCTATGATGTCAGAGCAGCACCCTGTAGTGATGGAGACACTGTGATTTTCGATTGTATTTGTAACGCCAATGTCCTGATCATGCTGTTGTTTTACAGGTTTTTGCAAGATCTTACTTTCAAGGGGAAACTGAGTAGAAAGCACATGGTATCTCAATATCTCTTCTTACAACTGCCTGGTAATATCTGCTCATCTTAAAAATCAAAGTTCAACTGATAATAAATGAATAAGAGAGAGCCTACTGCTTAACTGCTCACAGAGCATTTTCACATCTATTGTTTTCTAGATTCTTTCCCTGTCTGCAGGCTAGGGTGCACAAGAATCGTCTCATTTAGTAAAAGCTTAGAAGTGGAGACTCACAGACCTCTTGGGGCTGCCCGGGGGGGGGGAGGGAGGGGGCAGAGGGTTGAGCCGGGAGTGT
>SJYG01000532.1:1135146-1216294 GCA_006410535.1 Litocranius walleri | reverse complement strand
ATGGGAGGGTGGGAGGGTGATTCAAGGGGGAGGGGATATGTGTTATATATACAGCTGATTCATGTTCTACAGGAGAAACAAACATAGTTGAGCAATTACATTCCAAAAATAGTTAAAACTTTGGACAATTCTTCTTCACTTAAAAAAATAAAATGCAAATTGCAATTGTTCATTAGCCCAGTGATTAGTCATGAATTTTCTTTGTGCCTCTCAAATGTTTTAACTTTTCAGTACCTAGATGTTTAAAAAAGGAAGAAGGTGAGGAAAGGAGAGATGAGAGAGGCAGGAAGAGAGACAGAAGGGAGGGGAGGAGGAAGGAAGGAAGGAAGGAGGGAGGAAGGAAGGAGGGAGGGAGGCACTCTTTAGTTCCTATCAATCTCATTACTGCTATCTACCTTTCTTATAACATCAACTTTTTTTATTTTCACTTCTGATATATTTTCATAAAATTATCTCTGGAATTCCACTAAGGATATCTCACACACACTTAGAGAAATGTCCCACGAGCCAGGATCGTGCACCTTCCCTTTAAACACTCTTGCATTCCCCGTCCTCTGCTCTCACAGCCCGCAGATGGGCCACAAGCCCCTAAAACCACTGCCTGCAGACGCTGCCACCTTCGCTCAGTGGAGTCACCACGCAGACTCGAGTCCTGCACTGGTGTCCCCTGCTGGCCTCAGCGCGTCGGCGCCTCTTGATGCTCCATCTGCTGACACACGGGTCTATTTTTCTACCCCCTTTCTGATAGGCTTTCTCGCAGAGGTGTAAAATACTCCTCACTCCTTCTTGCTGTTTAATCGCCAAGTCATGTCCAACTCTTTGTGACCCTATGGACTGTAACCTGCCAGGCTCCTCTGTCCATGGGATGCTCCAGGCTAGAATACTGGGGTGGGTAGCCATTCCTTTCTCTAGGGGATCTTCTCCACCCCGGAATGGAATCCTGTCTCCTACATTGCAGGCAGATTCTTTAAAATCTGAACTACCAAGAGAGTCCCAGTATAGCCTTCTGGAAATGCGAGGACACGTGGAACAAAGACTGGGTCTGCTGAAGGTGCTACTCAGTGCTCTAGTCCGTGGGAGACCCCCATCAACCCACAGCTGAGCGGAGAAAGCAGAGTGGAGGTACGGTAGACGGCTCTGCGCCACTACAGGAAATACGGGCTGAAGCCGCGTGGGCTCCGCTCACGGAGCTGGGATGCTTTGTTGCTCAGAACAGCTTAACTGATGCATCCTTCCTGAGGGGCTCCCCAGGCGGCGCCAGTGGTAAAGAGCCCGCCTCCCATTCGAGAGACGCACTTGGATCGTGGGTCGGGAAGCTCCCCTTTGCTGTTGTTTAGTTGCCCAGTCGAGTCCGACTGCTTGTGACCCCACGGACTGCAGCACGCCGGGCTTCCCTGTCAGTCACCATCTCCCGGGTTTGCTCAGACTCACGTCCCTTGAGCCGCTGATGCCGTCCAATCACCTCGTCCCTTGAGCCGCTGGCGCCGTCCAATCACCTCGTCCCTTGAGCCGCTGGCGCCGTCCAATCACCTCGTCCCTTGAGCCGCTGGCACCGTCCAATCACCTCGTCCCTTGAGCCGCTGATGCCATCCAATCACCTCGTCCCTTGAGCTGCTGGCACTGTCCAATCACCTCGTCCCTTGAGCCGCTGATGCCGTCCAATCACCTCGTCCCTTGAGCCGTTGACGCCGTCCAATCACCTCGCCCCTTGAGCCGCTGGCACCGTCCAATCACCTCGTCCCTTGAGCCGCTGGCGCCGTCCAATCACCTCGTCCCTTGAGCCGCTGACGCCATCCAGTCACCTCGTCCTCTGTCATTCCCTTCTCATCCTGCCTTCTCCAATCTACCCCAGCATCAGGCTCTTCACGTCAGCTGGCCGAACTGCTGGAGCTTCGGCTTCAGTCCTTCCAATGACTATTCAGGGCTGGCTTCCTTCAGTATCGACTGGCTTGATCTCCCTGCTGTTCAAAGGATTCTCAGTCCTCTCCAGCATCAGTTTGAAGGCATCAATTCTTTGGCACTGACCCTTTTTTTTATTGTCTAGCTCACGTAAGTACATGACTACTGGAGAAACCGTAGCTTTGACTAAACAGATCTTTGTCAGCAAAGTAATGTCTCTGCTTTTTAATACACTGTCTAGAATTGTTATTGCTTTTCTTCCAAGGAGCAAGCGTCTTTTAATTTCATGGCTTCAGTCACCATCTGCAGTGATTTTGGAGCCCCCCAAAATAGTCTCTCAATGTTTCTGCTATTTCAACATCTATTTGCCATGAAGTGATGGGACCAGATGCCTTGATGTTAGTTTTCTGAATGTTGAGCTTTAAGCCATCTTTTTCACTCTCCTCTTTCACCTTCATCAAGAAGCTCTTTAATTCCTCTTTACTTTCTGCCATAAGCGTGGTGTCATCTGCATATATGGGGTTATTGATATTTCTTCCTGCAATCTTGATTCCAGCTTGTGCTTCATCCAGACTGGCATTTCATATGATGTACTCCGCATATAAATTAAATCAGCAAGGTGACAATACACAGCCTTGACAAACTCCTTTCCCAATTTTGAACCAGTCAGTGGTCCATGTCCAGTTTCCACTGTTGCTTCACCTGCATACAAATTTCTCTGAAGGCAGGTAAGGTGGTCTGGTGTTCCCATCTCTTGAAGAATTTTCCACAGTTTGTTGTGATCTACATAGTTAAGGCTTTAATGTAGTCAATGAAGCAGAAATAGACATTTTTCTGGAATTCTCTTGCTTTTTCAATGATTCAATGGATGTTGGCAATTTGGTCTCTGGTTTCTCTGTCTTTTCTAAATACAGCCTGTATATCTGGAAGTTCTCAGTTCACACACCGCTGAAGCCTAGCTTGAAGGATTTTGAGTATTACTTTCTAGCATGTGACATGCAACTGTGTGGTAGTTGGAACATTCTTTGGAATTGCCCTTCTTTAGGACTGGAATGAAAACTGACCTTTCCAGTCCTGTGGCCACTGCTGAGTGTTCCAGATTTGCTGGCATATTGACTGCAGCACTTAGACAGCATCATCTTTTAGGATTTTAAATAGCTCAGCTGGAATTCCATCACCTACACTAGCTCTGTTCGTAGTGATGCTTTCTAAGGCCCACTTGACTTCTCACTCCAGGATGTCTAGCTCTAGGTGAGTGATCGCATCATCGTGGTTATCTGGGTCATGAAGATCTCTTTTTGTATTCTTGCCACCTCTTCTTAATATCTTCTGCTTCTGTTAGGTCCATCCATTTCTGTCCCTTATCGAGCCCATCTTTGCATGAAATGTTCCCTTGGCATCTCTAATTTTCTTGAAGAGATCTCTAGCCTTGCCCATTCTATTGTTTTCCTCTATTTCTTTGCACTGTTCACTTAAAAAGCTTTCTTATCTCTCCGTGCTAATCTTTAGAACTCTGCATTCAGACAGGTATATCTTTCCTTTTCTCCTTTGCCTTTTGCCAGCTACTTTTCTCAGCTGCTTGCAAAGCCTCCTCAGAGAACCATTTTGCCTTTTTGCATTTCTTTTTCTTGTAGATGGTTTTGATCACTGCTTCCTGTACAATGTCATGAACCTCTGTCCATAGTTCTTCAGGCACTGTGTCTATCGGATCTAATGTCTTGAATCTATTTGTCTCTTCCACTGTATAATCATAAGGAATTTGATTTAGGTCATACTTGAATGGCCTAGTGGTTTTCCCTAAGTTCTTCAATTTAAGTCTGAATTTGGCAATAAAGAGTTCATGATCTGAGCCACAGTCAGCTCCCAGTCTGGTTTTCGCTGACTGTATAGAGTTTCTCCATCCTTGGATACAAAGAATATAATCAATCTGATTTTGGTATTGACCCTCTGGTGAAGTCTATGTGTAGAGTCTTCTCTCTTGTTGTTGAAAGAGAGTGTTTTCTATGACCAGTGTGTTCTCTTGGCAAAACTCTGTTACCCTTTGCCCTGCTTCATTCTGCATTCCAAGGCCAAATTTGCCTGTTACTCCAGGTATCTCTTGACTTCCTACTTTTGCATTCCAGTCCCCTATGATGAAAAGGACATCTTTTTGGTGTTAGTTCTAGAAGGTCTTACAGGTCTTTGTAGAACCATTCAACTTTGCTTCTTTCGCATTCGTGGTTGAGCCACAGAAATGGCAACCCACTGTCCTGGAAAATTCCACGGACAGAGGAGCTTGGCGGGTTACAGTCCTTGAGGCCACAAAGAGTTAGACACAACTGAGCATGTATCTTTCTTTTTCAAATTATTTCTTCTTAAGAGGTTTACATTGCTGAATCAAATACTATTGAGAGAGCCTAATCCATTAATTTGGCAAGCAAGCCAAGAATTCTCTGAATGTCAACGAGTTGGTTCACGTTGTGACAATCCCGTTATACTTGAATTCTAAATTGATGCTTTTTTCTTTTAACTGGAGTATATCCAAGTTTCTAGTAATTGACTTACCCAAATAATGCTTTATACTTATTTGTAAAATAGTATATGTGAATGATTTTGCTAATTATTCACATTTTTCTTTTTTCACAGTTTTTTTAAGGTTATCACATAGATGATTCTTTTCCTTTCTTAAAAATATTTTCTTTTATATTGTGTAAACCCCAACCATCTACAGATGTTACATCAATTAGCTTATTTTTCAAGTATTACTATTCTTAAAAGAATAAAACACCTGTGATACCTTTGGCAGAAATTGATTCAATAAAGAAAGAATTAACAAATGTAACCATCTTTGTCTTTCCAAGTGTTGGTACTTAACAGCTAACATTTACTAATCTCTTCCCATGCAGCAGACATTGTGCTATGAATTTGGGGTGCTGGGTATTTTCATTTACTCTTCATGACAACTGAATGAAGCAGGTATCAATAGTTCCCACATGGGAGGGTTTATCAAACAAGGACAGGATTACAAAGTAAATGGCATATTTTGATTCAAGTTAATATCTAACAAAAGAGCTATAGGGGACGTCTCTCTGATATGTGTCTTCCAACGCTGACCTCTCCAGAATCAGACTGGACTTTTTAGCCACCAGTTGACATGAATCATCCCTGGGGACAATTTCTGTTTATGGCAAGACCTCTGGACACCTTTCAGAAATGAATAGAGTAACAGGGTTTGTTGCCTACAAAACACGTGGCTTTTAGACCATGGAGATTATTAGTTGGAGTGGAAGTGTAAATTTGTTCTTTCTATAATACTGTTACTCTGCAAACAACCTCAAAAGCTCAGTGTTTTACAACAGCAAGTGTATCCTCTCACTTACAGATCTGCAGGCCAGCGGGGGCCCTCTCATTTGCCTGGTCTGAGCTGGGCTCCAGGCTGTGGGTTGGGTTCAGGAATTCTCTGTGTCTTTTCAAGGTCCATCGTGGACTCAGGGCATGGTTTTCTTATTTTTTTTTTTTTAATTTTTTAAAATAATTTTTGTATTAAAGGATAAATGCTTTACAGAATTTTGCTGTTTTCTGTCAAACCTCAACATGAATCAGCCATAGGTACACACACATTCCCTCCCTCTGGAAACTCCCCACCATCTCCCTCCATTTTTATTTTTAAAGCTTAATTTATTTAAAAATGTTCATTTTCAATATTTATTTTATTTTTATGTTGCTGCTTTTCAGTCGCTAAGTCATGTCTGACTCTTTGCGACCCATGGACTCCAGCACACCAGCCTCTTCTGTCCTCTGCTATCACCCAGCATTTGCTCAGTTTCATCTCCATTGAGTCAGTGATGCCATCCAACCATCTCATCCTCTGGCACCCTCTTTTCCTTTTGCCTTCCATCTCTCCCAACATCAAGGTTTCTTCCAGTGAGTCCACTCTTCATATCAGGTGGCCAAAGTATTGGAGCTTCAGCAATAGTCCTTCCAATGAATATTCAGGGTTGATTTCCTTTAGGATTGACTGGTTTGATCAGTTAGTTCACAGCAAGATAGAAAGGAAGGTATAGGACAGAGATTCCACATCTACCCCCTTCCCCCTACACACATATATCCCTTCATCACCCACATTCCCCACCAGATGGTACATTTGTTACAATGACCCTACATTGATACATCAGCTTGCATTTAGCCCAGTGAGGTCTATGTTGGTCTTCAGACCTACAGACTGTGAGATAATAAATGGATGTTGTTTCAAGCCACTAAACTTGTGCTAATTATTTTGCAGCAGCAACAGACAACAGATCCACCACCTCATAGTGCTGCAGTGAGAATTTAGTGACGTAGAGCTCTGATCTTCAATCCCTGTTAGCTGTATCATTTATGTGTATAACTTCTGGCAATTCCTACTGTTTTAAAACATCGAAACTGAAATGCAATTTCTCAAACTCTCCTGGCATAAAAATATCATTAGTGTAGGTTTTTTGGGTTCTAGCTAATTAGATATGGTACCTAACAAGCAGTGCTCTTTCTGTGTTTGTGTATACAAAGCCTTCTGCTGTCTGGCTACCACAGAAAACAGGTTGTTACGAATCCAACCACTGTAACTTCTCATTAAGTTCCCCTGGTTACTGGACATCAGTGAAAGCCTTTGTCTCCCTTGAAATGCAAATGTTCCATTTCTCACCAACCAACTGTGCAAGATGAAAAGATCATAAAACATGGTTATAGAATTTAGGAGAAAAGAGACTCTTTCCCACACATTCCTGCTCCCCTCAACCCTCTCTTCCTCTTCCCACATGATTCCTCTCTTTTTTTTTGCTTTCTTCTCCAAGAACAGCTTTCCAACTAGAAGCTGATTCAAAGAATGACATCTGAGAGGTGAAAAGAAGGATTTGAAAAGTCTACAGTCAGAGCAATATGATTATGCAAAAGAAAAACCCATTGTATTGAGTCAGGAAAGGCAACTTTAAGAGCCAAGGATGCCTGCAAACTAGATTATTCCTGCTTTTCTACAAACAGGTGCCTTTCTTCTAAATGTCACAGGAAGCATCGCCTCCCTCTCAAACAGATGGGTAATTACATGGGAGAAAGGGTGCGGACAGCCACACAGAGGGAAGAAAACTGCTGGTGGGTTGCTTCTCCCCATCCAACATTTTGCAACCTTGATTAAAAAAAAAAAAAATCCCACCGCTTTGCACTTTTACTGACAGAAGATGGCTTGCTCTTCCGGGTAGCGGGTGTCGGAACAGTCGTGCCAGGCCCGGCACTTCACCCTGCCGTGTCTGGTGTGTTTCCCGAACGCCAAGGAGGCCAGACACCGCTGCGTGCTGTGCGAGGGCCGGCAGAACACCCCCTCTCAGCAGACTGCAGCTGTGTGGGGCTTCCACAGGGCGAGGGGAGGGTGGTCACGCTGCTCCAGCCTGCAGCAGCAGCAAAACCAAAGTGGGGAAAGTCTGCTAAGGGCTTTTATTTTCAGTCACTCTTACCTGAGTTACTGCAGTTTGAGTTCTGGACAAACAATTGCCATGGCAACCATTATCTCCAGTAATTTGTATTCTTTGCTCATTTTTTGTTCCACTTTTGCAAAAGCATCAGTGTCTTCGTGTTCAATTTACTTTTACCAGTCTGTTCTACGTGTGCGTGCAGCCATGCTTAGCGTCCCCTATTGCACTGACACCACGCTTTTTAACGGGCTGGCGTTTGACCATCCACAGTGAAGATGGCTTCTTTTGTTAACTGTGAATTAGAATGCACCCACTCACAGATCTGCTTTCATCATTGAAGTTTCCTTCAAAATGATTGAAAAAGATGGGCTGTCTTGAGGCACCATCTCTCAGCTCTTTGTAGTTGAGGACTGGTGAGCAGGGCTGGCCTGATCTGTATGACTTTTAAGGATAAAATTGAAAGTGGAAAGGATGGGTGCCTACCTGGATTCCAGTAGCCCTTCCTCTAATCAAAGTACCAGCCTCATAGAGTCTCATCTCTTCCAGCTCTATACCTGTCTTTATCACTTGCATACATAAAAGCTCAACGTGCTGAGATTTATCCTTTAAAGGTCTTTAATATCAGCTTCCTTGTACTTTTATGAGAAATTATTACATATTCTTCTAATCCTTCACCTTACCAAAAAGTCACTTTGGTCTTTCTCTGGTGCTGTGATTAGAGCACATAAGAGCAAACGCGTAGCTCTTCTCACGCTGGATGAATCACACTTCCCTCTTCTGACAGCTCAGTGGATCCAGTTCTGTTGCCAAAGCTTGTGGCAGAGGCGCACGCTCTGGCGAGAGGAGGGTGTGTTGTTTACACTTTGCCGAAAAACAATCAGCACTCTTACGAGCGAGCTGCAATGCTGCGCCCTTTATCTAGTTCAGCGCTTGCAGTCTCCATCTTAAACAGGAGGGAAAGACGCTGGAAAGTTAAATAAGCACTAGCCCAGTTGTTCTCAAACTGTAGCCTCTTCCAGAGTCACCTGGATGGCTTGTTAACACTCAGATTCGACAGGTCTCAGTGGGGCTTGAGAACGTATTTCTAGTGAGTTCCCAGGAGACACTGAGGCAGCTGGTCAAGGTGCCATGCATTTAGCAGCCCTAAGCCACAGCATGCTGGATTAAAGTATCTGATTTCATTCCCGTGTAATAAGGGCTATAGATTCTGTGATTCAAGTATGTTTGGGATTAGGGAGCCTGCACTCCAGTATTCTTGGGCTTCCCTTATGGCTCAGCTGGTAAAGAATCTGCCTGCAATGTGGGAGACCTGGATTCAATCACTGGGTTGGGAAGATCCCCTGGAGAAGGGAAAGGCTATCCACTCCACTATTCTGGTCTGGAGAATTCCATGGACTTTATAGTTCATGGGGTCGCAAAGAGCTGGACAAGACTGAACAACTCATTTCACTTCACTCCACAGCCTGCAGACCCTCCCAGGAGAAACCTATCCAGTAGAAATAAAAGGCATGATCAATGGGCTTCAGAATGAACAGTTTCCAAAAGAATAACCTCAAGAAAGGAGTGATGACAGTGCTCAGGTTTGTCTTCTGGTCCAGCCCCCAGTGGACGAAGAGCTGCATCCTACAGAAAGCAGGGAGCACCAAAGGAAGCCTGCGAGACAGTTCATTGGACCCCACGAATCCCTTTTATGGAGCCCTTCTAAACTAGAGTTGAGGAAAAAGGAAGAAAGGTTATTTGCTGTTCACTCAAAGCCTGAAATCAGTCCTCTGGACTTGCCTCTCTCTCGTGATGACACCTTAGGAGCATATGTCTTCCAGGGTCGCTGTAGGAGCGCACCTCTCCCAGGGTCGCTGAGGAGAAGTTACCGGAGAGCCTGCAGGGATGTGTTTTTAAGAGTCGGGCCTGGCAGTGGCTTTGCTAATTTCTCCCCCATTAGCCAGAACCCAGTTACAAGATCCTAGGCTGGCTGCAAGGGAACCTGAGAAAACAGAAACTAACTGAGAGCTAACAGTCTCATTCAGAATGCCTATGCTAGCTATCCATCCTTAACAGGTCACCGTGGATTTAAACCCATAGAAAGTAAATGTGTGTTAGTCACTCAGTCGAGCTGGATTCTTTGTGACCCCATAGACAGTAGCCTGCCAGGCCCTTCTGTCCATGGAATTCTCCAGGCAAGAATACTGGAATGGATTGTCCCTCCCACCTCCAGGGAATCTTCCTAACTGAGGGAACTCAGGTCTCCTGCATTGCAGGAAGATTCTCTACCATTTGAGCCAGCCGGGACGCCCACATATCTCACTGCCATACGGGCACCATTTTCTCAGAAACCAGCCCTTCACTCCACATTCTGTTTCTGAGTTAGGTTACCACCTGGTCTCCATTTGGAAACCCTTGACCCCCCTTCCTCCTCTCCAAGCTCATCCGCTTTTCTGAATCTGAGTCGCCTCCTCCTTCCCATCTCATCACTGTGCCGCCGGGACACCGCCGCACTCTCACCTTTGAACTCTGCTCACTGTTATGTGGCAGCCTGGACGGGATGAGAGTTTGGAGGGGAATGGATACATGTGTAGGTCTGAGTCCCTTCAGAGCTCACACTAAACTGTCATAACATTGTTAATCAGCTATACTACAATACAAGATAAAAAGTTTAAAATAAGAAAAAAGAGAGAGCAAGGTGCCAACTCTGAGGATGTGATTTGATCTGCTGCTTGCCAGTTTGTTCACCAAACATTTTTTTTCCTAAACCTGAGCACTTCAAATCACCCGTGTGCCAAGTTGCTTCAGTCATGTCCAACTCTTTGTGACCCCACAGACTGTAGCCCGCCAGGCTCCTCTGTCCATGGGATTTTTTAGGCAAGAACACTGGGCTGGGTTGCCATGTCCTTCTCCAATCACCTGGGAAACTTAAAAACTGAATTTCTGCTACCCTTCTCTGCAACACACACACACTGACTAATAGAGTAAGACTCCCCAGGGATAAGGTTGGGGAGTTTGTTCAGAACATTTTAAAATTCAGAATTATCTGAGATTCTGGTGTGTCCAATTCACAGATTGAAATTTGAGGAAGTGCTATCTAAACTAACAGTACCCCTGGACCAGCTCCTACCGTGAGACACACTCTCTGGCACTGATTGTGCTGAAAAAGAGGGTCTGTCCACAGAAAGAAGGGGAGCAGTGCCATTAACTCACTGTTTGTTCTGACATCCGAGATGGTTCCATTTCACTAAAAAGGTAAAAACATCAAAAAACTTGTAAACAATTAAAGGTATTTATCAAGAATCTCTTTTATTTTGTTCTCACCAGAGTAGCAATTACTAGGCTAAAATGTGGAAGTGACAGACAGCTGGATAATCCCAAAGGTTTGCTCTTTTTAGAACAAAATCGATCATTATGTAAATTAGCTAGAACTTTCTATTGTAGCTGTTTGCATATTCATCTTATCTCTTTCAATGAACTGGAAGCTTCTAGAGTCCTAGGGCCATATATTTATTCAGCAAAATCCCAGTACTTCACTGCAAAATCTCGCTTATAATAGATTCAATAAATGGATAATGAAGAAAACACTCTAATCACTGCCCCTTTCATATTGAATACAATGCAAATTGTATCACAAATAGCGACAAAACCCCACAGGGGCCCTGCCTAACTCTCAGGCCTCACTGCTTACCTCCATTTCTCCTTAGTGAATGCGATGAATCGACCGACTTTATTGTACTTAGACATCCCAAATCCTTCCCCCAGCTCTTTGCGTGACTGGCGTCTTCACATAATTCAAGGCTCAGCTCCAATGGCACCTGCTCAGAGAGTTACACACAAACCATGGTATCGAAAACAAACCATGTGCACGATTGCTTCTTATTCCACCACAGTGTCAGGTTTTCTTCACATCATTACATGAAAGCACCGTATTCGTTCACATGTGCGTTTCCTCTCTCCGCTAGCGCTTCCTTCTCTTCCCTCGCTAGTCCGTGGCAGCAAGGACTTCGCCTGCCATGATGCGTGTGCGCAGCCATGCAGGGCTGGCGTGTCTCGCGGCTTCACATTCTACGACAGCATGAGTCCGCGTACCAGCAGAAGACACAGGCTCTCTGGAGAGTTTAACCAGCGATTCTTTACTAAGTTGTGGGCAGTGAACGGGCTTCCCCAGGTGGTGCGAGCGGTAAAGGATCCACCTGCCAGTGCAGGTTAGACAAGAGACTTGGGTTCGATCCATGGGTCTAGAAGGTCCCCTGGAGGAGTGCACGGCAACCCTCTCCAGGATTCTTGCCTGGAGTCCATAGGGTCACACAGAGTCGTACACAACTGAAGCAACTTAGCGCACACGCATGGGCAGTGGGTAAGAAAACCTCACTAACTACCCCAGGGCCGGTTAAAACAGGTGTTGTCCAAGGTCAGAACAAATGGATGGAGGGAGGAAATGGGCACAAAGCCCAGACAGAGAATCACGGAACGAAGACTCCCTCGACAGGAGCTCAAGACAACAGGGCCATGCAGGGAACTAAGGAAAAGCAGTGCCTGGGCCTCCCACTCCTCCTCCCCTGGGACACCTTCTTAGCTTCCCCATCAGCCAGACTAAAAAGAAGGGGTGTGTGTGTGTGTGTGTGTGTGTGTGCGTGTGCACGCATGTGTGCATGTGCACACGTGTGTGTAAGGGAAAGCAGTGCCTGGGCCTCCCACTCCTCCTCCCCTGGGACACCTTCTTAGCTTCCCCATCAGCTGGACTAAAAAGAAGGGGTGTGTGTGTGTGCGTGTGTGCACACATGTGCATGCATGTGTGTGTGTGCATGTGTGTGTGTAAGAGAAAGCAGTGCCTGGGCCTCACACTTCTCCTTCCCTGGGAACATCTTCTTAGCTTCCCCATCAGCTGAACTAAAAAGAAAGGGTGTGTGTGTGTGCATGCGTGCATGCACATGTGTGTGCACATACATTGTGCATGTGTGTGTGCATGTACGTGTGCACGTGTGTGTCTCTGTGTGTGCGTGCATGTGCATGTGTGCATCTATGTGTGTGCATGTGTGTGCGTGTGTCTCTATGTGTGTGTGCGCATGTGTGCGCATGTGTGCACATGTGTGCACATACATTGTGCATGTGTGCATGCATGCATTGTGTGCATGTGTGTCTCTGTGTGTGCATGCATGTGTGTGTCTACGTGTGTGCATGTGTGTCTCTCTGTGTGTGCATGTGTGCGTGCGTGCGTGCATTGTGTGCATGTGTGTCTCTGTGTGTGTGCATGTGTGTGTGTGCATGCATGTGTGTGTCTATGTGTGTGTGTGCGTGTGTGTGTGTGCGTGTGTGCACACACAGGCTCAGTCATGTCCAAATCTTTGTGGCTTCATGGATTGCAGCCTGCCAGGCTCCTCTGTCACGGAATTGTCCAGGCAAGAATGCTGGAGCAGGTTGCCATTTCCTACTCCAGGAGATCTTCCTGACCCAGGGACTGAACCCAAGTCTCCTGGGGCTGCCGCATGGGCAGGCAGATTCTTTACCGCTGAGCCAGTGGTAAAGACTGGTACTTCTTTTGGGAAGCCCCAAAAGAAGGTACAAGACAAGAAATATATATTTTATAACTTCTCGTTTTGAGACCATTCTAGATTCACACACAGTTGTAAAAAAATAATACAAAGATACCATGTACACTTGATCCAGTTTTCCCAATGGCAAAATTTTATAAAACTCTAGTATTGATACAACATCAAAAACAGTATATCATATTGATATAGCCAAGATTCAGAACATTCTCACTGCTACAAAGATGCTAATGCTGCTTTTTATATTCATGTCTATTTCCCTCCCACTCAAGCCATTCACCCTTGCAGGCATGCTCAGCCACTCGGTCGTGTCCAGCTCTGTGTGACCCCATAGACTGCAGCCTGTCAGGCTCCTCTGCCCACGGGGTTTTCCAGGCAAGAGTACTGGAGTGGGTGCCGTTTCTTCCTCTAGGAGATCTCCTGGACCCAGGAATTGAACCATGTCTCCTGCATTGGCAGGGATTCTTTACTGCTGAGCCACCTGGGAAGCCCGCATTAAGCCCTGGAAACGAGTCATTTGTTCTCGATTTATGTATGATTGCTATTTCAAGAATGATATAGAAATAAAATCACATTATACCTAACCGTTTGGGACTGGCTTTTTCACTCACGTAATTCTCTGGAGATTCATCCTGGTTACTGTGTGTGACTAGAGTCCTCTTCTATCACTACATATCACATGTCAGGGGAGTTTCCAGTCTGTTTAGCCATTCATCCACTGAAGGAGTTTCCAGTCTGTCTAACCGTTCATCCGCTGAAGGACGTCTGTGCTGCTTCCAGTTTTAGGCTGCTATAAATACAACTGGTACGAACATTTGTGCATAAATTTTTGTGTGAACATACGTGGTCATTTCTCTGGGATAAATACAAAGTGCAGTTGTTGGGCTGTATGACAGTTTGTACTTCGTATTTTTTAAGCAAATGCTGGCCTTTGTTCTTTTTATGTCCATACCAAGTGCGGCCATTCATTTCACCAGCAGTGAGTGAGTAACATAGTATCTCCACATCCTCACCAGCATTCACTTAGAGCTTTGCTTTATTCTGCTGCTGCTGAGTCGCTTCAGTCGTGTCCAACTCTGTGCAACCCCATAGACGGCAGCCCACCAGGCTCCCCAGTCCCTGGTATCCTCCAGGCAAGAACACTGGAGTGGGTTGCCATTTCCTTCTCCAATGCATGAAAGTGAAAAGTGAAAGTGAAGTCGCTCAGTCGTGTCTGACTCTTTGCGACCCCGTGGACTGCAGCCCACCGGGCTCCTCCATCCATGGGATTTTCCAGGCAAGAGCACTGGAGTGGGCGCCATCGCCTTCTCCATGTCATATACACATATAGAGAGAGAGAGGAGAGCTCACTAGGATAACAGTCTGTATCACCCTAATGGTTGGTAAAGTTGAACATGTTCTCATGTGTTTATTCATCTATTCTCTTCAGCAAAAAGCCTCCATGGCTCCTGTCCACTTTCTAATTAGTTTATTTTTTAACACTAAAGTTCTAGGAGTTCTTTATGTTTCCAGATACTAGTGTTTTGTCAATATGAAATTTATCAGAGTCAGTAAACACTTTCTTATACATTGCTTTTTATCCTTTTAACAAGAGATTTCACAAAATTTTTATTTACAAAGTTCAATTTATCATTTTTCTTTTCCTTTTAGGAAGTGTACTTTTGGTGTCTACTTAAAAAAAATTTGCCTAGTCTTATTCACAAAGATTTTCTATTTTTTTCCTAAAATACATTCATTGTAAGTCTGGTTTATAAGGCAAAAGGAAACCCATGGAACTTACTATCCTGTTGCTTTTCCTAGCTAAGTTCATTAGTCAATGTGTTTTTTTATCCACTTTTCAGATTCTTCTCTCATTTCTTTTACATAAAATGTTCAGAGTTTTCAGAGTGGTTAGCCTGAGAAATAAGAAAAAGTATGTGTACTCCATTTCCTTAGGGATAGAAGTCCAGAAAGACTTATCTAACCAAATGTCATTTCTTTAAGGACAGAGCAAAGTAGAGAATTAATATGGAAAGAAAAATAAAGGTTTAAAACTAAGACAGAACATGTATTCATTTAGGCTCCTTGAAGTTTCACTTACTTCTTTTTCTAGAGAAACACACACACACACATTAAATATAGTATTCTAATTAAAAACATTTTAGTCATAGTTACACAATCTATAATCATACAAGGTTTATGCTCTGTATTCCATTTTATGATGCTCTTTGTTTAAAAAAAATGTTTTTGTGGTTTCTCCATCATTTGGAGATGCTTAAACAGTTTTTCAAAGAAAAGAAACAACTAATTATGGCTAAAAAATCTCAAATCCTATGAAAAACTGTCAGAAAATAACCTATATCCTTGTATTAATAAAACTTCTCTATTTTTCTTGTCCTTATATTCTTGTACATGGTAGAATATCTAAGTTAATTGCTTGCAGACATTTTGGACCCAAGACAGATAGAGACATGATTATTTGAAGCAGATGAATTGTTGTTGGATTCTATCCAAAGATCTATTTCCCATTGATTTTTTTCCCTGAAAGCTTTACTTATCACAATGTCTATTTTAACTTTGTCCCATAAATATATGTTGTGCACAAGTAATAATATCCGAAGTCACAGATGAGGGGAAATTGGAAGTCAGGTCCTGCCACACAAACTGGAAAGCACCATGCAATATCCTTGCCAAAGGTGAGAAGAGACAGAGGCACCCTTTGGATGATTTTTTTGACAATACTCTTGACCATGTAACAATAGAGGGACACTTCACAAACTGTAACTGATTTATTGCATTCCATTTCACACACCGTATGCATATATATACGAATATGTATAGTGTTTGTGTGTATATATATAGATATCTTTGCAGAAAGTATGCATTTTCTATTATCAATAGATGTGAGAAAACATCTATTTTTTTAAACAATGTGAGAAAACATCTTTTTTTTTAAACAATGGTTTGCATTCTTGATGACAATTCAAACCCAATGACATTTTCTACTCATAAATTTCACTGGGGTAACAAAGAAGTAGTGGGAAAAGTCAGTGGTAATAAGTTCTTATTATCCTCCCTGGTCCTTCTCAGAGATTGTATTGATCTGGGCTAGAGAAAACTCAATAATGAGGTAACATGTAAGCTTCTAACTCCCTCTAATCATTATAAAATGACCTTTAAAAGAAAACAATGGATATTTTATATTAGCTAAAATATATTTCCAACCATTATTACTGACTTAATTCTATTCATAAAACAATGAGATAATTCATTTAAAAGTCATCCTTAAACTGACAAATTCTAAGGTAGCTAGTGATTCTTTTTTTCTAATATAAAACATGATAAAGTTGAACTGCATCAATTACTTATTTTTCCTTTCTAAACACATTGAGGTGTAACTGACAGACAGTAAGACACACTTGTGTAATTTGGCTGGTTCTGATGCGTGTGCACAACTATAAGAACAGATGAGCATCTCATCACATCTAAAAGTCGTGCCTCTTGGTAGTCCTGCTCTGCTCCGCCCCTCACCACTCTACCTACCACTGATCCACCTCTGTCACTACAGAGTAGTTCATCTTTTGTAATAGCTGATGTAAACAGAATCATTCAATATGTACCTTTCGTCTGACTTATTTAGCTTGGAATTATTTGAGATGCATCCCTGTTGCAGCAATGCCAGTGGTCCATTCCTTTTTACTGATGAGTAATATTCCATTTTGTAGACATACCATAGTTTGTTTAGCTGTATGCCTGTTGGTGGACATTTGGTTTGTCTCCAGTTTTTTACAATTAAATATAAAGCTGCTACAAGCATTTACGTACAAGCATTTGCACCTTCACGTGATTTAATTCCTCTTGGTTCACATATGGGAGTAGACAGATGTTTTTCAAAGCTGTTGCACTATTTTACATGGGCTTATGAACAGTGTATGAGAGTTCCATTTCCTTGTGGTGTTAGATACAAAAGTTCTAGATAAAATGTCAGTAATTAAATAATATATGAAAAGCATGGGACAAGGCTGTTTATTGTCACTCTGATTATTTAACTTACATGCAGAGCACATCACCAGAAATGCTGGACTGGATGAGTTCCAAGCTAGAATCAAGATTGCCAGGAGAAATATCAACAACCTCACATATGTGAATGACACCACTGTAATGGCAGAAAGCAAAGAGGAACTCAAGAACTTCTTGATGGTGGTGAAGGAGAAGAGTGAAAAACCCAGCTAAACTAATATTAAAAAAACTAAGATCATGGCAGCTGGTCCCATCACTTCATGGCAAACAGAAAGGTGATGGTGGAAGCAGTGGCAAATCTCCTCTTCTTGGCCTCTGAAATCACTGTGAATGGGGACTGCAGCCATGAAATTAAAAGACAGTTGCTTCTCGGCAGGAAAGCTGTGACAAACCTAGACAGTGTGTAAGAAACCAAGGTGTCACCTTGCCAGCAAGGGTCCATACAGCCAAGGGATAGTCTTTTCAGTGGTCACATGTGGACCTGAGAGCTGAACAATGAAGAAGGAAGAGCGCCAAAGAATCGATGCTTTCAAACTGTGGTTCTGCAGAACTCTTGAGAGCCCCTTGGACTGCCAGGGGATTAAACCAGTCAATCTTAAAGAAAATTGACCCTAAATACTCCCTGGAAGGACTGGTGCTGAACCTCCAATACCTTGGCCACCTGATGTGAAGGGCCAACTCACTGGAAAAGCTTCTGATGCTGGGAAAGACTGAAGGCAGAAACAGAAGAGGGTGATAGAGGATGAGATAGTTGGATAGCATCACCAGTGCAATGGACACAAACCTGGGCAAACTCTGGGAGATGCTGAGGGACAGGGAGGCCTGGTGTGCTACAGTCCACGGTGTTGAGAAGAGTCAGACATGACCTGGTAACTGAATAACAACAACGAATCAAGTACAGCAGCACAGAGAAGCATGATCCGCCATGTCCAAACTGAGTTCATCCCAGAAATGCAAGTTTGGTTTAGCAATGGAAATCCATCAGCAGAATTCACCTAGCTAATTTATTTATTCAGCAACTATGTAATGAATACCTGCCCTATCCCTGAAATTGCAGTAGATTTTGGAGACAGCAGTTTAAAAAGTCATTCAAAAATGTAGACTTCGCCGAGGTCAAAGTACAGCATAGTCAAACACACACTGACAAGAGAAAGAGAGTGTTTGTCAAATGAGAATTTCCTGTGAATACAAACATGACAAAAATGGAAGATGGAGGAAGCAGTCACTCGTCCAGACGGGGCGGTCGCTTCTACTCAGTGGCTGGGCCACGTCTATCAGTGGCTTCAGTCTAGATGAATTTGGGTTGATGGTGTTAGGACTTGCCTAGTTCTGAAGGGTCTAGTCCACTTTCTAAAGTCCTTAAACACTATCCCCTGCCCTCTAACCAATCAGTTAACTAAGTAAAAGTCTTTAAACAAAATGGAAAAGTGCAGAGAATACTGGCTCTATGGTCAGACACAATTGTTCATCAATCACTTACTGAGTGACTAGAAGAGGTAAGTCATTTAATCAACCCAAGGATTAATTTCCATAAAATGAAGCTAAGTTCTTCATGGTTACTATAAAGCCTAAGTACAAAATATTAAAGAAAGGATTACAAGATTAACTGATAGTGACTAACTAGCAAAATTGTGGTTTAATTGACTGTCTTTTCTTTTTAGAATTAAACACACTGGATTTTTTTTTTGAAGATTCACAACTTTTACTGGATAAAAATGTAGCTTATTGTTTCAAGATATTGACTTGTTTTCATAGTATCCATTAAATTTTGAAGAAAAAAGAATTTATTCTGAGCAAAGCTAAAAATCATTAGAAACTTGGGAAAGATATTATTTGCATATAAAACCAAGAACCATCCCATCAGCAGGATTCACTTCATCCTTAGTTCACAGCAACATCAATGGGCTTAACAGATGAACTTCAAGGGCAGAAACACACTTAAAATATTCTCAAGCAAGCTTTGATCCAAAAGGAAAAAAAAAGTGTACTGAAATGGTTTTTGGATAATTGATACAAATTAAACTAAGCTTTCAGTCAATATTGTAATTACCAGGATAATGAACAGTGAAAAAAAGAATATCAATTGGTGTATATAAATTCAAGTTAAGTTTCATAGTGAGGCTCAGAACTACATCTATTCACCTGTCAGAGAAAATGTAGATAGAACATCTTACCTAATCCTTTATATCTTAACTTCTATGATCCAAAGTCCCAATTCTACTTTACGTAATTTTTATCATTCTTTCACTTTCAGTAAAAAGGACTCAGTTAACTGTTAAAAGTGTACTCTTGTGTTATATGTTAATAGTTTTGAAATTTTAAAAATTGCACATGGTTTTGTATTATTCTTTATAATAATGGTCAATTTAACTTTTAAAGATATACTGTAAATTTCCATTTGTTTTTATTATTTTTCCCTGTGATTTGTGAATCTTTAAAATTTCCTTGATTATCATGTCTATCATGTCATTGCCATCTTCAGTTTTCCTTTAAAATGTTTAGATTTTTTCTGATCAATATTTAATAGTGTACATATGTATGTGTGTGTGTATATATAAAGGATGAAATAGTATACACACACACAGACACACACACATATGCAAGAATACTGGCGTGCGTTGGCATTCCCTCCTCCAGGGCATCCTCCCGACCCAGGGATCAAATCCAGGTCTCCTACATTGCAGGTGAGCTCTCCACCATCTGAGCCCCCAAGGCAGCCCAATGTAATACAAACGCCCACCCCGGGTTTGTGTCTCGCTCAGAAATCCATGAGAAGGAAAACTACATTTTTTATTCATTTAATCTATTTTATTTCTAGCACATAGAAAAATTCCTAGCCAGTACTGCTTTCTAAGATTTAAAGAGCCTTTTGAGGGAGGGACACGGCACACTAACACTGGATGGATGGAATCAGGACTGGGCTACCCACAGCTGAAGCAGACGCGCCTTCCAGGCAGGGCCAGGCGAGGCGTTCCCCTGGGACTGGGAGCTAGAGCGCTGCAGCCCGGAGGACGGCTTCCTTGCAACAAGCAGGGCGAGGCCAGCCAGGCTCTGTGCCTGCCCTGTGGACTGGCTTCTCTTCCGCCATGTCCAAACTGAGTTCATCCCAGAAATGCAAGTTTGGTTTAGCAATGGAAATCCATCAGCAGAATTCACCTAGCTAATTTATTTATTCAGCAACTATGTAATGAATACCTGCCCTATCCCTGAAATTGCAGTAGATTTTGGAGACAGCAGTTTAAAAAGTCATTCAAAAATGTAGACTTCGCCGAGGTCAAAGTACAGCATAGTCAAACACACACTGACAAGAGAAAGAGAGTGTTTGTCAAATGAGAATTTCCTGTGAATACAAACATGACAAAAATGGAAGATGGAGGAAGCAGTCACTCGTCCAGACGGGGCGGTCGCTTCTACTCAGTGGCTGGGCCACGTCTATCAGTGGCTTCAGTCTAGATGAATTTGGGTTGATGGTGTTAGGACTTGCCTAGTTCTGAAGGGTCTAGTCCACTTTCTAAAGTCCTTAAACACTATCCCCTGCCCTCTAACCAATCAGTTAACTAAGTAAAAGTCTTTAAACAAAATGGAAAAGTGCAGAGAATACTGGCTCTATGGTCAGACACAATTGTTCATCAATCACTTACTGAGTGACTAGAAGAGGTAAGTCATTTAATCAACCCAAGGATTAATTTCCATAAAATGAAGCTAAGTTCTTCATGGTTACTATAAAGCCTAAGTACAAAATATTAAAGAAAGGATTACAAGATTAACTGATAGTGACTAACTAGCAAAATTGTGGTTTAATTGACTGTCTTTTCTTTTTAGAATTAAACACACTGGATTTTTTTTTTGAAGATTCACAACTTTTACTGGATAAAAATGTAGCTTATTGTTTCAAGATATTGACTTGTTTTCATAGTATCCATTAAATTTTGAAGAAAAAAGAATTTATTCTGAGCAAAGCTAAAAATCATTAGAAACTTGGGAAAGATATTATTTGCATATAAAACCAAGAACCATCCCATCAGCAGGATTCACTTCATCCTTAGTTCACAGCAACATCAATGGGCTTAACAGATGAACTTCAAGGGCAGAAACACACTTAAAATATTCTCAAGCAAGCTTTGATCCAAAAGGAAAAAAAAAGTGTACTGAAATGGTTTTTGGATAATTGATACAAATTAAACTAAGCTTTCAGTCAATATTGTAATTACCAGGATAATGAACAGTGAAAAAAAGAATATCAATTGGTGTATATAAATTCAAGTTAAGTTTCATAGTGAGGCTCAGAACTACATCTATTCACCTGTCAGAGAAAATGTAGATAGAACATCTTACCTAATCCTTTATATCTTAACTTCTATGATCCAAAGTCCCAATTCTACTTTACGTAATTTTTATCATTCTTTCACTTTCAGTAAAAAGGACTCAGTTAACTGTTAAAAGTGTACTCTTGTGTTATATGTTAATAGTTTTGAAATTTTAAAAATTGCACATGGTTTTGTATTATTCTTTATAATAATGGTCAATTTAACTTTTAAAGATATACTGTAAATTTCCATTTGTTTTTATTATTTTTCCCTGTGATTTGTGAATCTTTAAAATTTCCTTGATTATCATGTCTATCATGTCATTGCCATCTTCAGTTTTCCTTTAAAATGTTTAGATTTTTTCTGATCAATATTTAATAGTGTACATATGTATGTGTGTGTGTATATATAAAGGATGAAATAGTATACACACACACAGACACACACACATATGCAAGAATACTGGCGTGCGTTGGCATTCCCTCCTCCAGGGCATCCTCCCGACCCAGGGATCAAATCCAGGTCTCCTACATTGCAGGTGAGCTCTCCACCATCTGAGCCCCCAAGGCAGCCCAATGTAATACAAACGCCCACCCCGGGTTTGTGTCTCGCTCAGAAATCCATGAGAAGGAAAACTACATTTTTTATTCATTTAATCTATTTTATTTCTAGCACATAGAAAAATTCCTAGCCAGTACTGCTTTCTAAGATTTAAAGAGCCTTTTGAGGGAGGGACACGGCACACTAACACTGGATGGATGGAATCAGGACTGGGCTACCCACAGCTGAAGCAGACGCGCCTTCCAGGCAGGGCCAGGCGAGGCGTTCCCCTGGGACTGGGAGCTAGAGCGCTGCAGCCCGGAGGACGGCTTCCTTGCAACAAGCAGGGCGAGGCCAGCCAGGCTCTGTGCCTGCCCTGTGGACTGGCTTCTCTGTGTTCACCTGTGGCTGATTCATGTCAATGTATGGCAAAACAAATACAGTATTGTAATTAAAAAAATTAATTAATTAATTAAAAAAAAATAAAGACTCTGAGGCAGAAGGCCTGTCCCCAGTTTTTCCGCTGGGGAGATTAGGGCTGGGGCATAATGCCCTGGGAGGGTGGGAGCTCGATAAGACAAGAGGGTGTTATGTCTCCTTAATCAGCTGCTCAAGGAAGAAAACTGAACAGTGTCTAGCCACAGCCTCCAAACTGGATCAAAATTTAAATTTTTTAACATAATTTCAATTATATTACAGTAGTAAATGTTCAATATATATTTGCTGAATGAGTTGTTTAAAGTTGAAAATTATGGTACACTTCTGAAATCAAAAACTTTGTCATGTTTATATGTTTTAGGACATAGATAAAGCCTTGTACATATGGTTAAAAGGAACATCAGCACAACTTCATGCAATATAATTATACATTCTTAGTTTTCACGTATAAATATCCTCCTATGTCCACTGTCTCAGATGGAGTTTAGAAAAATTTCCTTGAGTGTCAAACGTTCCTTTGAAAAGTTATTTTGGACTGAAATTGATTTGTTAATTAATTAAAGAGAATTATTAGTCATGATACTGAGACTTCTGAACTTCAAAAATGGTATGTGTATCAGTAGCTACAGCTATGTAACAGGTCAATCCAAAATCAGTGACTTTAAACAAAACTAGTGTGTTATTTCCCACAACTATGTCTCAGATGAGCACAGCTGGGTGGTTATTTGTTTCCACGCAGCATCTTCTGGGGTTTCTCCCAGCCTGTGTTCAGCAGGAAGCTTCACATCACTGCTGTCTCTGCCACTTAATGATGGCTCTCAGCTAGAAACTCAGGTCATTCTCCAGAAGGTTCTTCAGTGCCCAGCACCCCTTCTCCACATGTCCTCACCAAAACATAGCACAGACATTGTTATCCAGCAGCTGGCTTGCAAGAGGACAAGCCCGAATGCACAAACATTGCATCAGTGTCAAGCTTCCTGCTAGCTCATTGGCCAAATCATGTCACGTGACCAAACTCCAGGTCAAGGTGATGGACAGAAAGATGCCTTGAAAAGGAGGAGTAGTAAGATCATGCTGCATCTGAGCACAGAGATTCAGGAGGGACTTACAGGCACTAAGCAGTCTGACATGGTGGTTCCTTTGACTAAAAATTACTCACATACCTTCCAAAACCAAACTATACCAATAACCCAGAACTTTCAACACTCTGATCTCTGTTACAGAATTAGTCTCAGGCTCAATCTTGAAGTCTAGGCTGTCATCTAAATTAAGTACAGGTAGACACGAATTTCCAAAGGTGCAGATTTTCTTGATCCAGAGATCTGTTAACTAAAAAAGACTGTGTGTCTCACACACTTAAAATACAATGATGTGACAAGATAACAGTATATATTCTCACTGAAAAAGGGGCAAAATGGTGAATGAACAGTAGTTACGAATCCATAACAATTTTGAAGTCCACTAGTCACATGCCACTGATTTCCCACACTCCGGGATCAGCTTTCATTCAGATTTCCTGTTTTGACTGGGAATACATTTCTTAAAGGGAAACAACAAGCACCAGCCATCAGGGGAAAATTCAGAATGTGCACTCATGAAAAGGCATATCATTTAAAAATCAGTCTATAGAGAGGGCAGAGTTATTGGCGATTTATAGAACTGGAAAAGGGTTCATATCCAGGTTACATGAAAAATACCTCCTACAAACCGATAAGAAGACAACCCAGCAGACACATGGAAGGGAGAAACAGTTCATAAACAGAGGAACTCAAAATGGCCAAAAACAAACAAAAATAAAAAAACAAAGAAAGAGAGAAAAGTAGCATAGATATATACAGTTAGAAATCAGCAAGTGAGCTTTTAAAATTAACTAATTTATTTTGATTGGAGGATGCTTTCTTTTCAGGCCTGTGGTGGTCTGGCCGTGCACTGACAGGAGTGACCCACAGGCGTGCACAGACACACTGAGGCTTCACCATGGAACCCCTGCGAAGGCCAGCACCGAGCGCACTGACCCGGGCGCCCGGCTCCAGCCAGGCCAGGCGAGAGCCTGCCGCCCACCGCAGCGCCCACGGTTAGTGACGCTGCACCGTGCCCTTAAAATTCTCTGAGAGTGTTGATCTCACCTGAGTATCCTTGTCACAAAAAAGTGAATGAATAAACAGGGAGGAGGGAAACTTTGACAGGAAAAGGAGGCGGGCACGCCACTGACAGCTGGCGGGGGGATGTGCGCGTGGAAGTCGCCCGACTCTCAACATACACCGTGCCCGGCTCTTTGCGACCCCCGGGTCTGTACAGTCCTTGCAGTTCCCCAGGCCAGAGTACTGGAGTGGGGAGCCTTTCCCTTCTCCAGGCGATCTCCCCAACCCAGGGATCAAACCCAGGTCTCCCTCACTGCAGACGGATTCCTTACCAGCTGAGCCTCCAGGACGCCCTCGTGGATGTATGCTTCCCTCCAAACTCGTCAAGGTGCAGACACCAAAGACGTGAATATGCAGGATGCCTCTGCACCGTCCACCGAAACGGAACAGATCTGTACTCCTGTTGCTGTCGTTTAGCTGCTAAGTCGTGTGGGAATCTTTTGAGGCCCCATGGACTGTAGCTTGCTGATTTCCTCTGTCCACAGGACTCTCCAGGCAAGAATACTGGAGTGGGTTGCCGTTCCCTTCTCCAGGGGATCTTCTCAACTCAGGGATCAAAACTGGGTCTCCCGCGACTCCTGCACTGCAGGCGGATTCTTTACCCCTGAGCCACAGGGCTTTGGAGTCGGGTAAAAACTTCAGCCCGGACCCTCCATCCTCATCCCACCAGCCAGAAATACCAATGCTTTCATGGTGCTTCAGGCAAATACAAGCCCTCCTCCTCATCTAGCGCCAGACAGCTAGGTCACAGGCGCCTCCGAACAACAGCTCTGTCTCTCTCTTCTCAAGTTTCTGAAGAGTCCACTTCCAGACCCACTCACTACTTTAATTTCATTTTTATTTACTGAGGAAACTGAAAGTGTGAAAAAACAATTTCCTTATACAATTGAAAGAATATAAAATAAGTAACAGTTGGGATATTGTGCCATCAAGCCAGCAAAAAAAAAAAAGATCAAAAATGCTCAGCGTTAGCAAATGTGTAGACTGGCTATTCTGATACAGAAGAGCCCCTGCAGGCAGCAAGGCCGTTTCGGAAGCGCAGCAGGCTCCCCGGGAGGGCCCACCTGCCAACGCAGGAGGCGTGAGAGGCTTGGGTTCCATCCCCGTATCCGGAAGAGCTGCTGGAGGAGGGCACAGCACCCCAATCCGGGGCTCTTGTCTGGGAAATCCCACGGACAGAGGAGCCTGGTGGCCTACAGTCCATGGGGTCACAAAGAGTTGGACACGACCGAAGCAACTTAGCAACACCCACAGAGTAACGGACAAAATCTGTATGCAAACTGTTTCCACAATAAAGCTATTTCTAAAAATCACTTCTAAGGCACACAGTACAGGTATGCAAAGAGGGATCACCACCATCAGCTCCATGGGAATAAAAAATGCACTGCAGACGTTATTATGAGTGAGGCGGGCACTGCCCCACCCGCATGGCACAGGCGAGGGATATGAGCACAGAGGTACGAAGTGGCTCGTCTTAGGGTCACAGGTATGATCACAGCACCACTCCAAACACTGGAGCAGTGCCCTCCTGGTGACACAGGGGTAAGAGTCTGTCTACCAAGGTGGGGGACACCAGTTTGATTCCTGGTCCAGGAAGACTCTACGTGCCGCAGAGAAGCCAGGTCCGTGCGCTACAACTACTGACCCCAAGTGCCCTAGAGCCCGTACTCTGCAGCTACTGGCCCCTGTGTGTCGAGAGCCCAGGCTCTGCAACAAGAGGAACGAGAGGAGAAAGGAGATTTAAAATAAAATAAAATACCGAAATGCTGCAGAGAAGCTAAGGTCCGTTTACAGAGACGCGGTTAAACAGTATCTCCTCCAGAACGAAACAGAGCTTCTACAACGGGTGAGTCTGACCTAGAGGAACTAACTGGAACAGATTTTCAACACAAGGTAGGCCACAGAGACTTGTTTATAACACCGCCTCATGTCTGACCTGTGTGTATGTGGTATCTCCATCTCCTCCCTCAGCGTGCACACACAAGAGATGTGGCAGGCACTTCAGAGACACTAACAGTGGTTATTTGGGGTGGAGGGGAGGATGCGGAAGAATGACCTTTGGATGGGAGATCACCTGTTTGATTATATCCATATACAGCAATGTTGCAGTCTTAATTTAATGATAGAACTGCATTCATTTACAACTTTTACATTGAGGTAAAAATAAAGCAAAACAAGTCTAAGTTAAATTGTGGTATCTTTTTCATGTATCTTATCCTCTAAGCCTGTTTGCAGAGATTCTGAATACACCGTACTTTGAAGGTGCCGTCTGTTCTTCCACACGTGCAGTCTGGAATCCCCCATGTTTGCGTCTCCAGTCTTTGAAGTAAACTCTCTGACATTCTGGGCAACCAAGGGATGGATAAACAAGACAGAACACAGACCCTCTTTTCACCTCTTTCCTTCCATCTGTGAATCAGGTAAAGGGCAGGGGGCACCTCAGCTTGGGGATCACGTGACCCAGATCCCCCAGCAGCAAAGCTCCTTTCTGCTTCTGGACCATCTGTCAGTCTGCTCCTACAACATCTGCTGGGGCACAAGTCTCGTTTACTCTCAGAAATAACCGTTCCTGTTTACAAATGACATATTTTACCACTCACCTGTAGGTCCCTGCTTATGCACGGTTCCAGCTCACAAGCTATGAATCTGAAGGAGAACTTTCCATAAATGTTAAACAGTCACCCTTCCCCTAGTCCCCTCTCTGTGGCGGAGTATTTCTACCTTATATTTAACAACAAACATGGCAAGTCAAAGCAGCAGGTTATCATGGAAATAGTCTTGAGAATTTTCTAAGCCTGGCTCCCCAGAGCAGGACATTTCGAACAAAGGGAAACAAAAAGCTTTAGAACAGAGGCTAAACAGGTTTCATCACCACGGTAGTCGTACAGTTGTGAAGTGAATGGGAAAAAGCTGAAACTGTGTAGAGAAGTGAGAAAATAAAGAGTTCCAAGACCCTTCTTTATGCCGTGTCTACCATCAGGCAAGGAGAGGAGAGGGAACTGGAGATGAAAGGCAGGCACTGTATTTTAAGGAATATTATTACACATGTTCATAAGCTCGTAAATGCCGCATTAACTGACATAAACAGGCGTGCTTTGCGGGATCCTTATTTGAGCAGATCTTCTTTTCTTTCATGAAGATACCCTATAACTCCTAGTGGATAGGGAGTGAGGGCTGGAGGAGAGCATGCTCCTAAAATAAACACCAAGGGAGAAGGGACACAGAGTCCACAGAGGACTTCTCAGAAGTAACCATGAAACTAAAAGATGCTTACTCCTTGGAAGAAAAGCTATGACAAACCAGAGAGCATATTAAAAAGTAGAGCCATCGTTTTGCTGACAAAGGTCTGTGTAGTTAAAACCGTAGGTTTTCCAGTAGTCAACTACACCTGTGAGAATTGGAGCATGAAGAAGGCTGAGTACAGTCTTCAGTTCTTATTGATGCTTTTGAACTGTGATGCTGGAGAAGATTCTTGAGAGGCCCTTGGACTTCAAGAAGATCAAACCAGTCAATCTTAAGGAATCAACCATGAATATTCATTGGGAGGGCTGAGGCTGAAGTCGAAGCTCCTAAACTTTGACTATCTGATGCAAAGAGCCAGCTCACTGGAGAAGGCCCTGATGCAGGGCAAGAGAAGGCGGGAGGAGAAGGATGAGATGGGTGGATGACATCATCGACTCAATGGAAATGAGTCTGAGCAAACTCTGGGAGACGGTGATGGACAGGGAGGCCTGGCATGCTGAGTCCATGGGTTGTTCCAAAAGAGCTGAATAGGACTGAGTAACTGAACAGCAACAGCAACCCTTCATTTTACCTGAACTGGATCTGAAATTCTAAGATACAGCTTGAAGTTCTGGATGTCTGTATGAACCAGAGGAAACAAACTGCACTTGGAAGTGATGATTCAGGAGAAAATTCAGACCTTCCTGTCTCACGTATCCTTTCATCTATGGAAACGGGTATCATACACACGCACACACACACATGGATGAGTGTTACATGTCTGTTGTTTGGCTAGATATGCAGAGAGATAGGATCTGAAATAGGGAAAAAGAAAAACAGAAAATATATAGAAAATCATGAAGCAAAGAAAAGATACACTTTAATTCTTTAAAAAATACACACCTTCAGACTCTCTAGGTGGCTCGGTGGTAAAGAATCCGCCTGACAACACAGGAGACACAGGTTTGACCCCTGGCCTGGGAGAGTGCCACACGCCGCAGAGCAGCTAAGCCTGGGAACCCCAGCTGCTGAGCCCACATCTGCTCGAGCCTGAATTCAGCAAGAGCAGGCAGTGCAGTAAGGAGCCATCACACCAGAGCCAGAGAGCAGCGCCCACTTGATGCAACTAGAGAAAAGCCCGCAGAACAACAGGAGCCAGCTCCGTCAGAATAAAGAATATGATATGAACAGCAGGTCTCCCTGGTGGCTCAGATGCTAAATTTCTGAGTTCTCATACCACTGCAGCCTAGCTTGGAGAATTTTGAGCACTACTGTGAAAGGGTGTGAGATGAGTGCAATTGTGCAGTAGTTTGAGAAGGAAATGGCAGCCCACTCCAGTACCTTGCCTGGAAAATTCCACAGATGGAGAAGCCTGGTAGGCTACAGTCCATGGGGTCGCAAAGAGTCAGACATGACTGAGTGACTTTACTTTAAACATTCTTTGGCATTGCCTTTCTTTCGGGTTGGAATGAAACTGACCGTTTCCAGTCCTGTGACCACTGCTGAGTTTTCCAAATTTGCTGGCATATTGAGTGCAGCACTTTCACAGCATCATCTTTCAGGATTTGAAACAGCTCAGCTGGAACTCCGTCACCTCCACTAGCTTTGTTTGTAGTGATGCATCCTAAGGCCCGCTTGACTTAGCACCCCAAAAGGTCTGGCTCCAGGTGAGTCATCACATCACAATGTTGTGGCTATCTGGGCCATTAAGATCTTTTTTGTATAGTTCTTCTGTGTATTCCTGCCACCTCCTCTCAATATCTTCTACTTATGTTAGGTCCCATACCATTTCTGTCCTTTATTGTGCCTATATTTGCATGAAAAGTTCCCTTGATATCGCTAATTTTCTTGAAGAGATCTCTACTCTTTCCCATTCTATTGTTTTCCTTTATTTCTTTGCACTGATCACTGAGGAAGACTTTCTTATCTCTCCTTGCTATTCTTTAGAACTCTGTGTTCAGATTGGTATATCTTTCCTTTTCTCCTTTGCCTTTCACTTCTTTTCTCAGCTATTTGTAAGGCCTCCTCAGACAGCCATTTTGCCTTTTATCATTTCTTTTTCCTGGGGATGGTTTTGATCACTGCCTCCTGTACAATGTTATAAACCTCTGCCCATAGCTTTTCAGGCACTGTCTATCAGATCGAATCCTTTAAATCTATTGGTCTCTTCCCCTGTATAACCATAAGGGATTTGATTTAGGGCATACCTGAATGGTCTCGTGGTGTTCCCTACTTCCCTCATTTAAGTCTAAATTAGTAAACAGGAGTCCACGATCTCAGCCACAGTCAGCTCCTGGGCTTGTTTTTGATGACTCTAGAGCTTCTCCATTTTCGGTTGCAAAGAATATAATTAGTTTGCTTTCAGTACTGACCATCTGGTGATGTCCATGTGTAGAGTTGTCTCTTGTGTTGTTGGAAGAGGGAGCTTGCTGTGACCAGTGCATTCTCTTGGGAAAAACCTGTTAGCCTTTTCCCTACTTCGTTTTGTACTCCAAGACCAAACCTGCCTGTTAGTCCAGGTATCTCTTGACTCCCTACTTTTGCATTCCTGTCCTCTATGATGAAAAGGACATCTTTTATTTGGTGTCAGTTCTAGAAGGTCTTGTAGGTCTTCATAGAACTCTTCAGCCTCAGTTTCTTCGGCATTAGTGGTTAAAGCATAGACTTGGATCACCATGATATTGAATGGTTTGCCGTGGAAACAAACAGAGATCATTCTGGCATTTTTGAGACTGAATCCAAGTACTGCATTTCAGACTCTTTTGTTGACTATGAGGGCTACTCCATTTCTGCTAAGGAATTATTGGCCACAGTAGTAGATATGATGGTCATCTCCATTATAATGGTCTCCAAGCTAGGCTTCAATTGTACATGAACCGAAAACTTCCAGATGTTCAAGCTGGATTTAGAAAAGGCAGAGGAACCAGAGATCAAGTTGCCAACATCTGCTGGGTCACAGAAAAAGCAAGAGAGTTGCAGGAAAACATCTACTTCTGCTTCATCAACTACACTGTAGTCTTTGACTGCGTGGCTCACAACAAACTGGAAAATTCTTAAAAAGATGGGAAATCCAGACCACCTGACCTGTCTCCTGAGAAAACTGTATGCAGGTCAAGAAGCAACAGTTAGAACCAGACGTGAAACAGAGACTGGTTCCAGATGGGAAAAGGGGTGCATCAAGGCCGTGTATCGTCACCCTGCCTATTTAACTAATATGCAGAGTACATCATAAGAAATTCTGGGCTGGAAGAAGCACAAGCTGGAATCAAGATTCCCAGGAGAAAAATCAATAACCTCAGATATGCAGATGACACCACCCTTATGGCAGAAAGTGAAGAGGAACTAAAGCGCCTCTTGGTGACAGTGAAAGAAGAAAGTGAAAACGCTGGCTTAAAATTCAAACATTCAAAAAACTAAGATCATGCCATCTGGTCCCATCACTTCATGGCAAAAAGATGGGGAAACAATGGAAACAGTGAGAGACTTTATTTTCTTGGCCTCCAAAATCACTGCAGATGGTGACCGCAGCCATAAAATTAAAAGATACTTGCTCCTCGGAAGAAAAGCTATGACCAACCTAGTCAGCGTATTAAAAAGCAGAGACATTCCTTTGCCAAGAAAGGTCTATACAGTCAAAGCTGTGGTTTTTCCAATAGTCATGTATGGATTTGAGAGTTGGACTATAAAGAAAACTGAGTGCTAAAGAATGGATGCTTTTGAACTGTGGTGTTGGAGAAGAGTCTTGAGAGTCCCTTGGACTGCAAGGAGATCAAATCAGTGAATCCTAAAGGAAATCAATCCTTGGAAGGACTGATGCTGAAGCTGAAGCTCCAATGCTTCGGCCACCTGATGTGAAGAGTTGACTCACTGGAAAAACCCTGATGCTGGAAAAGATTGGGAGGAGAAGTGCGGGGAGGAGGAGGGGGCGACAGAGGACGAGATGGTCGGGTGGCATCACCGACTCGATGGACATGAGTTTGAGTAAGCTTCAGGAGATGGCGATGGACAGGGAAGCCTAGCGTGCTGCAGTTCACAGGGTTGCAAAGAGTCAGACACATCTGAGCAACTGCATGATGAGAACAGCAACAGATGGTAAAGAATCCGCCTGCAGTGCAGGAGACCCGGTTCGATCCCTGGGTTGGGAAGATCCCCTGGAGAAGTGAATGGCTACCCAGTCCAGTATTCTTGCCTGGAGAATTCCATGGACAGAGGAGCCTGGCAGGGTACAGTCCAGGGGGTTGCAAAGAGTCAGACATGAGTGAGCGACTAACACTTTCACTTTAATATAAAAAGTATATGGTAAAAAATATATACTCTCTCAAAAGATAGAATTATGAATGTTTCTCAGTTTTGCTGTGCTTTTTAAAATATTTTCTATATTTTAATAATGCCCTAGAGTGATATCCATTATCAGAAAATAATGCTTTAAATATTTTTTAAAATGATCTTTTCTTCAATTAGCTATTTTTCTAGCTGAAAGACTAATTATTCTTGTGTTTATACTTAACCTTTTAAGAATCCTGCTGCTGCTGCTAAGTCGCTTCAGTTGTGTCTGACTCAGTGCGACCCCATAGACAGCAGCCCACCAGGTTCCCCAGTCCCGGGGATTCTCCAGGCAAGAACACTGGAGTGGGTTGCCATTTCCTTCTCCAATGCATGAAAGTGAAAAGTGAAAGTGAAGTCACTCAGTCGTGTCCGACCCTCAGCAACCCCATGGCCTGCAGCCTTCCAGTCTCCTCCATCCATAGCACTTTCCAGGCAAGAGTACTGGAGTGGGGTGCCATTGCTTTCTCCCATAAGAATCCTATAATCCTGAAAAACTAAGAAAATGAATTTCTGAATATATTTTCTTGCAAGTACTCAAAAGTGACTTTTGAAACTGTTGTGAATATGCTAAAAGTTTGCAATACTCAATTTGATTTAAAAATTGTCTTGTTAAATAGTAATGAAATACCCAGTTTGGTTACATATAGGAAAATAGGGTCAGTGACTGTAAACTGATAAACATTTTCTGGATAGCAAGTTGGAAATAATGATTAAAATTTCACATACCCATATCTTACCATTCAAAAATTCTGCTGCTGAAATTATTATTAATAAATCTCATACGGAAGTGCTTTATAGCACTGATTTAACAACAAATATATGGAAATTACTTGAAATAAAGTATTCCTCAACAGAAGACATATATAAACTAGAGCTTATATTCCTATAAAATAATAAGAAGCTGTTAAAAAGAACAAGCTGTATTTTATGGATATTAATATGGGAAAAGTTTAAGTGAGAAAAGTAAGGCTCAAAATAATATACCTTATGTGACTTCAATTATGAGTGTTCAGAAGAATATATAGAGATAAGAATAGCTGTAACATTATATACCAGTTTGAACACTGTATTTTCTGAATGAATCTCAAGTAATTATTAACAGTGGTTTTCTTTATGGAGAAGAATGGCAAGGAGAAAAATTAGAAAGAAAAATTTCAGTATTTGTTTTCTTTTAATTTGCCTTTCACATTTCACTTATGTCTTTTTTTGTATAAGCCCTTTATTGAATATCTAACAACTATAAATATTTAAGCATTTAAAAATAAAGGTGGATAAAACTGACATAGCACATACAGCAGCTTTCATGAATCTATACAAACATATGCTCATTTATCTACATAAATATATGAATACTACATATGTGTGGCCATACACACACACATATATTACATACAGGAAATTTTATGTATATAAGGGAATGTTCACATGCATATATATGAAATACAGAGTTGATAGCTATCTCATCAAATTATTTTACCAGCCCATATTTAATTTTTAAATTTTTCCTATAAATAACTTGTTTTCATGTGATTCCCTTTCAAGAAAAACGGAGTCTAGCTCCGCCCCCAGGTGAATGTATTTGGATGAAGGTTAAAATATAACAAAATTAATTATTATTTCTCCTACATTTTATTAACCTGGACATTTTTCTCTCTTGAGAACACACAGTGTGCTGAATTTATGGCACACAATCCTATTTCAGAGAAATAAAGCATCTTATATTATTTTTAATTCATTGAAGTATAATGGATAATAAATTATTTAGCTTAATTAAAACCTCTTTATCAGATGGGCATTTATCCATGACATTGTCATGCACAACTGGTGTTCTGCAGAAGGCAGCATTTTCCATTCTCTTCTCATTCCATTCACGGGCTCTTTTAATTGCATTTCAAACCACATCTATTCCACAAAACCATGCTATAGACTCATCAGGCATTTGCGCCTGCTCCTCCACCTTGGGCACTAAAACCTCTCTTCTGTTTGCTTTTAAATTCATGCTTTATGTTTGAATGGAGAAACCAAGGAACTCTGAAATATGGTATTTAAAAGGTTGGAAATGACTGGCCTGGCTTGAATCCCAGCTCTGCATTTGTGAAAATTACTTATTTTCTCTAAGACCCAGTTTCTTTTCTCATCTACAGTATGAGGGTAATGATGGTTTTTAAATACAGTGCAGAAACACATGCAAGAACTAATGTCTGATAATGTCTTGAAGTACACTTTCATTTGGGGCCTGGGAGGACAGAGGGGTGAGAGCAGGTGAACGCGGCCTTTTAACACTAAAATGTTGGGCTGCACGTCGGGGGCTCTGCTGGAGCATCATCCAGATCCTGGCAGCAGAGTCTACTTTCCTCTGAGCTTGAGGGTCCCCTGATTCTGCAGGCTCCACCTCCCCTTCCAGGCCCTCCCCTTGAAAACTCATTAAAGCCTCATTCTTAATATTATTTTAAATTGCCTTAATTTTAAAACTTTGCTGGATTCTTATATTCTTCATTGAAATATTATAGTAGAGACTGGGAAATTAAAGGGATCAAGGTGTATAAGAACCCATAAGGTGCCAGAAACGAGTGTTTTACTAAAATTCTATGAGGAGGCAGGGAAAAGAATTACAATACATACAACAAGGCAAAAATATATTATTGAATTCCTCATAGAAATGTCTCTCTTTCCCCAAAGATTTTCTCCTCTTCAGCCACTTCAACTGTCTCCCTTCCTAACCTGACCTGGGGGAGAAACATCTGTCTCCTAATCTTAGCTCTTCGGCTCCCCATTCAGGGAGACACAATCTGATAATTGGCTGAAAGCATGGCTCCCGTCTTTCCTCAGGCACAACGACTTGGTGCTCCGACCGCAGCAAGGATACCCGGCCCTGCTGTCCTCCTCGCTGTTCCAGGTGCAGAGCTGACATGTCTTCATTCTTCTGGACATTTTTCTCTCTTGAGAACACACAGTGTGCTGAATTTATGGCACACAATCCTATTTCAGAGAAATAAAGCATCTTATATTATTTTTAATTCATTGAAGTATAATGGATAATAAATTATTTAGCTTAATTAAAACCTCTTTATCAGATGGGCATTTATCCATGACATTGTCATGCACAACTGGTGTTCTGCAGAAGGCAGCATTTTCCATTCTCTTCTCATTCCATTCACGGGCTCTTTTAATTGCATTTCAAACCACATCTATTCCACAAAACCATGCTATAGACTCATCAGGCATTTGCGCCTGCTCCTCCACCTTGGGCACTAAAACCTCTCTTCTGTTTGCTTTTAAATTCATGCTTTATGTTTGAATGGAGAAACCAAGGAACTCTGAAATATGGTATTTAAAAGGTTGGAAATGACTGGCCTGGCTTGAATCCCAGCTCTGCATTTGTGAAAATTACTTATTTTCTCTAAGACCCAGTTTCTTTTCTCATCTACAGTATGAGGGTAATGATGGTTTTTAAATACAGTGCAGAAACACATGCAAGAACTAATGTCTGATAATGTCTTGAAGTACACTTTCATTTGGGGCCTGGGAGGACAGAGGGGTGAGAGCAGGTGAACGCGGCCTTTTAACACTAAAATGTTGGGCTGCACGTCGGGGGCTCTGCTGGAGCATCATCCAGATCCTGGCAGCAGAGTCTACTTTCCTCTGAGCTTGAGGGTCCCCTGATTCTGCAGGCTCCACCTCCCCTTCCAGGCCCTCCCCTTGAAAACTCATTAAAGCCTCATTCTTAATATTATTTTAAATTGCCTTAATTTTAAAACTTTGCTGGATTCTTATATTCTTCATTGAAATATTATAGTAGAGACTGGGAAATTAAAGGGATCAAGGTGTATAAGAACCCATAAGGTGCCAGAAACGAGTGTTTTACTAAAATTCTATGAGGAGGCAGGGAAAAGAATTACAATACATACAACAAGGCAAAAATATATTATTGAATTCCTCATAGAAATGTCTCTCTTTCCCCAAAGATTTTCTCCTCTTCAGCCACTTCAACTGTCTCCCTTCCTAACCTGACCTGGGGGAGAAACATCTGTCTCCTAATCTTAGCTCTTCGGCTCCCCATTCAGGGAGACACAATCTGATAATTGGCTGAAAGCATGGCTCCCGTCTTTCCTCAGGCACAACGACTTGGTGCTCCGACCGCAGCAAGGATACCCGGCCCTGCTGTCCTCCTCGCTGTTCCAGGTGCAGAGCTGACATGTCTTCATTCTTCACTCTTAGGGAACATCCATCCTAGGTGTTTTTTCCTTTGTTCACAAAAATTTGAATACTTACCAAAAAAAAAAAAAAAGATTCTCACTCAAACACTATCATAATCAAATACCTGACTATTTATATAGAAAGAGAAAACAGCTATTATTAACAACTATAGAAAGTACGGTTTTAGTGACAACGGCGCAGACGGTGCTGATGCTGGTGATAAATGATGAAGAAAGACGGGAAGGCCACTGCCTGGCTCAGGAGCATCTTTCCTTCACGAGCGTGTGAGTAGGCGCCATTGCCCCAACTCCTGAGGGAGAAAGAAACAAATGCACCAACTCACACAGCAATGCTTTATCCAATATGTGTCCCCGTCCAAAGCCCAGGCAGGCAATCGACAAAACTGCATGTTAAGCTGACTCCTTAAAAAGCAAAAACCACTTAAAAATAAAATAAAAGATGCTCACTGTAAATCCTTTCCATTGGCTTCACTTCTAACTCTACTCAATAAATAAACTATGTGTACTATAAGATGCCAGACACTAAGCTAGGTGTTGGGAATTGGAAAAGAAAAAGAAAATGTCTGGATCTTGTTTATACATTTCCTTCTCTGCAGCTTTCCTATCTTGCTTAAGCAACAAATTATTCCATGTTGTTTCTTATGTAGAATTAATTATTTTATTTTGTTCTTGCTACTGGTTTGTTTGCAGAAGGAAAGGGAGATGGTGAAAATCAGATATCAATAATTATTTCTTCATCTTAGATTATCAAAACTTTATCAGAGGTAAAGAATCCACCTGTAATGAAGGGGATGTGGGTTAGATCCCTGAGTCCGGAAGGTCCTCTGGAGGAGGAAACGGCACCCGATCCAGTGTTCTTGTTTGGGAAATCCCATGGACAGAGGAACATCGTGGGATACAGTCCACAGGTTACTCTCAAAGAGTCGGACGGGGCTGGAGAGACTGAACATGACCCACACTGCTCTCTTTATGCAAGTTTAAAGTTCAGGTGGATCAGATGGTTCTGATAGGAGATAAGATTGTTGAATCACCCTGACGGTTGCAATGAAAGCATAAGATATTCTTGCCAGGGTCCGCCACAGACGGCGGAGGGGCTTAGACCCAAACATGCAAGTATGCTAAGTCGCTTTAGTCGTGTCCGACTCTTCGACCCCGTGGACTGCAGCCCACAGGCTCCTCTGTCCAAGGGATTCGCCAAGCAGGAATACTGGAGTGGGCGCCAGGCCCTCCAGGGGACCTTCCCCACCAGGGGTTAAAACTGCACCTCCTGCGGCTGCCTTCACAGCAGGCAGATTCCCCACAGCTGGGCCTCCAGGGAAGGCCTGGAGGCAAACACTTACATGAGCGCTCTCAGGCAGGCGAGCAGCTCGGGACAAATACACGGGTGTCCTCCACTGCATTACACCACGTGATCTGTACGAAAATTCTCAGGCATATGAGCAGCTCGGGACAAATACACGGGTGTCCTCCACTGCATTACACCACGTGATCTGCATGAGCGTTCTCAGGCACGCGAGCAGCTCGGGACAAAATAAAGGATGTCACAAACCTTCGCCTGCTACGACATTATGCCATATTATCTGTATGAAAATTCTCAGGCATGTGAACTCTGGGGACAAAATAAAGGATGTCACAAACCTTCGCCTGCTACTACATTATGCCACATTATTTGTTTAATTCTATTTCTTGCCACAGCCTTGTAAAATAGACATGTTTATCTTCATTGTTTATATATGAAAGGAGAATGAGAGGTTGAGAAAGACTAAAGGTCTCAGCGCTGGGAAGCAGTGGGTTGGCAAGGCGTTCTTTGCCTGCAGCCGTTACAGTCTCTCTTCAAAATGATATTACAGGGCCTTGGCTCTTTCCATACCTTTCTGCACCTGCGGTGGAGATTGCTACTCACAGGCACAGTAAGGATTCCTGACAGGGCGAAGCTGCAGGCTGGAGCCTCCAGGCCCTGCAGGGCCCCGCGCTGGGCCCACCTTCCCGCGGGCGCATCCGTCTCCCTGCCGCGGCGTGGCCCGCGCGCAGGCCCGCTTCCCACCAAGAAGCAGCACTCACTAAAAGCCCTGAGGTTCAGTGACGGCTGGCTAGCAAGGGTTTAAATTAGTAACCATATTCACCTTCATATAAGTTAATTTCAATTTTTTCCCTGACTCTTATCCTATTTCCAGGCACTGGTATCAAAAGCAGAGAGAGAAAAGCCGCACAAAGCGAGGTGCCCGAGTCGTGACGGGGAAGATCGGCGAGGCTGCTCCGGGCAGGGAGGCCGCAGGGTCCCGCGGAACCGAAACCAGCGCTGACACCGAGAGCAAAGGCGCGGGCGATGGGGGCCCGGGCGCGGACGCCAGACGGGGCTCTGCGCCTCCGGCCCCGGAGACGCGATGAAGCCACGCAAACCTCGAAGCTTAAGCTGGGGACCCGGAAGGGATCTGGTTTGTTTCTAAAGTTTCACCTGAGAATAAAGTCCTGGTTTTTTCCTTAAGAAAAAATGTAGATCCTCTATGGAAAAATACATCCTCCCTTTAAGTCCAAAGTTTCCCACAGTTTAAGATCAAATATGCATGAGTTCACAATCAAAGATGACAAATAGGAAAAGAAACAAACCACAAGAATGTCATTAGAAGCAACAGACATCAAATTCTGGCTCCAATAATTTCACCTAATGGGATTATGAAATGTACTATACCAATAATTTTGTAAAAAGCAAAATATTAAAGTTATAGAATAACAGGAAGACAAGGGGCATTTAGTAAGAGAATCAAACATAGCTAAGTAGATACTGAAAAGAAAGGAAGAAAATCATGTTTTCAAAAATTGGAAGAAAAAAAGATTAAAATTGTAAATAAAGGGTGATTACACAGCAAATTAGGCATATAAGAAAAAGGGATTATTGAACAGGAAAATCTGAAATAATTACTCAAAATGCAGGCCACAGGTGAACATTATGAAATAGAGGTTAAGAGATGTGGAAAGGAGAATGAGAATCTAACGTAAATTTAATTAGAGTTCCACACATGTATACCTGTGGCCAATTCACATCAATGTACAGCAATAAACATTACAATATTGTAAAGTAATTATCCTCCAACTAAAATAAATTAATTTTAAAAATTACAGTCCCCAAAAGACAGAAGAATGTTATGTAAAAATATTGTGAAAAAATATTGACTGTATTCCAGAACCAATGAAATATATGAGAGAAAAATAAATGGAAAGAAATCTCACACAGACACAGTGTAGTGAAGCTGAGAAAGCAAAATAGATGAGGGAGGGGTCTTTATAGCCGTCAGAGGAGACACATCTGAATCAAGGAGAGAATTATCCCGACAGCGCCTCTGCAGCAACAGGAACCTTAGGAGAAACTAAAAGAAACCAGCTCTCCACTGGATAGCTCATTCCACTGAAATTATATTTCAAGAACAGAAGTTGAAGTAAAACCATCCTTATGTAAACAAAAACAAGGGACTTTTACCATCAACAGGCTTCTGACAGAAGTGTTCAAGAGCATACTTTAAAACACTAAACTATGTTCTAAACTGTCTCCCAGAAGGAAGACCTGAGGTGCATGAAGAATTAATGGAACCACTAACAAAGACAGGTGTAGCTAAACAAACACTGTCAATACTAACAACAGTAATGTCTAATCTACTGGATTAAATGATGAAAATAACATACTGAACAAAGGCATGTATTTGTGAAGTTGTAATCACAGTTTAAATATTATGAACTCCTTTAGTTATTTGCAAACGGCTGTAATATCAAATTTAGCACAGGAACAGAATCTGTAACGTTCAGCAGGGAAGAAACAAAAAGCATTGGAATAATAAAGGAATAATGAAACGTTTTGGCAAAGGTAGAAGGGAAAAGTAGAAGTTTATAAAGCTTGGGGCCAGAGCGAGGCACAAACAGCATTATGACAGACACAAGTCCAAATATACTGGTATCAGAATGTTCAGGAAACAGGTGTAAGCGCCAAAAATCCTTGACAATTATTAAAACTCAATTCCACCAAAGGCTTATGGAATCTAAGGAGAAATTCTTTTGAAGTGCTTATCGATGGCACAAAATGAAAACTGGTTCAAGTTCCATACAACACCAGACAGCAACATCGACTGGACCTTCATATGGAATAGCAAAGAACTATGGAATCTCATGAAGAGCGTCATTTTCTCTGCTTAACTGAAACATGGGTCTCACAGCTCTGGGGCTAGCGTGCACACATCACAGATGAGACCACAGCGGGGAAACGCACCCCAGCTCGCGCCCGGGGGCTGCGGAGCCCGCTCTGAGCCCACAGGCTGGCTCCCGAGGCTGTGCGCAGACCGCCTCTGCTCTCCTGCCTCCTTTTATTTTATGCCGTTGCTGGGAGTTCAAAGCCAGCTGCCCCACACAGGGATCGCTGAGTGGGATGGAATCAGTAATTGCCTTTCTTGATTCAGTTCAGAAGCCCCACATCCACAGAGAGACTCAAAGAAACAAGTTACTTCGGCACAGCAATAAACTGCAAGCCTGCCTGCACCCACCACAGCGCCCAGAGTTGTGTGATGAACAAGAAACGTGCAAGTCGCTTACAGACTATCCTACGAGTCCGCGCTGACTCACATTTTTCTGCATGTAAGGCGATTCCCTAGTGTGGCTGACAGAAACCCACTTTGTCTCTCTCTTTCTTCCTGAGCTCCATTTTCGATAGCCCAGCCCCTGCTGGGTATAAGGGGACAGTGAATCTGGGTAATCAAAAGGTGACCCCATCCTGATCGCCGAGCCTGCGTGAAGACAGACGAGGCTAGGAATCACCATCCTTAAAATTCCAGACCACACCTTGGCTTCTAGGTGGTCATTACGGGAGGTGGGTGGAACCAGGGCAGCTTAACTGAGTCCATTTTCAGAGCAGCACCAGGTCTCATCCTGGTCTTGGGCCAGCCTGACAGGGCACCACAATCAACAAGACTGCTTTCAGTGATGCGTGCACATTTATCAGTGTGTTTTCTAAGACAACCATGTTTTTGTAGGCAGATTTAAGGTGGAATGGGGCAAAAGGTTGAGAGAGAAGAATGTGAAGAGGAAAACAAGAAAACAAAAACATAATTTACAATTCTTCCCAAATCACTATTTCACAGTCTTTGTCTCAGAGAATAGGGATGGAATACTGTTCCCAGGACAGAGACGGGTTTTGTTTTTTTCATCCTACATAGACATAAAATTCAAAATAAATTATGTATTACCAAGAAGAGTGGATAGCTTTTCATTACACGCTGTCTCTCCAGCCAGCCTACAAGGATCTATAGGGGTATGTGATCTGAGCAACATTTTCTGCCCACGTTATTTCTTGAACAATATTTTCCATCCACATTATTTTAAAAACTATTTTTTAAAATAGCTTTGATTTCATAATAATTTTGATGTAAATATGAGTTGCCACATATTGATTAATTATCATCTGCTAGGTATATGCTAAACCCTTTACACATTTTGTTTTATCTAATCCTTACTTTTTCCATGTAATAATTGAGAAAACAGCATCTTAAAGACATCAATTTGCCCTTGTTCAAACAGCAGGGAGGTAGGAAAACCTGGATTCAAACTTAGACAGGCTCACTGAAGCATCTGTGCTTTCAGCGATGGGACACAGAAGGCCTCGCAAGGCTAAACGGGTGGCAGACGCTCTGTGACTCTAAGGAGGATAGAGAAGCAGAGCAAAAAGGTATTCTACTGAGTCCCTACTGCATACTGAGCTTCCCGTGTGGCTCAGCTGGTAAAGAATCTGCCTGTAATGTAGGAGACCTGGGTTCGATCCCTGGTTTGGGAAGGTCCGCTGGAGAAGGGAGTGGCTATGCACTCCAGTATTCTGGCCTGGAGAATTCCATGGACTGTACAGTCCACGGGGCCGCAAAGAGTCGGACACGACTGAGCGGCTTTCATTTTCACTACTATGTGCTAGGCACTGAGCAAGGGGCGTCTGATGTGCTGTTAGCAATATTACTGCACAAAACTGCCATTACAAGCTTAGGAGGGAGAATTTCTGTCTCCGTGTTTAATACACAAAGAAACTAGGGCTGAGAAATCCTTGCTCAAATCACATAGCTAATCGGCACAAGAGCGGAACTAAACCCAGACCTGTCTGATTTCAGGGCTCACCTCACTAGTCTGTGAGGTTGTGTGTGTGTGTGTGTTAATCACTCAGTCATGGCTGACTCTTTGCAACCCCATGGACTACAGCCCACCAGGCTTCTCTGTCCATGAGATGTTCCAGACAAGGAGATTCGAGTGGGTTGCCATTTTCTTCTCCAGGGGATCTTTCCAGCCTGGGGACTGAGCCCAGGTCTCCTGGGTCTGTGAGCCTGGCGGCCTCTGAAACGGTGCGCAGGGTTCTCCCGCCTCCTGCTCTGCATGCCCTTGGGGTTCTCTTTTCTCCGGTGTGAACTGGACCTGCTGATTCACTTCTAACATACAGCATGGAATAAGTTAGGGGATGCCACTGCCCAAACCAGCTTCTTCCTGAAAGATGGTGATATTCATCTCTCAGCCCTCACCCTGGCAAAACCACGTTCCCATGTAGGTCTATGAGGAGGCTCACATGGCTGGAATGAGCGGCTCCACTTGACAGACAAGAGAGGACTTGGGACCTGCCGAGAGCCCCAGGAGTCAGCTTAGTGATGGATTTTCAAAGACCTGCCAAGGACTTCCCTGGTGGAGCAGCAGATGACAATCTGCCTGCCAGTGCAGGGACGCGGGTTCGATCCGCGGTCCAGGAAGATCCCCCACGCCACGGACCAGCTAAACCCCGGCACCAGCTCCCGGTCCTGCGCTCCACAGCCAGAGAAAGCCCGCACAAAGCCGCCGCGTCCCAGCGCAGGCTTAAATACGCAACAGACGCTCTCCTAGTCTCGCCCTGTGCAATCCGCAGCCCCCACCCGCGTCTCGATTCCTGTCCTAGGAGATCCTGGAGGACACACCAGCCGCAAGGCCGTGCCTAGGGTCCTGACCCAGAGAAACTGCATAATAACGCACGGTTGTTGTTACATTGCTGTATTTCAACATGCAGTGATAGATAGCTTATGCAAGGGGTGCGAGTGGATGGATGAAGGATAGAGTTGGGAGAGTAATGCGTTCTAGATGGTGTTCATCGTTTCCACTGGAATCACTGTCTTAAATCCCTTCTGGAGCAAGACCAGCTTTAAATGACTAAAACACTCTATAGTCAAATAAACAAACACTGTATATTCATTTGGGTTCCCTAGTTTCCTATTAGGTTCTTACTCCTTTGGAGGAGTTAAGGTCTCCAATCAATCACTTGATCATATAGAACGTATCAGTTCTATACGTTTAGCTGAACTTAGCCTCAGAGAACAGAGGTTCTGAATTTTGGAAAGATGTCAAAAACTGTCAAACTTAAAGTTAATAAATTAATATGAAGTACTACAGGACAGATTCTATGATGTGCAACTAACATGTAATATTTATTGAGCAAGTTTACCATAAATAATTCACAACCCATTCGATGCCAACCTAGAAGTAAACTATTCAAAAATTAAAATCATATTTGATTCAGAGCCCACACATTTAATTTTTTAATTTATGATCCTGTCCTTTGCAATTGTAGTGTCTCTATAAGCTGGATCTCAAACTAGCCAGACTTTTCACAAAATCAAGACAAATGTGTTGTGAACTTCAGAGAGAAAGTAACAAATAATAAGCCAGCTAACCAAGAAGTTCTTTCAGGTGCTATCAAGGGGATAATTGAGATCATTTTTAAAAAAACAAGAAATTAATATGCTATTTGAAGTGTTATCTTAATAACAAGGAAGCAAACCTTGGTGCCAGTATAAAAATAGAAACGCCATAAACTGTGCAGCCCAGTTACTTTCAGGACTCTTATCTGAAGCAAGTGGTCATGTGGAATTCTAGGTAACCGCATGTAAGAGTGTTTCATGTATTTTTGTAGAAATATACAGGATCCCCAGACAATAAGATCGGCTGCCTTGACCTCTGTGAGATTAAATTGGGGATGGGGCAGAGGGGGCGTTTCTTTGACACATCCATCATTCAGAGGAAATGTAAAAGGCCTTCTAGAGAAACCACGAGAAGTGGGGAACATGCCAGATTAAAACCACCAGGTGCAGGCCTGCCGTAGAAGAACACGGTCGCTCTAAGACACAGACTATTTGCAGCCCCAAGCTGTCAGTACCACTTTCATTTATCTTTCCAGCCAACCTCCATTTTTCCTTTCAAATCAAATGCTAAAGTAAAACACACATTTAGGAGAAAGTTGTCAAAATTCATTTTATGGAAATGTGCTACTCACGGGTACCCTTTGATCAGCAGCAGCATCTTTTGAAATTGAAATTGAATAGATTATACGGCGATCGGCCTCTTCTCGCCTTCAGAGTTGGGCTAGAAATAAATTGGAAAAGCATGTGAAAATAGCAACCTCCTTTTTGGTTTGAGCTTCCCTAATGTTGGTTTCACCTCACCTTTGAACAAGAACTGTCACAAAGCTCTTGGCAAATGTGGCTCCTAGATTCTTCTTTAGAAAGTATGGACAAGCTTCACTCTAACAAGCTGTATTCATTAACTGATCTTACAGAGTGTGTAATTAAGCTAAAATTTGGGTCTCAGGGACTTAGGAATTCTAGGAAGAACTTATGCCGCATTTCTAAAGAATTACATAGCTATCTTTGGGTTTAGCAAGTCCAAATCTACCAGTTTGCAATCTGGGGGGTTCAAATGACAGGAATAGAAATCAAACTAGATTAAGCAAAAAATAAAATGAAATAATTGAAAAAGTATAGGAAGGTGGGCCTCACATTCAGTGGGGTTAGATAATTCAGACACTTTGATCAGAAGTTTATCTCAGGTGATTTCCTCGGGGTCCAATGGCCAAGACCACACACTCTGGGTGCAGGGAGCCTGGATCAATCCCCGGTCAGGGAACCAGATCCCACATGCTGCAACTAAGGGCCCCTCGTGCCACAGTGAAGACCCACCAGAGCCAAATAAGTAAATACATATTTTGAAACGAAGAAGAGAAAAGAAATTGCCACCCTTTTTCCAAAGTGGTTGTGCCGTTAAAAAAGGAAAACGAAAGGTGTGTGTCTCAGATCCCCTTACTCCGGCTCCCTCTCTCCATCTTTTAATCCTCCTTGGTATTCTGTTGTATTTGCTTTCAAGCCAGAGCCTCTATCTCACGGCCACTGATGCTCCAGACTCGTACCTTCACAGCTGTGAGTCTGATAAAGTGAGCATGCCTTTCTCTCAGTAGCTTCTGCAAGCACTGTGACATTTAGACTCACTGGGCCAGACTGAGTTGCTTGTCCATCCCTGAATCGAAGGTGTAGGTCCGGGTTAGAGCATGCTGGCCGGCCAGCCTCCCTGAATCGAAGGGTGTAGGTCTGGGTTAGAACATGCTGGCCGGCCAGCCTTGGTCACGGACCCTCCCCTTGAGACTGAGCACTGAATAGTAGACTCAGTCACACCTGAAGCTCACAGGGGGGGGACTGGGAACTGGTGGGCCTGCAAGAGAAAATGGACGGGATGCTCCAGAATAGGAAATAAAACATGAGCGGGAAAAAGCAGCAGACGCCCATGGTACTACCCACCAGCCGAAACTTCCGTAAGCAGTGTCCATTTTTGATAAAGTATTCTAAACTCCCCATTAGGTCTGAAAATTTTGAGATGCCTTTCCATTTATTAAAAATGAAGACAAACTCCAAATTAAGAAAAATAATTGGTGGGCATGTGTCACAGATGGCGATTTCTATTCTAAGTGCAGCCTGGCATAGTTTTTATTTCCAGCATGCAAGATGCCAAAAACTGGACAGACTGCTTAATCTGATTCCTATCACCCGTCTGACTGGCAGTGAAAAACAGTCTGAGCAAAACCTGCAGTGTGCTGGAGGAGCCGTTCTGTGCAAAAGAGAGTCAAACGAATTTCCTGAAACTGTAGGAACACAGCCATGGTGTATCCAGTGAACATATAAATTTCTCTTTCAGAAATCTCTTTTATAATCTCCAGCACTTGGTTTCAAGATACCTGCACCTGATCACGCAGGGAACATTCAGGTTTCCTCAAAACTCAAACATAATTCACGTTCTGAAACAAAACCTCCTCCCTGGCATAACAAAACTGCTTTCAAACAGCCACTGTAGACAATTAATTTGATTTATGTGGCGGCTTCTAAGCTGAATCACTGGTCCAGTCTCTAAAAGGCAAGCTAATAAGGCCGTTGGCAAAGGATGGTAACAGGTTCTGCCATGTTTCCTTGGTCATGTCTATAATTCACCACCCATCTGTGGACACACTTCCAACTACAAATTAACAGATGGCCCTGTCCACACACAGAGGAATGAGGGATTCATACCAAAAGCAATGAACGGTCTTCTGAAATAATTGGGTGCAAAAACATTAACTTCATAAAAGTTCAGACGGCCCTGTCCACGCACAGAGAAATGAGGGATTCATACCAAAAAACAACGAATGGTCTTCTGAAATAATTGGGTGCAAAAAGATTAACTTCATAAAAGTCAATATGCATCATCTTCTCAAATTTTAAATTCATCCTGCCATGTATCATTATGTGTTGAGTATGATGCACTGAAATCCTAGCAATTAATAAGACAAACACGTGGACTAAATCGATGACCAAACAATAACTTCAGACAGAGATAAGTGTTTTGAAGAAAAATGCACAGATTAGTGTGAAAGAGAGAGGTAGTGGCTGTGGGTGTGGGTACTGGCGTCAGGGAGAAATCACCTAATGCAGGACCAGAGGGGAGAGACCGCTTTCCGAAGGGATGGGAAGGATAAGAAGACGCAACCCAGGAAAACATGTGGAACGTCATTTTAAGGAGAGGAAAGACCAAATACCAAGGCCTGGGGGCGTGTTAAGGAGAAAAATGCATTTTATTTCCTTTGTTGTTGTTTAGACGCTGAGTCACGTCCAACTCTCAGCGACCCCATGGGCTGTCACCCGCCGGGCCCCTCTGCCCATGGGGTTCTCCAGTCGAGAACCCGGCAGTGGGCTGTCACGCCCTCCTCCTGGGGATTTCCGATCCAGGGCTCGAACCCGCGTCTCTCATGTCTCGCGCATTGGCAGGCGGGGTCTTTACCACTCGTGACACCAGGGAAGCTATTTATATCTTTAATTGCCTTTATTTTGAAATGAGAAGAAGCATTTTTTAATAGGTTTTTTTTTTCACCTAAAGCTTTAAAATGAGTTTTGTCTGTTCTCTCACGCATTTGCCCATCACACTGGTGAGTCTGTAAAAGTGGTTCCGTTCATGCATCAGCATGTGAATTCCTGGAGCTCAGGGATTCTTCTCTCTTGCTCATTATCCCATCTTCCTGGAACTCAGAAGTGCTCGGCACCCAGCAGGCATTCATGCATCTATTAGATTTTTGCTATGAAATATTGCAGAATGATTAAAAAACCAAAACCTTGTTTTTTGATGCACATTTGAGACTATTTAATAAAGGAGCAGGAGGGGAAGGGGACGACAGAAGATGAGATGGTTGGATGGCATCACTGACGCACTGGACATGAGTCTGAGCAAGCTCCGAGAGAGAGTAAAGGACAGGGAAGCCTGGCGTGCTGCAGTCCGCGGGCCACAGAGAGCCGGACACGACCGGGCAACTGAACGACAACCACAACAAAGCGGGGAAAGGAGGACGAAGCCGGCACGGTAACGTGCATAATCACACGCCGCAGGGCTTCAGGTCCCGTTTCCGTGCCTGCCGCGCCGCTGGACCAGAGATGAGAGAGGAGGGCTGCTCCCGCCCTTGGGGCAGCTTCCGTGAGATGCCTCGCCAACCCTCAGCATTCCCTGTTAAAAAAAAAAAAAAGGCTTCTGTTTGTCAGCACTTTTCATTATTAGATACCTCACAGTGTATCCATTCAACAGATCTTTTAGTGCCTTCTATGTGCTAAAGCAGACTGACATAGCTCAGTTCAGCAGCCCAGGCGTGTCCGACTCTCTGCGGCCCCGCACTGCACCACGCCAGGCTTCCCTGTCCATCACCAGCTCCTGGAGCTCACCCAGACTCACGTCCATGGAGGCGGTGATGCTATCCAGACTGACCTAAGAGTTAGCTACAAGGACTTATCCTCAGACAACGTGGGTTTGAACCTTGTCGGCCACTCGCCAGCTGTGAGATCCTGGGTTACTTCTTCAGGCCTCGTTTTCCCTAAATAAGGGGAGAACTGGAGAAATTGCCTAACAGGGTTGTTACAAAATCAAGGAAGATAAAACTTAACAACTCGACACCTGGATCATAATAAATATTCCAAACATACTTGCTGTCACTAGTATTATTCTTATTAATATTTTCATTTGCCAGGTAAACTATAGCTACCTTCACATAAGTAACATGTATTAAGATTTATCTCTGGAAGTTAATGAAATGAGGATTCTGAGTCTTTTAATGGTGATCACTAAGCCACACATCTTAGAAAATGTTTTGTACCCTTTCCTACAGTCGACATGTTTTATTTAAAAAAGAAAAAGAAAAATTTTGCAGCAGGTCAATTCCTAAGTAGCTATTTTGGACAATTCTTTTCACTGATCTGGGCTTATCTTGTTAGGCTGTGTGCCCCAAAGGTTCACAGCTTTAGAAAGCAAGACCTCTAAACTCTTCGCATGAAAAGAAACTAGAAGTGCAATTATCTGCCCCGGGTCAAGTCAGGTGGAGACAGTCATTGACAAGAGGCACCTCATCCAGTATCCAACTCAAATGAGGCTCACTCCTTCTTCCCAGATGACAGTTCTGAATCCTCAAGGAACTGAAAATGGGGATAAACTGTGCATGCCACATTTGGTAAAACTGGAAGGATTCTTGAGTCTAGCCCAGATGTCAGATCTGGTAATGAAGAGGAAAAGCTCATTTTTAGCTCTTCCTACCAGAGGCAGCAGAGAAGCAGGAACTGGGGTCTGTGAGTGGCATCAGCTTACGTTATGCTCTAGTCCCTGCGGGTTTCTCTATTAATGGGCTTGCTATTACCCAGGCTTTGATCTATGCTGGGCTTCCCACTGTTTTTCAGAATAAGAAGCTTCCTTGGCTTTATTACAGTCCAGCCTGTCCATAATGCATTTAATATTATTTCACCATCCACATCTCTGCCCGTATTATAGTTTCACATAGAAGTGATTTTCCTTCTCTAAAAATAAGGTGCTACATTTGGAATTACACTTATAAGATGACAGTAATCCAGTAATCACTTCCTGGAACAGAGATTTGCAGGACAACATAATATAATAATCCTTATACACTTAGATATGAGGATGATGGGAGGAAACACAAATTTCATTATTCCTGATAGCTCGCTTCCAATGAAAGTTGACATAAATTAAAAGTGAGTCTGAAAGGAAAGCAATTTGGGTCTTTTATCCCAGATCAAGTTTTTTCTCTAGGAGGAAAGAAAAAAATCACCCAGAAGTTTCAAAAATTAAGAAGATCTTATTTAATATCTATCACATCAAAGTTCCTTTTCCCTCCCCATTTCACTTAAAAATAAAAAGTAACCCAGATGAATCATTTTCCTATATTAAAAAAAGATAAATGACTTCAAAGAAGGCAGCTATTTTCCCTTTCCCCCCTCTTCTACCTCTGTTTTATTATGTAAGCTAGTGTTCATCCTAATATGCTGTTTTAGGAAAATCTCTTTGAGGAAGGAAAAAATGATGGTCTTTTCTTTATTATTGTATTTTCCCTCTTCTTCATAACACATGGCCGTTTTCTTTGCCTGGAGGAGGTGGGACTGCTAAATGCCCATAAGCATTCGGTTTCTGCTGAGCTGCACGTGTTTATCAGTTAGAGGAAGCACTGAACCGCCAACCAAGATTGTTTCACTCCAAGAAATTATTTTCACTGCAATTGCTGAGAGACACACACAGGGCAGGAGAGAGAGAGAGAGACACACAGAGAGAGAGAGGGGTGTCAAAGCATAAAATGTATTTGATGGAGACACAATGCAATGTTTTATGTGACGGGAAAATTATATCCTGGGCTGCTGCCCTGAAGACGGTTCACTTAGAAATAGTGTTTCAAAGTCAGTCTGTAAGAAAAATATTTCCATCTTCATTTGAAAGATTAGCACCTTGTTCCTTTTTGTTATCAAATTGAAAATGAAGCCAGTCTCTGGTTTGCATGAGGCCTGGAGGAGCAGAAACGTGCTTTTACGTGCCGCATTCTGCTGCACCGGCTCTGTCTCCAGTGTCGAGCCAGCTCCCTCCACTGGGCTAAAAACGGCCAAAATGTTTGCACGGCAGTGTTTCTATCTGTGATGTCTCTGATATGCTTTGACCTGGTTAGACTCCGGCCTATGACATCTTGAGGCAAACCGTGTTACCAGGCTCTGGTGTGTGCGTGCGTGTGTGTGTGTGTGCATACAGCAAAATGCACAGACCAGCACAAAAGCAAAAGCATCTCCATGAAGGGCGACGTGCATTACACGCCTTGTGTCCTTCCCACGTCTGTGTATTTTTGTGTTACTAATAAATATGAAGGTTAAACAAAATTTTGGAAAATAGATTTTTAAATGAAGATAGAAGGATCTATCAATGAAAAGACTAGAAAAACTAGGCACAGGAAAAAAAATGGTAGAGAAACACCTCAAAACATTCAGTCTCTAGCTACAGGCAATCATGCTTGCTGCATGAGACTGTTGTCGAATCTAAAAATACAGCATTTGGGTGAGCTGCAGATATGAAAATAACTAGCATAGACCCTGACACAAAGCAGCTCCTTGGATTAATTTGTACCCCTCACCTGCAAATGGCAGAAACCTAACTGAATAGGCTTCAAATTACAGAAAAGTAAATGGGGTACTTTGGGGCAGTCTGTATTTGGATGCAAGATTCCAAATATTTCTCCATCTCTTGACTTCACTTTTTCCCTGTGAGGGTTTTATTTAGTGAAGGTGAAAGTTGCTCAGTTGTGTCTGACTCTTTGCAACCCCACAGACTATACAGTCCATGGAATTCTCCTGACCAGAATACTGGAATGGGTAGCTGTTCCCTCCTTAAGGGGATCTTCCAAACCCAGGTCTCCCACATTGCAGGCAGATTCTTCACCAGCTGCGCCACCAGGGAAGCCCATAAATACTGGAGTGGGCAACCCATCCCTTCTCTAGCAGATCTTCCTGACCCAGGAATCAAACCAGGATCTCCTGCACTGCAGGCGGATTCTTTACCAGCTGCGCCACCAGGGACAGATGTCTGAATTCAGTGCTAAGTCGCTCACCAGCAGCTACAGCTTTATACTCTGTGAGCGTGTGAGTGCTCAGTTGCTCAGCCGTGTCTGACTCTTTACTACCCCATGAACAGTAACCCAGCAGGCTCCTCTGTCCCTGGGATTTTCCAGGCAAGAATCCTGGAGTATGTGATCCTTCAGGGGATCATCTCAGCCCAGAAATCAAATCTGAGTCTCCTGTGTCTCCTGCCCTGGAAAGGGAATTCTTTACCACTGCGCTGCTAGGGAAGCCCATTATATTCTGCGGGGTTGTTTAGCAAAGCCTTTTTGGGGAGAGAAGACAGGTGAGACAGTACTTCTCCCTATAATTCCATAAAAAGTCTGGAGACTGTGTCTCTTTGGATCAGAAGCATCACGTGTTAAATCAGCCAATCACGGTAGCACTAGTCAAGTATCATCCCATGACCACTGCTTGAACTGGGGACTGATTGCTCTCCCAAAACACAATGAAGACAGGATTTAGGGAAAAAAGAGAGAAGTTGCCTCAAAAGAAACTGGACCACTTTGATCAGAAGAACGGGGATGAAGACTGCATAGGGCTCCACTGCACCGCAGCTGCTGAGGTGGGCCAAGCCCTATGACGATGGTAAGCAGACCAACTGAAAGAGCAGCGGCCGCAAACCCTGGGGGCTGGTCACGCAGCGGCAGGGTGCATGCAAGAGGCGAGGAGAGCGATGCCGGCGTCTGTGTGGGGAATAATGAGAAATTAGGTTGATTCGTTGCAGGGCAAGACAGAGCGCTAATCAGCGTTGCAACATAAAAATGAAGTTGTGGAGTCTGGAATTGGCACAATTAACTCTGAGGAGCATCTGTGTATTTTAGCCATGGCTTCAGGTGAAAGGGAGAGGCAGACTGAAAATGGAGGCTGTACTGGAGAAGAGTCCCCAGCAGTGAGGAAACCATCACGGTTAAGCTTGCATGGGCAGATGACGGAGAAAGAAGTTTTAAAGGAATGGTAGGAGGGGCCACGACGAAGAATCAGGAGCGTGTGGCAACTGACCTAAGAGAGACTTGGCCAGACTTGGCGCTGAGATATATCTAATGTAGGATCTGGCACCCAAGCCTCCCCAGACGTCCATCACTCTACAACAGTCTCAAAGTCTGGAGAGTTCCCTTGGGACCTCTGTGTGTCACTGACCCAAAAACACACAAAGGAGAAGCTTCCCTACAGCCAGGCTGGGAATGGCGCCTGCACCCTTTTCATCAGCCTCCATCCTCTCAATCTGTGGGTCTTTCTGGGCATTTAAGGATTTGTTGTCATCATTTGAAAAGGCAGGATTGGGTACGGAACATTTATTTCCAACACTTAGGGTACTCTTGGAAATTATGATGAAAATGAATCTACTGAAGCCTTTCAGTGGCTCAGATTTTAATGTGACGGCTCACATTTTTTAAATGTCTAAATGTTTTAGATAGCGAAGTAGCTACAGCAATGTACCTTCTCTCTCTTTGAGCCAGGGTAGGAAAGACAAGCCTTAAAAACATTATAATGGGATTAATTTCAGTGCTTCATCTAAACTCTCAACATGGGTTTTACAAATGCTGTTGTGCAGAATATTGCTTCTAAACATGTAGGCACTCTGTGGTGCTTGAGCTCTAGGGCCAAATGCTAGATTAATTCAAACATAAAGTTTTCTCTAGAACTCTGCAAATAAGAACATCCATTTGAGGAACATGGTCTGCATTATTTCCAAAATTTGTTTGTCTCCAGAATCCTTCAGTTCTATAGCGCATCTGGGGTAACATTCCATGGAACATGCTTTGAGAAACACTCTTTTAGTACACATTGTCATGCCCATGTGTGGCAAAGAACATGAAAATTACCTAGACTTCAAGCATTTAGAAGCATCGTGTTTTAATTTATGTATTACCTCTGGCGGTGCTGGGTCTCTGCTGTTGCCTGGGCTCCTCTCCAGCTGTGGGGAGTGCGGGCGACTGTCTCGCTGATGGGCCTGGGCTGCTTACTCTGCTGGGTCCCCTGCTGAGGCACCTGGGCTCAGCAGCCGTGTGGCACGTGGGATCCTCCTGGATCAGGGACTGAACCTGGGTCTCTTGCACTGGCAGGCAGACAGTTTACCACTGAGCCACCAGGAAAGCCCAGAAAATATTATTTTATGATGAGTTTTTAGACAAGAATAGCTGAAAATTAGTCTAAGGTAACTTTTTTTAATACTTTAAGGTGTAGTGAATCTAAATTTTCTGTTTTTAATGAAGCCACCTCTAAGCTAGTTAAATATATCACAATTCTGAAACAGATGGGCATACCAGACCACATGACCTGTCTCTTAAGAAACCTATATGCAGGTCAGGAAGCAACACTTAGAACTGGACATGGAACAACAGACTGGTTCCAAATAGGAAAAAGAGTACATCAAGGCTATATATTGTCACCCTGCTTATTTAACTTATACGCAGAGTACATCATGAGAAACACTGGGCTGGAAGAAGCACAAGCTGGAATCAAGATTGCTGGGAGAAATATCAGTAACCTCAGATAAGCAGATGACACCACCCTTAAGGCAGAAAGTGAAGAACTAAAGAGTCTTTTGATGAAAGTGAAAGAGAAGAGCAAAAAAGTTGGCTTAAAACACAACATTCAGAAAACGAAGATCATGGCATCTGGTCCCCTCAATTCATGGGAAATAGATGGGGAAACAGTGGAAAGAGCAGCTGACTTTACTTTTGGGGGCTCAAAATCACTGCAGGTGGTGATGACTGCAATGAAATTAAAAGAGGCTTTCAAGACCATTCCCATGGAAAAGAAATGCATAAAAGCAAAATGGCTGTCTGGGGAGGCCTTACAAATAGCTGTGAAAAGAAGAGAAGCAAAAAGCAAAGGAGAAAAGGAAAGATATAAGCATATGAATGCAGAGTTCCAGAGAATAGCAAGGAGAGATAAGAAAGCCTTCCTCAGCTATCAATGCAAAGAAATTGAGAAAAACAACAGAATGGGAAAGACTAGAGATCTCTTCAAGAAAATTAGAGATACCAAGGGAACATTTCATGCAAAGATGGGCTCAATAAAGGAGAGAAATGGTATGGACCTAACAGAAGCAGAAGATATTAAGAAAAGGAGGCAAGAATACACAGAAGAATTGTATAAAAAAGATCTTCACAACCCAGATAATCACAATGGCGTGATCACTCACCTAGAGCCAGACATCCCAGAATGTGAAGTCAAGTGGGCCTTAGAAAGCATCACTATGAACAAAGCAAGTGGAGGTGATAGAATTCCAGTTGAGCTATTTCAAATCCTGAACGATGACACTTTGAAAGTGCTGCATTCATAGTGCCAGCACATTTAGAAAACTCGGCAGTGGCCACCGGACTGGGAAAGGTCAGTCTTCATTCCAATCTCAAAGAAAGGCAATGCCAAAGAATGTTCAATTCATCGCATAATTGCATACATCTCACATGCTAGTAAAGTCATGCTCAAAATTCTCCAAGTCAGGCTTCAGCAGTACATGAACTGTGAACTTCCAGATATTCAAGCTGTTTTAGAAAAGGAAGCAGAACCAGAGATCAAATTGCCAACATCTGCTGGATCATTGAAAAAGCAAGATAGTTCTAGAAAAACATCTATTTCTGCTTTATTGACTATGCCAAAGCCTTTGACTGTGTGGATCACAATAACCATGGAAAATTCTGAAAGAGATGGGAATACCAGACCACCTGACCTGCCTTTTGAGAAGCCTGTATGCAGATCAGGAAGCAACACTTAGAACTGGACATGGAACAACAGACTGGTTCCAAATAGGAAAAGGAGTACGTCAAGGCTGTAGATTGTCACCCTGCTTATTTAACTTCTCTGCAGAGTACATCATGAGAAACGCTTGGCTGGAAGAAGCACAAGCTGGAATCAAGAGCACTGGGAGAAATATCAATAACCTCAGATATGCCGATGACACCACCCTTATGGCAGAAAGTGAAGAGGAGCTAAAAAGCCTCTTGCTGAAAGTGAAAGAGGAGAGTGAAAAAGTTGGCTTAAAGCTCAACATTCAGAAAACTAAGATCATGGCATCTGTTCCCATCACTTCATGGCAAATAGATGGGGAAACAGTGGAAACAGTGTCAGACTTTATTTGGGGAGGGGGCCTCCAAAATCACTGCAGATAGTGACTGCAGCCATGAAATTAAAAGACACTTGCTGCTTGGAAGCAAAGTTATGACCAACCCAGACAGCATATTAAAAAGCAGAGACATTACTTTGCCAACAAAGGTCCATCTAGTCAAGGCTATTGTTTTTCCAGTGGTCATGTACGGATGTGAGAGTTGGACTATAAAGAAAGCTGAGCGCCGAAGAATTGATGCTTTTGAAGTGTGGTGTTGGAGAAGACTCTTGAGAGTCCCTTGGACTGCAAGGAGATCCAACCACTCCATCCTAAAGGAGATCAGCCCTGGGTGTTCATTGGAAGGACTGATGCTGAAGTTGAAACTCCAATAGTTTGGCCACCTGATGCGAAGAGCTGACTCGTTGGAAAAGACCCTGATGCTGGGAGGGACTGGGGGCAGGAGGAGAAGGGGAAGACACAGGATGAGATGGCTGGATGGCATCATCGACTTGATGGACACGGGTTTGGGTGGACTCTGGTAGGTGGTGATGGACAGGGAAGCCTGGAGTGCTGCAGTTCATGGGGTCTCAGAGAGTCAGACATGACTGAGAAGCTGAACTGAGCTGAATTGTCTAGGCAAACTAGAGTGTCAGTGCTTGACTCTGGGGTATGAATTTTTACATGACCATGATGAAAAGGTAGTCAAATGAGGGCTGAGTCCGAAATATCAAAGAGAGCCACTAGTGTGGGTTGGCGCCCCAGGCCCCAAAGTGCTGAATATTCAGTGATTGTGACTGAACATCAGAGAAGAGACATATGTCTTCAAATTTTTCTTAAAACAGAAATAATCTCAACAGGGAATTATTTTTGGTGAAAAGAAAGCAGAGGGATGCTTTTCCATCCACTCACTTCACTTCGCACCATTCCCTTCCTTACAATACACACACATTTAGGGAGGGGACTGGGCGAGTGGTGACGTGAGACTGACTGTGATGGATGGGTCGCTTCAGATAGTACAGCGGGTTCCTCCTGGCTCCTTCTCTCCCCAGACTCAGGAACCTTTTTGTGACTTTTCTCTAACTGATCAAGGGAGTTCCACCGAGGATCAGTTTGTAAGTCAACACGCACGGATTGAAATGTGGCTCTCTGGTATGTAACCTCATTATCCCACTGGTTTTTTAATCTTATTCTCCAACTTATAAGTCAAAGACTCGGTGGACACCCTCAGAAGCCATATTGTAAGAAATTTCATGATGCTAATGCTATGCTAAGTCACTTCAGTCGTGTCCGACTCTGTGCAACCCCATAGACAGCAGCCCACTCGGCTCCCCCATCTCTGGGATTCTCCAGGCAAGAACACTGGAGTGGGTTGCCATTTCCTTCTCCAGTGCATGAAAGGGAAAAGGGAAAGTGAAGTCGCTCAGTCATGCCCAACTCTTAGCGACACCATGGACTGCAGCCCACCAGGCTCCTCCATCCATGGGATTTTCCAGGCAAGAGTATCGGAGTGGGTTGCCATTGCCATCTCGGGCAAAATATTGACAACTGTTGACTCTAGATTAGTACTATAAACTAGAATATAATGCAAGCTATAGGTATAATTTTAGATATTCCATCAGAGACATTAAAAACAAAAAATAAAGAGAAATTAATATTAATAATTTAAGTTTTAATAATATTTTAACTCATATACTCAATTAGCATTTAAAATGTACTCAACTATTAATGAGTGCTTACATTTTTTTCCATACAAAGGCTTAAAAATCCAGTATTCATTCAACAACTATAGAACACCTCAACTCTTACTAGTCACATTTCAGTGCACAAGTCACACAGTGGATGCTGGTACCACTAAATTAGCATCAGATGGATGAAGGGCACATGTGATGGAGCTCATAGAATCCTTCCCTCTACTCACAGGAGTATCATGATCTACCTTACTTGCAGCTCTATATGGGTCAGCTTGAGATCATCCATATAGCCTTTTGAGAATTAAGCCATTCTTGCAAAACATAGGTGTCTTAAATGCTTTTTTGCTTCAGAGGCTGATGAACTAAGGCTCGGAAAAGCTGGGGAAAGATGGAGCACTGCCAGCAGACAGAACCAGATGTGAGAGGAGAATTGGATATGAGTGAGAAGAGCCCTTCAGCCTGCACGAGATCAAACCAGTCAATCCTAAAGGAAATCAGCATTAAACATTAACTGGAAAGACTGAAGCTGAAGCTCCGATACTTTGACCACCTGACGCAAAGATGTACCTCACTGGAAAAGACCCTGATGATGGGCAAGACTGAAGACAGAAAGAGAAGGGTGTGGTAGAGAATAAGATGGTTACCTAGAATCATTGACTCAATGGACACAAATCTAGTAAATTTTGGGTGCTAGTGAAGGACAGGGGAGCCTTGTGTGCTGACGCCCATGGGGTTACATAGAATTCTACATGAATTAGCAACTGAACAGCGAAAACAAAAGAGCCAGGACGACCTAGGAGTCAGAAGTCACACCTACACAATCAAAGCACCTCTCTGGACTTGCTATGTGCTTTACGTTTGGAACTCGTTGTTTGTACAGGCAAAGAAAGTGAAGTCATCCAGTTGTGTCTGACTCTGCGACCCCATGGACTGTAGCCCACCAGGCTCCTCGGCCCATGGGATTTCCAGGCATGAATACTGGAGTGGGTTGCCGTTTCCATCTCCAGGGAATCTTCCTGACCCAGGCATCAAACCCAGGTCTCCCACATTGTAGGCAGATGCTTTACCGTCTGAACTACCAGGGAAGCCCTTAGTATGAATATAATAAATGTCTTTTAGCTACTTAAACACTATAATATTCAGTGAGAGTTTCTAAAATTTTTACTGTATTTGTATCTATTTACATTTTAAAAAATGAGTGTTAAGAGTACTATCAATTGGAAATAAAAAAGGATCATGTTCTCTTCAAGCAGGAAGAGTCAAGTGCCACAGTCATTCTAGAACTGAGGGTAACAACCTGCCTGTGTTCCTTCTGGTTGATACGTCACACTGGGGCAACCATTGCCAGCTGTCAACCTGATGTTCATTTCTATTCTTTCTTGAATTTACCTGAAGAAAAAAAAAGTCATATATATATATGTATATATAACACTGATGGAAGATATCAAAGAGAACACAAATGAGTGGAGAAATATACCATGTCCATGGATTGGAAGAGCCCAGTATAGTGAGAATGAGTACACTACCCAAAGCAATCTACAAATTCAACACAATCCCTATCAAGCTACCAATAGTATTTTTCACAGAACTAAAACAAATAATTTCAGTTTGTATGGAAAGACAAAAAACCTTGAATATCTAAAGCAATCTTGAAAAAGAAGAATAGAACTGGGGAAATCAACCCTCCTGAATTCAGACTATAGTACAAACCCACAGTCATCAAGAGAGCATGGTACTGGCACAAAGACAGAAATATAGATTAATGGAACAAAACAGAAAGCCCAGAGATTAATCCATGCATCCATGGACACCTTATCTTTGACAAAGGAGGCAAAAATTTACAATGGAGAAAAAAAAAATCTCTTCAACAAGTGGTGCTGGGAAAACTGGTCAATCACATATATTAAAAAAAAAAAAGTGAAATTAGAACACTAGTTCTCACACCATACACAAATATAAATCCAAAATGGATTAAAGATCTAAATGTAAGACCAAAAACTACAAAACTCTTAGAGGAAAACATAGGCAGAACACTCTCTGACATAAATCACAGCAAGATCTGCTATGACCCACCTTCCAGAGTAATGGAAATAAAAACAAACAAGTGGGATCTAATTAAACATAAAAGCTTTTGCACAACAAAGGAAACTATAAGCAAGGTGAGAAGACAGCCTTCAGAATGGGAGAAAATAACAAACAAAACAACTGACAAAGAATTAATCTTCAAAATATACAAGCAGCTCACAAGCTCAACACCAGAAAAATGAACAACACAGTCAAACACTGGGCCAAAGAACTAAACAGACATTTCTCCAAAAAGACATACAGATGGCTACGAAACACATGAAAAGATGCTCAACATCACTCGTCATCAGGGCGATGCAAGTCAACACCACAGCAAGGCACCTCACACCAGTTAGAATGGCTGCCGTCAAAAGTCTATGAGCAATAGGGAGCCCTCTCACACTGTTGGTGGGATGCAGACTGGTACAGCCAATAGGAAGAACAGGGTGCAGAGTCCTTAAAAACTGTAAATGGAATGGCCATACGAGCCAGCAATCCCACTGGGCATACACACCAAGGAAACCAGAATTGAAAGAGACGCGTGCGCCCCAGTGCTCACTGCAGCACTGTTTATGATGGCCAGAACATGGAAGCAACCCAGACGTCCATCAGCAGACAAATGGATAGGAAAGCTGTGGTGCATATACACAATGGAATGTGACTCAGCCACTAAAGAGAATACATTTGAGTCAGTTCTCATGAGGTGGATGAAACTGGAGCCTATTATGCAGATGAAGTAAGTAAGAAAGAAAAACACCAACAGAGTATGTCAACACATCTATATGGGATTTAGAAAGACAGTCACAATGACCCGATACGCAAGGCAGCAAAAGAGAGAAGCCAAGTGTGGGGTGATGCAGGGGAACAGCACCGAGGCAGGTATGCTACCATACGTGAGGCAGACGGCCAGGGCAAGCTGGATACACGAAGCGTGGCACTCAAAGCCGGTGCTCCGGGACGGCCCAGAGGGATGGGGTGGGGAGGGCAGAGAGGGGCCCAGGTCGGGGGACACATGTGTGCCTGTGGCCGATTCCTGTTGATGTATGGCAGGGCCTCCATGGTGCTGTGAGATGATTGTCTTCCAATTAAAATAAATACATAAATATTCTTAAAAAAGCATTTCAATTTGAAATTTAAAGAAAAACTAACAGAACTCCAGTTTTGTTTAAGTGGACATTGCATTCATTCTACAAAACACAAGATATCGTAAGCTTTCCAAGGTGCCCACATCAACAGTTCTGCCCCCGAAGTGTAGGCGTGAGCTCCTATGGATGATGCGTATCTCCCCCCAAAAAGGCAGGCCTCAGTTTGTTTTGTCCTCTTCTCAGTTCCTGATTCATGGAAGTCTCCTGAGGCCCTGGATTGAAGTCAGAAGTGCTGGCAGGAGCAGACGGTTCCACACATACGTAGACGATGACAATGTGTGTCCACATCGTGCTCGTGTCTGTAAGCACACACAGCAGTGGGAGGCTCCACGGCTAGGGCAGACAGAGCACAGGGTGCACACTGACCTTGTTAGACGGACTTCTCTGCCAAGGTGTGAAAACCTTGTTTAAAAAACAAATGAGCTAGAGAACAAGGACCTGCTGCACAGCACAGGCAGCTGCATCCAGTATTTTGGAATATTCTGTAATGGAAGATAATTTGAAGACAATATGTATAACTGAATCACTTTCTGCACACCTGAAACCAACACATTAAAAATCAACTATTCAGTCAAAAAAATTAATGAAAACATACGAAAAGGACATAAGAAACAGTTTCATGAAAATTCTGAAAATTTCTGAGCATTGCAAGAAATAATGACAGCAGTTGATTTTACCGTACTGAATAGAAATGAGCCCATACAGCTATACAGACAAATAGATGCATACGTGCATATATGTACTTACACACACACACACTCACGGAGGAAGAAGGAAGTTTTTTTAAATTGTTTTCTCTTTTTCAGTAAAACACTCATCCTACTAATGTTGAATTAATGAAAGAGTTATTTATTCACTATTTTACAAGGACTTTAAGAGCAATTATTTAGGGAAAAAATCAGCAGAGGAAGTTAAATTCTTGCTGTGGACAACTAAAAGCATCTTCCTCTAGATTACCTAGTAATTATGAATGAACGAAGGGGGAGGTAATTTCATAGTGCATAAATCTGTCAAACACTCCCTCTAACTGAGCAAATGTAATCTCATCAAAGAGACTAACTGTATGTACCTTCTGTTGAACACTCTTGAGAGTCCCTTGGACCACAAGGTCAAACCAGTCAATCCTGAAGTAAATCAACCCAGAATATTCATTGGAAGGACTGTTGCTGAAGGTGAAACTTCAGTGCTCTGGCCAGCTGATGCAGAGCCAACTCATTGGAAAAGACCCTGATGCTGGGAAATTTGAGGGCAGCAGGAGAAGGAGGTGACAGAAGATGAAATGGTTGGATGGCATCACTGACTTAATGGACATGAATTCGAGCAAACTCTGGGAGACAACGGAAGAGAAGCCTGGCATGCTGTAATCCATGGGGTTGCAAAGTCAGACACAACTTAGCAACTGAACAACAGCAACACCTCCTATTGTAACACATTGAGAAGAACACATTACATACTCAGTATCCCTGTTAAAAATGCACTGTCTGAATCCCATCATAAGAATCAGAAAAAAAAAGGAATTCTACAAAACAACTGATCTATATTCCTTAACATTACCAATTTCAAGAGAAACAAAGGAAGACTGAGAAGTTTTTATCAGTTAAAGGAAACTGCAAAATACTGCATTTAGAAAGTTATAGAAAAATGCAGCACCCAGCTTTGTGCTTTGGGACATTATCATAAATACTTGAATATGGAGTGCATGTTAGATAATGGAGTGCAAACAATGGTACAAATTCTCTGAATTTCATAAAGGTCATTAGATTTCTGCAGGAAATGTCCTTTCGCTCAGTAAATACAAGCTGATGACATATGACTACAAGGATCATGGTGTCTGAAAATCCCTCACAAATGGTTCAAAAAACAAAAATGATATGGAGGGCTAACCATTGGTGAATATAGATGAAAGGCATACAGTACTCGTTGGGCTGATCTTTAAAGCTGACAGAACGCATTTTGCAAACTTGATGAACAGGTTATTCAGAAACACATCGTGTGCAAGACAGCAAAAGAGACACGGAGGCAAAGAACAGACTTCTGGGCTCTGTGGGAGCAGGCAAGGGTGGGATGATTTGAGAGAACAGCACTGAAACAGGTATACTGCCACGTGTGAGACCGACGACCAGTCCAGGATCGACGCGGGCACCAGGCACCCGGAGCCCTTGAACTGGGACAGTTCAGAGGGATGGAGGGGGAGGGAGGGGGAGAGGGCTCAGGATGGGGACCTGTGGCTGATTCATGCCGGCAAACGCCACCACGACATTGTAAAACAATTAGCCTCCAATTAAAATAAATAAATTAATTTTAAAAAAGAATTTTAAAAGAATGATCTGATCTATCCAAAGAAAACAACAAGAAACAAGAGCTGAAATGATGACCGAATGGTGCATTAGGTAAAGAATGCTGCTGTATTTCTGCATATCCAAGTCCTCGACCCCGTGGACTGCAGCCCAGCAGGCTCCTCTGTCCATGGGATTTTCCAGGCAAGAACGCTGGAGTGGGGTGCCATCTCCTTCTCCAGGGGACCTTCCTGATCCAGGAACTGAACCCGCATCTCCTGTATTGCAGGCAGATTCTTTACTGCTGAGCCACAGGGAAGCCCAGATAAATACATATCAATTCAAGAAATTATTGCAGAACAAATATTAAAGAATTTCTCTTTCTGATCAAAAAAGAGGGATGGAGAAATCAGAGGAACTTAAATTAGAAGTAAAATTGAACATGTGAGGGCTTATATATGTTACTGAAAAATATAATACACAGTTCTGTGCTATTAATAAATTTACACATATTGGTTTTAATCACTAATAAGATTAATACAAACTACCAAAATTCACACAGCTTTATTAAAACTCAATTTTGTAAACTTAAAAAGGAGTGTTTTCTTTCAAGTGCTACTCACTGAGCTTTTACACACACATATGATTTGTATATACATACACACACAATAATTCTGGACCTTCGTGAGCTTTGTTTATCATTCCTTGAAATATTGATCCCCATCACACATGTTAATCCAGAATTTTTAAAATAGATTCTCTAGTCATACTTAAATATAATACTTACATAAAACCCAACAAAGATAAAATAAGTACAGGTCCAACTCACTCATAAATACAGATGGCAGATTATATTTAGTAGCATATTAGAAGATAATAAACCATTATAAAAGGACTACTTCAAAAGAATAGTGATTAGTATTAAAAATAAGCTTTATGTCATAAATTATATCTCAATAAAACTGGTTATTTTTAACGTATGACCCAATCTAACATTCACGGATGTTGTTTAGTTCCTAAGCTGTGTCTGACTCTTTTGCAACCCCATGGACTGTAGCCCACCAGCCTCCCCTGTCCATGGGATTTTCCAGGCAAGAACACTGGAATGGGTTGCCATCTCCTTCTCCAGGGGATCTTCCAGACTCAGGAACTGAACTCGTGTCTTCTGAACTGACAGGTGAATTCTTTACCACTGAGCCACCAGGAATGGCCACAAGCTGTATAATCATATCAAATATTTATATATGCACAATGAAGTCATGTACACTGATTGGCATGGACATAGACTATATGAAATGCAATAGTAGTTGGTGACAGATTTATGGTGGCCATTTTCTCCTATGTGCCTTTTCTTTCTTTGTATTATTAAAATTGCCTGCCAATAATATAAGACAACATCAGAATACCATGAAGAAAGATGTGTGTAGTACTGTTCAGATCCTCAATAGGAATTAAATGATCAAACACGTATTTTACAGAGAAAAGGGCCAAAAAGTTTTAGTAATTTTGTATCTGAAGCCCATCAGTCTATATAAGCTTCTTTAGGAATGCTTGCTAAGCCCCGGAAGGATTGCCTGATCATCATCAGTTGCAAAGCCACAAAATGAAGTAGCAGTCTCAAAACTGTCTCCGAATCTTGATATTCATATTGCTTCTGATTTAGCCATTTTTAATCCTCCACACTCTCTTTTAATGATAGTTCATTTACTGCAAGCTGATTTAAATAAAAAGATATCATATCAGTGATGGTTTTCTCTCCAAAGTTCCCCAGTTATTTTTAGAATGGGTAAATAAAATGTTGAATTTTCAAATAAAATTTTCTCTTTGGCCAAAAAAGAAGGCATTTTCTTAATACATTTTGGATTACATTATTCATCTTGAAACAAGTCCTATAAAATTTGATGGTTGGATTTCATAATCTTATTTTGTAACAAAGCAGACATCCTATCCATTTAAATTTATAGACATTTCATACAAGACATCAATTCTGACAACGTTCCCTGGTGACTCGGCGGCAAAGAATCTGCCTGCAATTCAGGCGCCTCTGGACCTCTGGCAATCCACTCCAGCACTCCTGCTGGGAAACCCCAAGGACAGGGAAGCCCGGAGGGGTACAGCCTGTGGGTCACAGAGTCAGACAGGACTGCGTGACTAAGCGAATCAACGTGAGGAGACGGTTCTGCCCTCTTTGAGAACTGCACTTCATTTACCCAGTGTCACTAACACTCTACTGAAGTCTCTAGAGCACATGTAAAAATAGCATCAACGTGTTTTTTCCTTCCTTATGGTTAATAGAAAAAGAGGTAAATTTCATTATTATGCAATTACATTTTAAATTATTTCCAGAATATGAATATGAAAAACTTATCTGGAAATTTACTGAACTGGAATTAATTAGTATTCTGATATCATTCCTAATGTGCTGCTGCTCAATTGTTTGAAAATGAATGAAGAGAAGAAAAACTGAGCTTTGAACACTGAATGATCTATTGACTGGCTAATTAACGTGCTGGGCCATTTCATTAGCATTCAGATGTTTTAAATAGATTGACAAAGTTCCTTCAATTTCATAGCCTGCTGAAAGACAGGGAACTAGAGGCCCAGCCTGGCAGAGCGGCGGGGCAGGGCCTGAGGGTGAGCCAGGGGCGCAGCGTGGCAGAACGGCGGGGCAGGGTCTGAGAGTGAGCCAGGGGCCCAGCCTGGCAGAACAGCGGGGCAGGGTCTGAGAGTGAGCCAGGGGCCCAGCCTGGCAGAGCAGAACGGCGGGGCAGGGTCTGAGGGTGAGCCAGGGGCCCAGCCTGGCAGAGCAGAGCGGCGGGGCAGGGTCTGAGGGTGAGCCAGGGGCCCAGCCTGGCAGAGCAGAACGGCGGGGCAGGGTCTGAGGGTGAGCCAGGGGCCCAGCCTGGCAGAGCAGAACGGCGGGGCAGGGTCTGAGGGTGAGCCAGGGGCCCAGCCTGGCAGAGCAGAACGGCGGGGCAGGGTCTGAGGGTGAGCCAGGGGCCCAGCCTGGCAGAGCAGAACGGCGGGGCAGGGTCTGAGGGTGAGCCAGGGGCCCAGCCTGGCAGAGCAGAACGGCGGGGCAGGGTCTGAGGGTGAGCCAGGGGCCCAGCCTGGCAGAGCAGAACGGCGGGGCAGGGTCTGAGGGTGAGCCAGGGGCCCAGCCTGGCAGAGCAGAACGGCGGGGCAGGGTCTGAGGGTGAGCCAGGGGCCCAGCCTGGCAGAGCAGAACGGCGGGGCAGGGTCTGAGGGTGAGCCAGGGGCCCAGCCTGGCAGAGCAGAACGGCGGGGCAGGGTCTGAGGGTGAGCCAGGGGCCCAGCCTGGCAGAGCAGAACGGCGGGGCAGGGTCTGAGGGTGAGCCAGGGGCCCAGCCTGGCAGAGCAGAACGGCGGGGCAGGGTCTGAGGGTGAGCCAGGGGCCCAGCCTGGCAGAGCAGAACGGCGGGGCAGGGTCTGAGGGTGAGCCAGGGGCCCAGCCTGGCAGAGCAGAACGGCGGGGCAGGGTCTGAGGGTGAGCCAGGGGCCCAGCCTGGCAGAGCAGAACGGCGGGGCAGGGTCTGAGGGTGAGCCAGGGGCCCAGCCTGGCAGAGCAGAACGGCGGGGCAGGGTCTGAGGGTGAGCCAGGGGCCCAGCCTGGCAGAGCAGAACGGCGGGGCAGGGTCTGAGGGTGAGCCAGGGGCCCAGCCTGGCAGAGCAGAACGGCGGGGCAGGGTCTGAGGGTGAGCCAGGGGCCCAGCCTGGCAGAGCAGAACGGCGGGGCAGGGTCTGAGGGTGAGCCAGGGGCCCAGCCTGGCAGAGCAGAGCAGCGGGCAGGGCCTGAGGGTGAGCCAGGGGCCCAGCCTGGCAGAGCAGAGCAGCGGGCAGGGCCTGAGGGTGAGCCAGGGGCCCAGCCTGGCAGAGCAGAGTGGCGGGCAGGGCCTGAGGGTGAGGACTCTGAGGGCCCCGTGGCTCTCGGCTGCTGACCGTCTCTCACGGGTGCCAGTCGCCCGAGGACAGGCGCAGGACAGGCGTGGCCGTCTCTTAAGGCAAATCGCCACTGTCAGTGCTTCGTAGTGAAGAAGGAGAGTTCTGTTTGGCAGCTTCTTAAATGGAGAGCCTGGAACGAAATGACTGGACCCACCCTGCGTGCAATCAGACGCTTCCCACCAGAGACACACACGGAGGGCGCTGGCCGCCGAGACACGGCCTTTCTGCCACCCACTGGTTGGCGCTGGCCGAGTGCCCTCCAGCCCTCACCTCCGCCCGCGCGTGCCTGGCAGGTGCGTCGGATGGGATTCCAGTCCATCTATTCCTGGTTCTCTTCTTGGCTCCTCCCGCTCCTCCTCTTCTCCCAGCAAAGCTCCCGCTGCAAAGAGCCGGTCTCCTCACTCTTCCTCGGTCTCCTTCCCGACTGCGGTCGCCGATGCGTTTTGTAGCTCTCACCGTCTCTCGCTCAAAGCAGGGCTTAGTAGGGGCTCCCCTGGTGGCCCAGGGGTGTGCACTCCGCGCTCTTGCTCTGGGGGCCTGGGTTTGATCTGAGGTCAGGGAGCTGGAGCCACATGCTGCAATTAAAACCCTGTGCAGCCAAACTCTTAAAAAAGTTTAAAAAATAGAAAATTTTTTTAAAAAAGGACTTTATAATCATTGAAGCATTATCTATTCTGTGTAATCATTTTGGGAGATAGCATTTTTGTTCTTAAAATGGGATCTATTTTCAATGTGGTACTTCGTGTTTGTATAAAAAGAGGATATGGAAAAAATTTAATTACTCAATCACTCATGAACCAAAGAAGAAAATGTCTAATTATGCAATCATTAATATTCCTCAAATAGGTCATCAAACAGGATCTCTTCCTAAAATCCAACCTATGATTTCCTTCCTGCAGTGATACTTAGCCAAGTATGCTGTGTGGCAAGCCCTAGGGCCACAAGGAGAAAAACAAACAAGCAAAAGATCTCGCCTTCAAGGACCTCCAGTACAGGTGGGAATGCAGTCAGCAGATTAGTAGATAGCCCCAGCAGAATCACACATTGTGCTGGGCACAAAGGAGAAAACAGGGCCTTATGCTGGAGGATAAAAGGTAGACCCTTTAAACCGGAACTCTTCTTTGAAGAGACGACATTTCAGCCTGAGATTAGGGTTAGATGAAGGTCATCAAACAAAAGTCAGAGGATAGTTTTTGGTTTTGTTTGTTTTTTTTAAGAGGGAACGGTGGGTAAAGAGTGCCTGGTATATCCAACACACTGGCAGAAAGCAGGTGAGACTTGGAGGGGTTAGCAAGCAGCAAAGGGCTTCACAATGAGCTTGCCTTTGCAGCCCAGCCAGGTCCTGCAGGGTCTTGTCAGACACAAGGAGGTGTTTAGATTTCATTCAGGCGAGTTATTTATACATTTCATTTCTGCATTTTTTCTAATATGTAACACAGATGCTGAAGGTACACAGAGCGTCAACGCAGATGTAGCCGCTGTAACAGCCAGCACAGGCGAGGAACACCACCCTGCCAGCGTCCAGAACACCCTGCCAGCCCCTTGCCACTTGAAGCCACCTTCCCTTCCCGTCACAGGTGACTGCTATCTTGACTTTCGTAGCAGTCATTTCTTACTTTTCTTTACACTTGTCCCACGTGAGTATGAGCTGATAAACACAATAGCTCAGGTTTCCAGATTTGTGAGCTTTACACGTGTGAGACTGCCTTTGTATCAGTCTGTGTCTGGCTTCTTTTGATAAGTATTGTTGATACAAGTTCAAGAGCATGGATGAATTCCCATCCATGCTGTTGCAGGAAGCTGTCATTTACTCATTTTTTATGGTTCTAGAGTGGTCCACTGCATGTCTATCCCTCCATTTAATGTTCGAATCCATTCCACTGTGGACGTACCTTGGGTTTATCTTTTTTTTGGCGGGGGGGGTATTGTGAACATTGCTGATGTGAACACCACCATCCTTGTCTCTGCTGTATATAGACACTCATTCTTAATGCTTTTAGGAAGAAAACTAGGGCATGTCTTCAACTATAATAGGCCATGCTTCTTTTTTTTTAAGTCATTTTACCGATTAAAGCTTGTACCAAGTGTGCAATCTCAGTGCTCCACAGCCTTGCCACCAACTGGTATAGCCATCCTTTTCAATTTTAGCCTTTACAGTGACTGCTTTCACTTTTCAAAAGATTATTATGGATGTTGCATAACAGAAAAAAGTAAAGCAGGCAGACAAGACAGGTTCTGAAACTGGAACAAACAGGGTTTGCTGATAGACTGAATACAGAGGATTAAGAAAAGGGAAATGTCAGGTATGGATTTCATGTTTCCGGCTTTAAGAATCGGCTAATGATGGTGCTAGTTTCTGAGAGAGAAAACTGGAAAACTGGGAATCAAATAGAGATGGAGGAGGAAAGTATCATTTATGTGGACGTGTCACATGTGAGATGTTCATTAGATTTCTACTTGACGTCAAGTAGGTATTTCAGTATACAGGTCTGGAGCTCAGAGTGGTCGTTAAGAATTACTGTAAAATTTTATACAGTTTTTTGCTATTTAGGGAATAATATTATTTACAGAGAAAATACAGATAAGCAAAAAAGACAGTGTAAAGTTTAGCCTTGAGAGCTCTATCATTTTATAGATGACAGAAAGCAGCAGCTGGTAAGAAAGGAAGCAAACCAAGATGTGCCTTAAAAGGGAGAGTTTCAGAGAGAGATGAATACATGCTGTCAGCGCGCTAGGTGCACACAGTCCTGTGGGCTTGTCGGCACAGAGGTTGTCGACCGGGAGACGGATTTAGTGTCCCAGTAGGAAGATAAGCAGGATTATAATCCTGCTTGAAGAAAACTTCAGAAAGCCACACACTCTAAAATTGTTTTCCAGTTGTCTGAATAGAAAGAGGAGTCGGAAAATGGGTCACTGAAGGAAGAAGAAGCGTGAAGGCAAGTTTTTACAAAGATGAAAAGTACTAGAATTTTTATATTCTTATAGTGGTCCACTGTGTGTTACTCAGTCGTGCCCAACTCTTGGTGACCCTGTGGACTGCAGCCCGCCAGGCTCCTCTGTCCATGGGATTCTCCAGGCAAGGATACTGGAGCGGGTCACCTCTCCTTCTCCAGTGATGGTCTAGTAATGACAGGCAAATCGAAGATGCCAAAGAAAAAGGAGGGAAGAAAAGGAGCAGCACCCTAGTGAAGGGCAGAGTGATGCAGGTCCAGAGCAAAAATGAAGGGCTGCCTTTGAGAGAAGCAGGCGTGTATTCTCCTGTCGCTGATTAAGCATGATGAGAACTGATGGGCGATGCAGGGAGACGTGGGAGAGAACTGGCGAGGACGTTCCTGGAGGCTTCCATTCTCTAAAGAAAGTGTGAGTTTTTCAGGTGCTAGAGAGGAGATAGTGATTATAAGGTCCATGAAAAAAGAAAGGAAAGAACTTACTCTTACCAGGAAAATATACTAGGACTGGGAGCTGTGATCCTATGTGTTCTGTAAGCATGATTTAAAACAAACACCAGTCATAGAGGCTGATTTCTCCAGCAATGTCCAGGGATTGATGTGCTTGCAGGAACATGGCTAAGTTAGCTGCAAGTTACAGGAAAACGGATGCGTGGTGGGTGCAACAAACAGGGGCTTCTTTTTTTTCTCTTACATAATGGAAAGTCTGGAGGTAACATAGTTGTTGCTATTGACTCAGCAGCTGCTTAAACAATGTCATCATGGATGCAGGCTGTTTCTCCCTTCACTTCTATGCTTAGCCTGTGGGATTCTATCTTCAGTGCATCAGCAATCATAGCAATAAAAAGAAGAAAGGGTCTTCACCAGTCTCAGTAATTTTCTTTCAGGAAAACAAAGGATTTCCGAGAAACGCCCACCAGACTTCAACTCACATTATCAGTGGCTAGACCTGTGGCACGTGGTCAAGGGAGCCTGGCTGCAAGGGAACCAGGAAGAGAGAGTACGTAGCCGCCATACACTGTTGCCCGGAATGAAATCGTGGCTTTGTTAGGAAGGATGAGAGAACGTATAAATGCTACTTGAATACTCATGCTTGCCACACAAGAAGACAGTAGATGTTTGAGTTCAACCACATTGGAGAATACTGGGCTAATTTAACAGAGGAGGAAAGAGAAAAGAGATCAATGATGTCTGCAAGAGAGAGGTTCTCTTTAGTGCTAAAAGAATGAAACTGGCCACCACAAAGCGAAAATAAAAATAAAACATTGTGTTGAGAGTAATTTGCAAAGAAAAGCTCAAAGACAATTCTTACCTAATGCCTCTACTTTTGACAAAAATATACTGATTTGCACATATATTTTAATTGCTATTTCTAGTATTTACTTTTTTAAAAATAGTAAAACTCCTAGAACATACCTTTATCTAAAACAAAATAACAATCAGTCCAGCCAATATCTGAGGAAGGCTAACTTTAAATGCACTCATTCTGAAATATTAATATTTGTTACCATCCTGTGGTTTGTTTTAATTAGTCAGAATGAAACATGGTATGTATCTGCCTTCAAATTGCCACTTTCCTCTTGGTGATTTGGATTGTTTTTATGATGAAGGTAGCAATTTTGTGTATCAGTAAAGTTGCGTGACAGTAAAGTTGTGTAACAGTAAAGTTGTTCAACAATAAAGTTCTTTACAAGCTGAGACACCAGGGATTAAAAGATAATTTAAAAACAAAGAATGATACTCGGCTGTGCTATTCTGTACTGACTGACTCAATCAATCAGTCGTTTGCTGCCACTGCTGCTGCTAAGTCGCTTCAGTCATGTCTGACTCTGCAACCCCAGAGATGGCAGCCCACCAGGCGCCCCCATCCCTGGGATTCTCCAGGCAAGAACACTGGAGTGGGCTGCCATTTCCTTCTCCAATGCATGAAAGGGAAAAGTGAAAGTGAAGTCGCTCAGTCGTGTCCAACTCTTTGAGACCCCATGGACTGCAGCCTACCAGGCTCTGCCACCCCTGGGATTCTCCAGGCAGGAGTGCTGGAGTGGGGTGCCGTCACCTTCTCCGATCAGTTGTTTAGAACCATCCAAACAACATATATTCTTACCCGTGTCTCTCACAACAATGGCATCACCTAAGCAACTCCGAGATGCTCTTGAATATCCTGTGACTCAGCTGCTGGTCCACCTATTGTGATGATGACTATTTCATGTACAATTTGCTGATAAAATGGTCTTCAGCAACAGAAACACACATGCAAATTGTTACCCATCAGAGTTTGATTGTAGGGTAACGCAAACCCAGTCAGACACACCCAAAACAAGTGGTGTAGCAATTCTAAGTTTTAGATAAATGACGGTAGCTTCTTATCTTTAGTGCTCACATTCCAAAGGGTAGCTATGACTGTCCTGGAAGAATGAACCGATCTTGCCACAGCCTGGGCCACAGCCTGGGCCTACTGCTGGGGCAATAATGACAGTGATGAAGGTGAACGCTAACATGCGTCCAGAGTCTGCTCTGTGCCAAGGGCTTTATTAGGGGCTCTGCGCGCCTTGTCTCATCCAGTCCTCACTACAGCCACGTAAGGTTCACGTGAGAATCCCCCTTCTTCTACAGAGGGAACCACAGCTGGTATAGATTTAGTAACCTTCCGAAAATGACAGACCCACAATGAGATGAAGTTAAGACTGGAAGTCAGGCGGTCAGATTTCAGAGTCAAGGATTTTGATAATTTTGTCACTACTCCTCAATGTGCAGGTAGAATACTGGGCTAATTTAACAGAGGAGGAAAGAGAAAAGAGATCAATGATGTCTGCAAGAGAGAGGTTCTCTTTAGTGCTAAAAGAATGAAACTGGCCACCACAAAGCGAAAATAAAAATAAAACATTGTGTTGAGAGTAATTTGCAAAGAAAAGCTCAAAGACAATTCTTACCTAATGCCTCTACTTTTGACAAAAATATACTGATTTGCACATATATTTTAATTGCTATTTCTAGTATTTACTTTTTTAAAAATAGTAAAACTCCTAGAACATACCTTTATCTAAAACAAAATAACAATCAGTCCAGCCAATATCTGAGGAAGGCTAACTTTAAATGCACTCATTCTGAAATATTAATATTTGTTACCATCCTGTGGTTTGTTTTAATTAGTCAGAATGAAACATGGTATGTATCTGCCTTCAAATTGCCACTTTCCTCTTGGTGATTTGGATTGTTTTTATGATGAAGGTAGCAATTTTGTGTATCAGTAAAGTTGCGTGACAGTAAAGTTGTGTAACAGTAAAGTTGTTCAACAATAAAGTTCTTTACAAGCTGAGACACCAGGGATTAAAAGATAATTTAAAAACAAAGAATGATACTCGGCTGTGCTATTCTGTACTGACTGACTCAATCAATCAGTCGTTTGCTGCCACTGCTGCTGCTAAGTCGCTTCAGTCATGTCTGACTCTGCAACCCCAGAGATGGCAGCCCACCAGGCGCCCCCATCCCTGGGATTCTCCAGGCAAGAACACTGGAGTGGGCTGCCATTTCCTTCTCCAATGCATGAAAGGGAAAAGTGAAAGTGAAGTCGCTCAGTCGTGTCCAACTCTTTGAGACCCCATGGACTGCAGCCTACCAGGCTCTGCCACCCCTGGGATTCTCCAGGCAGGAGTGCTGGAGTGGGGTGCCGTCACCTTCTCCGATCAGTTGTTTAGAACCATCCAAACAACATATATTCTTACCCGTGTCTCTCACAACAATGGCATCACCTAAGCAACTCCGAGATGCTCTTGAATATCCTGTGACTCAGCTGCTGGTCCACCTATTGTGATGATGACTATTTCATGTACAATTTGCTGATAAAATGGTCTTCAGCAACAGAAACACACATGCAAATTGTTACCCATCAGAGTTTGATTGTAGGGTAACGCAAACCCAGTCAGACACACCCAAAACAAGTGGTGTAGCAATTCTAAGTTTTAGATAAATGACGGTAGCTTCTTATCTTTAGTGCTCACATTCCAAAGGGTAGCTATGACTGTCCTGGAAGAATGAACCGATCTTGCCACAGCCTGGGCCACAGCCTGGGCCTACTGCTGGGGCAATAATGACAGTGATGAAGGTGAACGCTAACATGCGTCCAGAGTCTGCTCTGTGCCAAGGGCTTTATTAGGGGCTCTGCGCGCCTTGTCTCATCCAGTCCTCACTACAGCCACGTAAGGTTCACGTGAGAATCCCCCTTCTTCTACAGAGGGAACCACAGCTGGTATAGATTTAGTAACCTTCCGAAAATGACAGACCCACAATGAGATGAAGTTAAGACTGGAAGTCAGGCGGTCAGATTTCAGAGTCAAGGATTTTGATAATTTTGTCACTACTCCTCAATGTGCAGGAGAAAGTCACACCTCAGAATCATTTTCCTAATTGACATGTGTCAAAAATATATTAAGTGAGGGGCACCCAATTTGAAACCCCAATTCCTAAACTCCCAATTGTCCAGGCAGAAGAGCATTAAAAACTTCCTGACTCATCTCTCTAGACGGATAAAGTCAGCCATGCCTATGTGCTCAGTCATGTCTGACTCTTTGCCACCTCTTAGACTGGAGCCCGCCAGGCTCCTCTGTCCATGGGATTCCCCAGGCAAGAATACTGGAGTGGGCTGCCCTTTCCTCCTGCAGAGGATCTCCCCGACCCTGGAATAGACCCCTGTCTCCTATGTCTCCTGCACTGGCAGGCAGACTCTTCACCACTGAGCCACCCCGGAAGACTTAAAGTCAGCCTGCAATCATCAGATGCCTATTTCTCTGCAATCTGGGAGATACATTCTCAAGAGGAATTTGTTGGAGGGATAGAGAAAACAATGATGTTGAGAAAAATCTTCCCGAATCTGAAACTTACATAGATTTATAAATTTAACGTATGCAGCATCTCGTCTCAGAACTTAATTCCAAGAGGAAAATGCTAGAATTTCAAATTATTTGCAACTTCTCGATAATCATAATCTCCTTTTAATTTTTCCAGCTGCTCTATATTTATATTTCTGTGGGTGCTGTGCATTTTCTCCCTCTAAGAGGAAAGGACACAGAAAATAATATCAGAGCTCCCACAGAGTCATAAAGTGATAAGTGCTGCTACTAAATCTTAGCGCTTACTTCATGCGATTGGATTGAACGGACAAACTCGAGGCAGGCATATATTTCAACAGTTCTTCAGTCCTGTGGTCATTTATTTCCACATTGGATATGCCATTTACATTTAGACCAGGCACCCATTTTCATTTTCCTCAAGTGCTGTTAACGCAACAGCCTATATGATACAGTAACTCTGAATTTTCCTGATGACCCATCTTTACTTGTTAGGGAGACACTTGCCAAAACCCACTGCATTCTAAAGTATTATCGAAGATGTCACAGGAAACCACACAAGTTGAAACTGTTTTATTTCCTCTTATTCATCTTCAGGCTGTGATGCAAATATGACAGCATGGAATGCACAGAGGCACTGTAAACAGTGCCGTTTTTAGAAAAATAGCATCCCCTCCTGCCCTGGTTCACCAGTTCACATTCAGCGTAGGATAGCTGGCTGTGAAAACAGTGTTAAAAATCATATCAATGATTTTTTTAAAAAAAACACCACTTTCCATTATGAAAAATACCCTCAGTTAGCTAACTGCCAAACTTCAGTGAACTTGGCATTTAGTAGAATATCTATTATGTAGATTTGTAAATGGTAAACTGAATACCACACAACACACACAAAAAAGGTAATTTAAATTACAAGTTATGTGCATATAAACACAAACTTTTGTTTATTAAAATTTCTTAAACGTTTTGGGAAGGTGGTGAATTTGGTGCCCTAAAACACCCACAGATACGTCACAAAAAAAAGGACTATCCATTGTTCCATAATACCTGCTTCTGCAACATAAGTTAACTCCTATGCAAACAGGAAATGCAGGATGACGTCGGCGCCATGTCTGAGCACAGCTGCAAGCTGTCCCGTCACCACGCGCAGGGCGGGCTGCAGAGGGACTGCAGTGATGCCCACTCACTGCTGCTCTTCTCTGTGCTTCACTGGCTTCGGGGTCTGTCTTGGAAATGGTTTTTGCACCGATCTCTCCACTCTTAATGCATTTTTCTATGAATCTGATTTTGCAGCTTCAATCCACCTTTCATTCTTTTCTAATGAGATTTCTTCACTTGTTTTAAAGACACAAAATTCTATGCTTACTGTAATAGTTCTTTATTAAGATGTAACAGCTTTGTACTTCTATTTGGTTTTTCTAGAATTAGCATTGTCTTTACTGTTGTTCTGATTACATATCCACATGGTTGGAATGCTTTGCCTAACCTTATTTTCACCGTAAGCTCCATTATATTTACTAAGTAGTTCTTTTAAGTTTTTTGGAAGAAATAGCATCTCTGAGCAGTATGAACTGAATATGGCTCATATAAAGACTCTTGAGATATCTCTCTTCCCTTTAATTCAAGGATGTGAGCACCTTTCACAGTGACTGGCCTGCTCTCATCTTAGCACAGTGAACCGGGTAATTCCCCTTTTTGTCTCAACGCCTGTGAAAAACCGGGGCCTTGCGTGGGCTCTGCCACTGTGTCACGTCCAGCTGTTCGCACCCCCACAGACTTAGCCCGCCAGGCTCCTCTGTCGGTGGAATTTCCCAGGTAAGAATATTGGAGCGGGCTGCCATTTCCTCCTCCAGGGAATCTTCCTGGAGGATCTAAACTGTCTAAACTGTGCCTCTGTGTCTCCTGTATTCACGGGTGGATTCTTAGCACTGTGCCACTTGAGAAGCCCAACTGGGGCCATATCTTCCTAGAAAATTCATGGGATTTGATAACACACATTTTTGTATTCAACTCATTACTGGCTCCATTTCTTTTGTATTGATGATGGTGGATGTTGCTTTTTCATCTTTCTTCTCACATTTCTTTTATAACCCTGTTACTTAATATAGATATATCTTTCTAAACTGGCATTAATATTTTCTAAAGACATGAGAGAGGTTCTATGCACATATACACACATATTTACACACACATACTCACATAGATACATACACCCATACAGACAGATTTACTCTGTATTTAAAACTACGTGGTTATTTAAATAGATTTTGAATGGAAGTAGTTAGCAGACGTCATCTGGAATTAAACAGAAAAGACCAACTGATTAGCTGTGTCTTTACAGCTTTTCCACTGTTGTCTTGGAATTGTGGAGAGAATGCCTCTACCACCCTGCCACAGTGCCATTTGTCACACTGGAAGAGAGCCAACAATCCCAACAAGGCATCCAGATTCATTAAGCAGTCCGTGCATTATTTCAAAGTCCCTAACTTACCCCCCAGTGCGTATTAACAGACTACGGGAACCTGAGTCAGCACGTCATAAACTTTGTGTGTGCACACAAACAAGAGTGAAGAGTGGGAAGCACAGAGTGTTCTGGTTGTAAAAGAAAGGCATTACCAAGATGCAGGACACAAAGAACTTCAGGAACTTACAGTGTTTCAGTTACACAAAAGCCCAGCAAAAGCCCAAAATGCACACCAGACAAAGGCTGGGCCACTTTGACCAACAAGGGATGACACTGTCATTTTCACATATTTCCACCTGTTGGTTGAGCAAATGCTCGGTGCCCGCCCTAACAGTCGCGCACCCCTCGGCGCACACTCCCCCACAGGCTGTGCGCTGGGCTCAGCTTCCTCCCTTCAGAGGCAGTTCAGTCAGCGTCATCGGTGCCTCTCCATCCTCGAATCTCTTTGCCCCAGAGTAGGTGCAGGGACATCTGAGGGGTGAATTCAGGCAGAATGCTTTTTATTTTTTTTATGTTCAACTTATTGGCAAAGCTTTATTCTTAGAAAATCCTTACTCACAGTAACCTAAGTTTGAATTTGTTTATAATGTTTCTAGGGATGTTAGTCTTTAGCTCCATTATTTGAATTTTTTGCCCACTAGTAAAAAATTAGGCAGAAACAATTTATATATTACAAAGCTACAGTAATTAAAACAGTACCGTATTGGTGTAAAAACAAGCACTCAGATCAATGGATCAGAATAGAAAAAGACAAATACCCTACAACCTCTCTTATCTGCAGAATCTAAAAGATATATTAATAAGCTCCTAGATACAGAGAAGAGACTGGTGACTGCCAGAGGCAGGGTATGAGAGGTGGGAGAAATGGGTGAAGGGGACAAAAAGTAAAAAACAAATATATTAATTAACTGGTGCTTTCCATCAACTGATAAATGCAGAAAGAAGGATGGAATCAGCCAGTCACTGTTTGGCAACATCATCAGATTGAGCCAAGGGAAATCAATGGTTATAGAGCTACTCATCGGATTTTGATGAGGGAGTTTGTGTTTTTATAATCTTCATGTGCCTCCCCACAAAATACACAGTAATTGCAAATAGAAAAGAGCATCTTTTGGTTGGAAAACTCGGGAAGTGATCAAAGTGGACAGGAGGAGGACTGGGGCAAGCTGGAATCATGGACCACGTGACAGGGTTAGTGAGGAGGACACAGTCACAACGCCTGTGCTGTCTTACGGTGACATTCCTGCCAATTATGCGTCAGTTGCTCAGGCGTGTCCAACTCTTCGAGACCCCGTGGACTGTGGCCCACAAGGTTCCTCTGTCCATGAAATTCTCCAGGCAAGAATGCTTTAGTGGGTTGCCGTGCCCTCCTCAGGGGATCTTCCTGACCCAAGGATCTAACTCACATCACCTGCATTGCAGGCAGATTCTTTACCACCTGAACCACCAAACCAAGGGAGCCCAGCTGTGCACAGCAGCAAATTATAAGGAAATGTCTGACAAACCAAACTTGAAAGACATTTTAAAAAATGACTCATTTGTAAGTTTCCAAATTGTCAAATCAATGTCACAAAAGTCAAGGAGAGACTTGGGAAATATTCCAGATTGAAGGAGACTTAAAAATTCAATACAATACATGATTCTTGGATTGAATTCTTTTGCTATAAATGACATTATTGAAACAACTGAAGAAATCTGAAGAGGGTGCATAAATTAGATGGCAGTAATACGTCATTGTTAATGACTTGAATTTAGCGGCTGCACTGCGATTATGGAGAATAACGCAGGATGCGCACGACAGTGCTCGGAGGTGATGGGGCGACTTGCTCTCACTCAGTATGCAGGAAAGACAGTCTTTGCACTAGGCTTTCTGTGAGTGAGAGCGGATTTCTAGATAGAAAAGAAAGTCTACTGATACCACCCTACACTCTGTGAACAACGCAGCCAGTATATTAGTTAATAAAAGTCAAGACAAAACAACGTAGGATCACTCTAACACTGGTCACAAGTTCTTTCCTAATTGACCAGCATTTTCTACTTCTGCCTCAAAAATCCACCTGTCACTTAGCAAACACTTATGGGCCAGGCCCTGTGCAGCGCTCACTATTCCAAAGATGAGCCAGATGGGCCTGGCTCCCGCCGGCACAGAGCCTGCCTTTGGGAGAGAGACTGATTGATTGATTTCCCAGTATTAGGGTCTACTGAGGTCATGCAGAATCTTAAGTGAGAAATTAATGGAAAAAGGAGTTCTGCTTTCCCTTTTTCTCTATCCACTTCTATTATTGTGTCACTTACCTTCATATCCTGGTAATAATAAATACAAAAGCTAAAAATAAATGTTCCAACACATTCTTGATCTTTTTAAATGTGGATAAACTTTTGATCATTTTAGGTGGTTTGGAGAAGTCCATTCTATACAGAAATTGCTATCCCAGAAAACTGACTCTGTGACCACTTTCCAGGATGCCTAGGGGGAAAAAATCAGATAAAGGAAAACATATTTAATTACTTTTTCTTCCAGGCAAGGAGAGAATACAAAGCAAAGGAAATAGACGTTATGTCCTCTTACTATTTTGGTGGAAATAAGGCATAATGGAAAAAGTAACAGTACCGAAGTGGAAATGCCTTTGAGAAAACTGATGACAGATTCATAAGAATGATGAGTTACAGACGATGCTCAAGAATGTCAGGGCACATCCTGAGCTCTGTGTACAGAAACACAGGCTTTATGACCTGACTGCACATCGTGATATGCGTGTGCCCAGCCTGTTCCAGTGGTTCATTTTGCTTTGTTTTTATAGAATAAAATGACAAACAAGTCTTCTCTTTGCATTATTAGAAGGAAATTTCAAGACCACTGTATCAAAAAAGGACACCAGGCTTCTTTTGTGTTAGGTTTTAACTAATATGACTTTCAGATTACAGAAATAATACACGCTCATTGTGGAAAATGCGGAAAATCATCATAGAGAAAGGAAATACTGACTTATACTGTCACTCAGTCACTGAATATTTACCTATAATGTGCTTGTCTGCATTGTACGTATGTCATGTAAGTGTGTGTCTAATATAAAATTTAGTTCATAAAATCATAAACACTCTTGTAAGCACTGATGGCAATTTTTTTTTAAATAGAGTAATTCATTGAACACCATAATTATTCCAACTAAGCCTTTATATATGGGACATTAAAATTGCTTCAGTTTCTTATTGCAAGTAATACAATAATACATTAATATATAATAATTGAGAATTTAATTATTAACTATGTTATCACAGATTCACTGAAATGGAATTGCTGAGTCATGGGTTAGATTTGTTTTTATATGTACTGTATGTTTCTCCACTTTTATTTCCCACTTTTTAAGAAAGGAGTAAGTAGAATGCTGAAGCATTTTGGAATTGAGAGTAACAGTAAAATGCCTACTCATTTTCTATCGCTCTTAAAATGATACAAAGCCATGGAAGACTCCAAGTCCCGGAAGTAATAAGAAATCTTAAAGAAATGTGCAACGTGTACTTGGAGAAATAAAAAAAGAAAAATGAGAGATGAACTCTAACTTCTCTATGGTGATCTCTACACAGGGAAGGCATTTATAGGAGTTTTAGGAATGGGATGAGAAAAGATAGAAAGCACCAGCTAAGTGTTACAGTATTTTAAAAAATAAAGATGAAAGGGAATGTTAAGACTTCCTAGGCATGAATTAATATATTTAGGTGGAAAAATTAATATTTTTGGACAAGATCCATTTTCGAAATGAAAACAGCAAATATATTTAAGTTTTTAAGAAGTCTCCTTTCTAGTTGTTTTTTTTTTTAAGGTTCAGGTTTAACTTCTCAAATTTTCGTAAAGACATTTTTTTCAGAGTAACTTTAAGTTTACAACAACGAGAGGGAAGTACAGAAATTTTGCATATACAGCCTGACTTCATACAAGTAAAGGTACCCCACTTTTTTTATTACCATCACTCACCAGAATGGTACATTTCTTACCGAGGGTGAGCCCACACAGACACTGCGTAAACATCCAAAGTCCACAGTTTCACTCTTGCTGTTGCACATTCTACAGAAATGGATGGAAGGTACAGCGGCAATATCCACTATTCTAACACCATACAGGGGCTTCCCTGGTAGCTCGATGGTTAAGGTTCCGTGCCCTGAATGCCGGGGGCCTGGGTTCAACCCCTGGCCAGGGAAGTAGGCCGCGCCCGCTGGAACTAAGCTCCAGCACAGCCAAGCAAGCAAGCAAGCGCTCTAGGGAAGGAGCCTCCGCGGGGAGCGCCTCGCGGCGCTGACAGTCCCGCCCGCTGCCGCCCGGCCCCACGCGGCACCCGGTCCCCCTCCTCGCCGGCCGCGCGGCGCCCAGGCCGCCGCCGCCGCCGTGCTGCTCCCTGGCCGCGGCTCGGGAGCCCGC